>MU105725.1:152268-344922 GCA_012274485.2 Sinapis alba | reverse complement strand
AGAAATCGGGGGGCGGATCATTGGAAGTCGTGGTGTCGGAGAGCGGTTGGCCCACGCAGGAAGGGGACGGGGCGAGTGTGGAGAATGCGAGAACTTATGTTAACAATTTGATACAACATGTGAGAAATGGATCTCCGAAAAGGCAAGGGAAAGCTGTAGTGACTTACATTTTCGCCATGTTCGATGAAGACAAGAAGGGGTCTAAGGAGGATGATGACAAGTTTGAGAAGTACTGGGGACTGTTTTTTTCTAATAAACAGCCTAAATATCAGGTTAATTTCAACTAATATCCGTTGAGAGATTTCTTGAAGAAGATAGGGGTAGTAGTTAAAGTAGTGATGCGGTAAAATGGTATTTGTCTATTCGAGTTTTTTTCTCTTTCTAATGTAAGAGTATTATAATGTGTGAACTTGTTGTAATAATAAGGGCTAATGAGCCTTACCATTGTTTCACTTCATCGGTTTCAATAATGTAATGAGAGTTGTTTAAAATTCTTCAATATAATATATATGAAATTGTTAGTTCTTAGTAAACAAAAACTTTTAAATCATAGCTGAAACATTTAGACATAACACAAGCCTAAACAAAGCCATCATCGACACGGAGTCTATTTTTGTCGTCCGAAACTGAAATCAACCGCAAGAATAAATTCATTTGGCTATACGATAAAAACATATCTTAGCCGAAGCCAAGAACTCCACTTAAGAGCATGATTATCCAGAACTTCTTAAGGTAGGGTTCTTAGCGGAAGTTAAGAAACAATTTCTTAACTTTTAACTAAAAAAACTAAGAACCGGTTCTTAAATAAGGTATTTAAGACCATTTCCATCAGAGGTTCTTAGGGAAGGGTTCTTAGCGGGATTTAAGAACCGGTTCTTAAATAAGGATTTAAGAACCGGTTCTTACCTTTTTCTTTGTTAAAGTTAAGAACCGGTTCTTAAATCCCGTTAAGAACCTCTCCCTAAGAACCCCTCAATGGACATGCTCTAAGAGCATGATTAACTCTAAGAATCCATTAGGGGCTCTTAGGGTTTTTTTTTCTTTTGTTACATTTAAAAAGAAAAAGTAGCCAATCGTGGGCCGCCACGAGAATAGTGTAAGAACTCAGCTCTTGCAGAAGAATTTTAAGGGGTGTGTTTTTATTTTTTTGTGGGCCACACCCCTTAAGAGCCCACTTAAGAATTCCCTTTAAATGTGCTCTAAGAACCGGTTCTTAACTTTTTTAGTTAAAAGTTAAAGAAACAGTTTTTTAACTTTCGCTAAGAATCACACCTTAAGAAACTCCGGATAATCATGGTCTAAGAGACTGGAATAATTAATCATGGTCTTGACTATTGGTATGAGTTTTAAACTTATATTTTTTGTTTACATATCTTTTGTACTGATTTTGTAGAGTGCGATGAGGTAGCTACGACTTACACTGAGAAGACAATGTATATACCACACATGTATAAGAGAATTCATCAATATTTTCATAATAAAAAGGTTCATTAATACGTCGAGGTTATTATATAAGTATAACAGATGCCGTTGATGATTTGAAGAATTATTAGTAACGAAAGTCATCTTACCTTAAGTGATTATGGCTAGTTTATCTAATGACGTAAGGATACTATTCAAAGGTCCACAATCGACATGTGATTACCGGCTTGTACCATGATTCCAAAATGCAAGTCATCGTCGCATTTAATCTTAGACTGTGTATAAAGGGGTGCCCGTGACGGTTTAAAGAACCGTCTAACCATAGCTAATGATAGCTAATGCTGCATGTAGTGGTCTAAGGGCATGATTAACCCAAGAACTCCATGAGAGGTTCTTGGAAAGTATTTAAAAAAAAAAAAAATTAAAAAATAAACTAATTACAGGCTGCCACGTATCAGTGGGATCCGTGAACAGTGTAAGAAACTCTTAAGAACCAGTTCTTAATTAACAACTTTTAGAACCGGTTCTTACACTATTCATGGGATCCATCGCTTAAGAACCCCTCCTAAAAAAAACCCTTTAATCATGGTCTAAAGCCTAATGACGTAAAGATATAATTTAATATTAGTTCACACGAGATTGACGTATAATTAACGGCTCAGAATAACAAGATCCAACGTATAATTAACGGCTCACAATATCAAGATCCAACGTATAATTGACGTACTGAAGTATATTCCTTAATGGCAGTACGCCCATTGACTGACTTGAACCCCCGAGTCAGCACTATAAGAGCACCCCCAATAAGGAATCCTTAAGGAGAGTCCTTAGCGAAAAAATAATTAAATAATCGGTGAACCCTATTAAAACTTAAGAATTTGATCTTTAAAATTTCTAAATAAGGATCGGTCCTTAAAATCTCTAAATAAGGATCGGTCCTTAAAATCTCTAAATAAGGATCGGTCCTTACACTGTTTACGACACGTGACAACATGCGATTGGTTGATTTTTTTTATTTTTTATTTTAATCTGAAAAAAATCAAAAAAAAAAAAAAATTTAAGGATCCCACAATGGAATCCACCATTGTGGATGCTCTAAGACCATCTTTAACCCAAGAAACCCCAAAAAGGTTTCTTAAGTTTTTTTTATATTTTTTTCTCTCACCAAAAAAAAAAATTAAAAAGGGAACCAATCACGGGTCGCCACGTGTCAGTTGGGTCCGTGAACAGTGCAGTGCAAGAATCCCACTAAAAAATTTGGGTTAAACACGCCCTAAAACTATATCTACCATCAAACATCCATAGGATGATTAATACATAAACAAAACGACATACTAAATATTAAAAAAGGTAAACACCTATCTATAAATCAAAAATAAACACAACTATAGGCAAATACAATTTGAATATATTCTATATGAAATAAAAGAAAACTAAAAATATTACAACTGTATTTCTTAATAACAACACATTAATTTATTTATCCCAAATATTATTAATCAAATTAAAACTACATATCATTGTGAAATGAAAAAGAGATAAATATATGAACAAAAATGATTTGAAGGAAATAAAAATATATGATGTCTTACATTTCATAGTACATATGAATAAAAGATAATTCAGTCTCGCACGAAATAACAAAATGAACAAATATACTCTTAATAGAAAAATAAATTTTACCCAGAATGCCTCTTAATTATTTTGGGATTAAGAGTGGCGTATACTAATTAAATTAAAAATTCCTGCACTAAACAAAACAAATTAAATAACTAATACAAAAACAAGAAAACTATAATTCAACAAATTATTTGGTATGTAATCCCTTAGCGCGGATGCAAACCCTAGTGTTTAACAATAAAACATTTATATTAATTTCAAACTTATTTATATCAATAAATTATGAAATTAATAGAAAAGTGATTTGACATACATATGGATGATGATGATTTTTTCTTTGTTTAATATTTGTTTTTATTGGGAAATTTATTACACAAAAGAGTAGATTATCAAATTGACAATTGCTTTTGAATAGATACCCGTACGTATGGAGTGGATGAAACGAAGTGTACACTAAAAAAGTATAAATGCACAACCAGTATTGGTATATGCACATTCTGTTACCGGATACACATAATCTAATCATATTTGATATATTTATCTTTTTCTGTCTAAGGAAAAAAAATCGTTAACATGAGACAAAAGAAGTGCAAAAAACAAAAATTCATAGCAGAATATTCTATTGTCACCTTCTTGAAACATCAAATAATTGGTCACTGGATGGAAAAGAACGTTCTCTTCTGGACCTCGTATGAGATAGTATATATATATTCTTTTTTCTTGAACTGGACTTCTGAAGAAAGGCAAAAAATAACATCGTGAGTATTTGAAAACTCAATGTAAAACATCCTATGCCATCTAAATGAATCATCAGAGGATCCATTACTGTTTAGCGAAGAACTTCTATTCTCCTTGCTTGAGTCTTGAGCATGTATGTGTCTTGACCATTCCTCTTCCTTTTTCCATCTCCCTCTTTTTACCCTGGGCTTCCATAGAATTAGTTCGTGAGGCATCTCTGCATCCCTTCAGTTCTTTACACAGAGGAAATTATCAGATTTTATATTTGACTCAACACCTTTACTTTCTCCGCTGACTTTATGTTGTTCTGTCTCATTCTATCTTTTGAACCAATCTGAGAACCTACCTTCACTTTTCCAGTTTTTGTCTAATCTGCTCAATTTTATCCCTAAACAAAGCATTGTTCAAGTTGCAAAACCTGAGGTACAATTCACATTAGACCAAAATGTTTATATTAACTCCATTACAAGATTAAAGCACTTATCTTGTCCAAGAGAATGTGAAACTTGTTTAGGAAACAAAAAAGAGTACACTTCTCGAAAGAAAGAAACATCAAAGGTGATGACAATAGTTTCTGACCAGAAACAAGACCAAAGAGACTCTACATCATTGTAATTCGGATCAACCAAAAGCAAGGTATATTTCTCTATTAAAAATATGTACTTATCACCTGATTACACATATATCATGTTCTTGTCTGTGCCCAAAAGTTTTCATCCAGGAATAAAGTCAGGAGAAGAACAAGAAAACCAAGTTCAAAGGTGGGAGAAAATCATCCTACAACTTGTTGAGTCTATCAATGTAAGGCTGGCCCTTACACATTCTGTTTATACAAGTCCAATTCCAGATATAATGCACTTGTTTCTTGTCCAAAATGCTTTGATTATTTCAGGAACCAATGATAATTATCATAAGAAGCATCCACCTGAGAAGAACTTGCTACTACTTCAAGTCCATAACAAGAAGGCATCACTACAAATGGAAATCAACACCACTGCCATCAAAGGAGAGAATACCACAACCAGCACCCCTCAGCTCAAAGAGAGAACTCCCACACTGGAAAAAGGAAGAGGAATTATCCTATCCTACCTTCTCAAAGGAGAACCACCTGATGCACAACCTATCCCCAAACCAACACAATACCGAGGTAAGGATGGATTGATAGGAGAATCAATAGTAAGTTGATTTATACGACCAAGTGTTATTTCTCATATCCATTTGTTCTCTTTCAGATATCAACAACCGGAATCATCCTTCATCTCATCAACATCATCAGATCCTTCCATCTCAGTCCATCATTCTATCAACCGACCATTGATTCCCCTATCAATCCATCCAGATTGAGAAGGGTCCATTTTGTGCTCATATCACGAGCCCTTATCTCTACCTTCATCATGTATTATGTCATTGCGTCGTAAGGAGACTTTTCAATTTCAGTAGTTTGAGTACCGACAAGAGAGATTTCATCAACTATAGTTTTTTTATCTGAAAAATTATGGACCATATGACAAAAAACGTTTTTATCACAGAAAACAAAAGAAAAAGTACAGTGGGTTGTGTAATGTAGATGAGGAAGTATGTATATATATATATATATAATTGTTTGGTGTTTAGTAATAAAAGAGAGACATAGGATAATAGAGAGTATTGAGAGAGATAATTGACAGCGAAGAAGAGAAGTGATGTTTAATTTTGAAAATTGTTATAGCGGTGGACAGATCTAACAGCAGCAAGTTGCTCACAAACAGACGACGTCTATTTGTCGTCCAGAACTGAAGTCGATGGTGAGAAAAAATATATTTCCCTGTTAATATCATTACTCTAGTCTCTACCCAAACCACGTCCCTTCATCATTGTACTGTTATAGTATATCTACGTTATTCGTGATATACTCTAAAGTTTACGTGTAGTGCCAAACTCACTTGTATGGTCTGAGTACTACCAAATTTTTATTTTCCAGTTATTTGCATTCTGATTTTGTAGCCTGCTATGAAGATTACGTAACTAATTAAGACTTGGTTGACATCATGATATATTACAATGCATGTAAGAGTATTCGTCAATTAAGACCAGACGATTTGAAGTAGTTTACATTCTTGGAAGTTTTGGAAAATGTATCCAATTAATTTTTATATATGTAAACCAGGATAAAGTGATTAGTTAAACAATAAATTTGAGAAAGTAAAGCAATAAGAAAAATGTAAATAGAATATCTGACTTTATAGTTGTTGTTTTTTATTACAAACCGCATGCATAATCCAACATGCAGGAAGCATTTGCACGTAATATCCACGGTCTAATTAAGAATATTTTAATTGTTTTAAAATGCATGAAACATGTTCAGTTAAAATGATCGATGTTAACCACAGAAACATTTTTACGTAAATGTAACCTCCATTTAGAGCATCTCCAAAAAAATTATCTATTACATAGTTTGCAAAACTCTATATTTAAAGTTTCAAAGTGTTTTTCTCTAAAAGCAAAACTTCAAATAATATAAATCCTTGTATATATTATAATTAATATTAATCTATAAAACTTTTATAAATAACAAACACATATATAAAAATAATACAAAATATTAATTAATAAAATATTACACTAAAATAGAAATGTATAACTAAATATTAAATTACAAACAAAATACCACATTATTTCATAAATTATTTTCATAGTGCTCCATCTTATGTTACACAAAAAAATTTAGGACAATATTTTGTAATATTTTTGTTGTCTAATTTTAGTTTTAAAATAATAAAAAAATATTTTAAATTTTTATTTAATTTTATGTGTAAAACTTAAATTTATAAAAAAATATGAAACAATTAGGACATATAAATTTTTTAAGTATTAAAATAATAAACAAAAAAATATTTAAGACATAAATATGATATGTAATTAATTGTAAGGACCAAAATGCATATAAAAATATGAAACTTAAAATTTGAAGTTTTAAGTAGTTAAATTTCATAATTGAAATTCCACTCCATAAAACTCTAAATTTGAAATTTTGAAGTTTCTTTTTGAAAAGCAAAAAACTCTATATTTGAAGTTATAGAGTTTCTTTTGGTGATGCTTTTAACAAATTTGTAAAAGCCGTAAAAAAACAAATATGTAAATGTAATTTGTACCTTGTGAATGTGAATACATTTTCGGTGTACTGATAAATTTATCCTATATTAGGCAACATTTTCCATTTTATCACCAGTTCCTAAGAGTATGTCCAACCATTAAGTTTCTCATAGTTGGTATTTATACAAATAAATAATATATTTTAATTTTATTTAATTTTCTGTTTTAATTTTTATATTCAAATGAAAAATAAATGGACAAGAAAGTGTCACATAGAAGAGAAGAAGTTTTAGATAGGTTTCTTTTATAATTAAATTCTTACAGAAACTCCTAAGAACCTGTTAGTTGTGCTCTAATATTTTAACTATTTATTTCTGTAAATGTTATATAACATTAGTTGAATCCTTTTGAGAATTTCGTTATGAGTTCAAGACATTTAGGGGGTATTATTGAATTTAGAATTTAATGGAATTAGAATTTTAGAATTTTAATGGAATTAGAATTAAGAATTGTAATTAAAGTTTGAGTACATTTCAATGGAATTTGATGATTCCGCTATAATACATGTGGATTTAGTTATAATTCATTAATAACTGTTATGGGATTTTTTTATTTTCAAAAATCACTAAATGTTTGATTAAATAACTTATTAGTTTGCATTACTAAGTGGTTAAGGGCATGATTATCCCTAGAACCCCAAAATGGGGATCTTATTTTTTTCTTTTTTCTTTTAAAGAACTAAACACGGGCCGACATGTGTCAGTGAGATCCGCGAACAGTGCAAGAGACCCCATAAGAGTTTGGGATAAATATGGCCTAACATCTTCGGAGACAGAGGTGGATGACCAGGGGCGGACGCAAAGGTTAGTGTACATGGGCATATGCCCCCATCTAATTTTGTATTTTCTTTAATATTTACCATAATAAGATGTATAGAATGCCCCCATCAAAAATTAAAATACAATGAAAATTTTGTTTGTTCTAGATCCGCCCATGTGGATGACCTTCATGTTTCTCAATAACATGATTGTGTACGCAAAAACCAAGGATACATTAGAAAAAATTCAAGAGATGATCCACTTCAATTAATCATGGAGCATATCATATCCATAATCATTTGTTTGAGATCAGAAAACAATAGCAACCTCCAGTGAACCCAGAACTTAAAATTGATAAAAAAAGAAAAAAGATTGGAGAAGGGAATTAATAGAAAGTCCTCCATTGAACCCATAACTTGAAATTGATTAAAAAGATTGGATAAGGGAATTAATAGAATGTCAGAAACACAATCATCTCAAAGAATAAAATTTGATTTTTTTTCATTAAACAACATATATGTAAGACTTTTAAGATGAAAACATTCTACTAGAACCCCTTCGGTAGAACTTCATTAAAATTACATAAAATTCCACTAAAATTAGATTCTAATAAAGTCCGATAGAAATTGAATAACAGGTGATTTTAAGTCATTTCACATTCCTCTAATAAATACACAATCAAATAACAGTAGATTTCCTTTTAAATTTGAATTCTATTGAATTCCAATGAATTCATTAATTCAGTAACACTTCCTTAGAACCTAACACTAATTTTGTGAGTGAAAAAATCAATGAATTTATTCGTTGTTGTGGATCTTTACTTCACCAAAAAAATTGGTAAAAAAAAATTGATTTCACTTTTTTTATCAGAAATCCAAAAAAATTGGTAACCTCCATTTAGAGCATCTCCAAAAAATTATCTATTACATAGTCTGCAAAACTCTAAATTTAAAGTTTCAAAGTGTTTTTCTCCAAAAGCAAAACTTCAAATAATATAAAATCCTTGTATATATTATAATTAATATAAATCTATAAAACTTTTGTAAATAACAAACACATATATAAAAATAATACTAAAATATTAATTAATAAAATCTTACACTAAAATATAAATGTTTAACTAAATATTAAATTACAAACAAAATACCACATTATTTCATAAATTATTTTCATAGTGCTTCATCTTATGTTACACAAAAACATTTAGGACAATATTTTGTAATATTTTTGTTGTCTAATTTTAGTTTTAAAATAATAAAAAATATTTTAAATTTTTATTTAATTTTATGTGTAAAACTTAAATTTATAAAAAAATAGGAAACAATTAGGAAATATAATTTTTTAAGTATTAAAATAATAAACAAAAAAATATTTAAGACATAAATATGATATGTAGTTAATTGTAAGGACCAAAATGCAAATAAAAATATGAAACTTAAAATTTGAAGTTTTAAGTAGTTAAATTTCATAATTGAAATTCCACTCCATAAAACTCTAAATTTGAAATTTTGAAGTTTCTTTTTGAAGAGCAAAAAAACTCTATATTTGAAGTTATAGAGTTTCTTTTGGTGATGCTTTTAACAAATTTGTAAAAGCCGTAAAAAAAACAAATACATAAATGTAATTTGTACCTTGTGAATATGAATACATTTTCGGTGTACTGATAAATTTATCCTATATTAGGCAACATTTTCCATTTTATCACCAGTTCCTAAGAGTATGTCCAACCATTAAGTTTCTCATAGTTGGTATTTACACAAATAAATAATATATTTTAATTTTATTTAATTTTCTGTTTTAATTTTTATATTCAAATGAAAAATAAATGGACAAGAAAGTGTCACATAGAAGAGAAGAAGTTTTAGATAGGTTTCTTTTATAATTAAATTCTTACAGAAACTCCTAAGAACCTGTTAGATGTGCTCTAATATTTTAACTATTTATTTATGTAAATGTTATATAACATTAGTTGAATCCTTTTGAGAATCTCGTTATGAGTTCAAGACATTTACGGGGTATTATTGAATTTAGAATTTAATGGAATTAGAATTTTAGAATTTTAATGGAATTAGAATTAAGAATTGTAATTAAAGTTTGAGTACATTTCAATGGAATTTGATGATTCCGCTATAATACATGTGGATTTAGTTATAATTCATTAATAACTGTTATGGGATTATTTTATTTTCAAAAATCACTAAATGTTTGATTAAATAACTTATTACTTTGCATTACTAAGTGGTTAAGGGCATGATTATCCCTAGAACCCCAAAATGGGGATCTTATTTTTTTTTCTTTTAAAGAACTAATCGCGGGCCGACATGTGCCAGTGGGATCCGCGAACAGTGCAAGAGACCCCATAAGAGCTTGGTATAAATATGGCCTAACATCTTCAGAGACAGAGGTGGATGACCAGGGGCGGACGCAAAGGTTAGTGTACAGGGGCATATGCCCCCATCTAATTTTGTATTTTCTTTAATATTTACCATAATAAGATGTATAGAATGCCCCCATCAAAAATTAAAATACAATGAAAATTTTGTTTGTTCTAGATCCGCCCATGTGGATGACCTTCATGTTTCTCAATAACATGATTGTGTACGCAAAAACCAAGGATACATTAGAAAAAATTCAAGAGATGATCCACTTCAATTAATCATGGAGCATATCATATCCATAATCATTTGTTTGAGATCAGAAAACAATAGCAACCTCCATTGAACCCAGAACTTGAAATTGATAAAAAAAGAAAAAAGATTGGAGAAGAGAATTAATAGAAAGTCCTCCATTGAACCCATAACTTGAAATTGATTAAAAAGATTGGAGAAGGGAATTAATAGAATGCCAGAAACACAATCATCTCAAAGAATAAAATTTGATTTTTTTTCATTAAACAACATATATGTAAGACTTTTAAGATGAAAACATTCTACTAGAACCCCTTCGGTAGAACTTCATTAAAATTACATAAAATTCCACTGAAATTAGATTCTAATAAAGTCTGATAGAAATTGAATAACAGGTGATTTTAAGTCATTTCACATTCCTCTAATAAATACACAATCAAATAACAGTAGATTTCCTTTTAAATTTGAATTCTATTGAATTCCAATGAATTCATTAATCCAGTAACACTTCCTTAGAACCTAACACTAATTTTGTGAGTGAAAAAATCAATGAATTTATTCGTTGGTGTGGATCTTTACTTCACCAAAAAAAATTGGTAAAAAAAAAATGATTTCACTTTTTATCAGAAATCCAAAAAAATTGGTAACCTCCATTTAGAGCATCTCCAAAAAATTATTTATTACATAGTCTGCAAAACTCTATATTTAAAGTTTCAAAGTGCTTTTCTCCAAAAGCAAAACTTCAAATAATATAAATCCTTGTATATATTATAATTAATATAAATCTATAAAACTTTTGTAAATAACAAACACATATATAAAAATAATACAAAAATATTAATTAATAAAATCTTACACTAAAATAGAAATGTATAACTAAATCTTAAATTACAAACAAAATACCACATTATTTCATAAATTATTTTCATAGTGCTCCATCTTATGTTACACAAAAATATTTAGGACAATATTTTGTAATATTTTTGTTGTCTAATTTTAGTTTTAAAATAATAAAAAATATTTTTAATTTTTATTTAATTTTATGTGTAAAACTTAAATTTATAAAAAAAAATATGAAACAATTAGGAAATAAAATTTTTTAAGTATTAAAATAATAAACAAAAAAAATATTTAAGACATAAATATGATATGTAGTTAATTGTAAGGACCAAAATGCAAATAAAAATATGAAACTTAAATTTGAAGTTTTAAGTAGTTAAATTTCATAATTGAAATTCCACTCCATAAAACTCCAAATTTGAAATTTTGAAGTTTCTTTTTGAAGAGCAAAAAACTCTATATTTGAAGTTATAGAGTTTCTTTTGGTGATGCTTTTAACAAATTTGTAAAAGCCGTAAAAAACAAATACGTAAATGTAATTTGTACCTTGTGAATGTGAATACATTTTCGGTGTACTGATAAATTTATCCTATATTAGGCAACATTTTCCATTTTATCACCAGTTCCTAAGAGTATGTCCAACCATTAAGTTTCTCATAGTTGGTATTTACACAAATAAATAATATATTTTAATTTTATTTAATTTTCTGTTTTTATTTTTATATTCAAATGAAAAATAAATGGACAAGAAAGTGTCACATAGAAGAGAAGAAGTTTTAGATAGGTTTCTTTTATAATTAAATTCTTACAGAAACTCCTAAGAACCTGTTAGATGTGCTCTAATATTTTAACTATTTATTTCTGTAAATGTTATATAACATTAGTTGAATCCTTTTGAGAATTTCGTTATGAGTTCAAGACGTTTAGGGGGTATTATTGAATTTAGAATTTAATAGAATTAGAATTTTAGAATTTTAATGGAATTAGAATTAAGAATTGTAATTAAAGTTTGAGTACATTTTAATGGAATTTGATGATTCCGCTATAATACATGTGGATTTAGTTATAATTCATTAATAACTGTTATGGGATTTTTTTATTTTCAAAAATCACTAAATGTTTGATTAAATAACTTATTAGTTTGCATTACTAAGTGGTTAAGGGCATGATTATCCCTAGAACCCCAAAATGGGGATCTTATTTTTTTTTCTTTTAAAGAACTAATCACGGGCCGACATGTGCCAGTGTGATCCGCGAACAGTGCAAGAGACCCCATAAGAGCTTGGGTTAAATATGGCCTAACATCTTCAGAGACAGAGGTGGATGACCAGGGGCGGACGCAAAGGTTAGTGTACAGGGGCATATGCCCCCATCTAATTTTGTATTTTCTTTAATATTTACCATAATAAGATGTATAGAATGCCCCCATCAAAGATTAAAATACAATGAAAATTTTGTTTGTTCTAGATCCGCCCATGTGGATGACCTTCATGTTTCTCAATAACATGATTGTGTACGCAAAAACCAAGGATACATTAGAAAAAATTCAAGAGATGCTCCAATTCAATTAATCATGAAGCATATCATATCCATAATCATTTGTTTGAGATCAGAAAACAATAGCAACCTCCATTGAACCCAGAACTTGAAATTGATTAAAAAAAAAAAAAAGAGATTGGAGAAGGGAATTAATAGAAAGTCCTCCATTGAACCCATAACTTGAAATTGATTAAAAAGATTGGATAAGGGAATTAATAGAATGTGAGAAACACAATCATCTCAAAGAATAAAATTTGATTTTTTTTCATTAAACAACATATATGTAAGACTTTTAAGATGAAAACATTCTACTAGAACCCTTTCGGTAGAACTTCATTAAAATTACATAAAACTCCACTGAAATTAGATTCTAATAAAGTCCGATAGAAATTGAATAACAGGTGATTTTAAGTGATTTCACATTCCTATAATAAATACACAATCAAATAACAATAGATTTTCTTTTAAATTTGAATTCTATTAAATTCCAATGAATTCATTAATTCAATAACACTTCCTTAGACTATGATTAACCCGGGTTTCTTAATGTGGGGTTCTTAGCTGAAGTTAAGAAACAGTTTATTAACTTCCGCTAAGAACTCCACCTTAAGAAACCCGGGTTAATCATGCTCTTAGAACCTAACACTAATTTTGTGAGTGAGAAAATCAATGAATTTATTCGTTGTTGTGGATCATTACTTCACCAAAAAAAATTGGTAAAAAAAATGATTTCACTTTTTAGCAGAAATCCAAATATTATAAATAATTTCTTTCAACGTGGATTGAACTCGAGCAGCGGAAAACTACCAACAGTACTCCTTTTACCAGGCCAACTCAGACGTTGATTACTTCACCAAACTTTTCATAGGGAAATGTCGTAGTTTAGTTTTTATTATTTAGTGTCGAGTATGGATTGTAAGACTTTTTAGTGTCTAACGTGTATGAAGGTGCCAGTGATGGCTCCAAGAATAGTCTAACTTTAGTGGTCTAAAACCTATAATTAATAACATAAAGGAACAGTTAAAATTAGTTCATACGAGATTGACGTATGATTAACGTCTCATAATGATCCAACCTATAACTAGAAAAACACAACAACCACTTAAATTTGAGTATTCTTAAGAACCGATTCATGCATCTCATTTGACTCTTCAGTCTCTGGGTATATTGACCCTAGCTATTGAAAGCTACTTGTGTGGAGAACTCGTAATCGTAGACTTTTCAAAGCATATATGTATTGAAGTCTTTGTTACTGGTATTACATGCATTGACTGACTTGAGCCCTGGACTCGCACTATAAATAGGCGCAAAATGGTAACGTTTCAAACATAAAAAAAAAAACTAAAAAGTATAATAGAAAAAAACATATTATAACGTCTTCTTTATTATTTTTCATGAAAATGTCTGGGGTTAGGATGTTGGCATCAGCACCATTGTTGATGTTTCTTCTCAGCCTTCTAGTGGCTTCCTTCTTAGACACCACAGGTTTAGTTATCTTTTAAGTTTATATATGTAGCATCCATTAATCATCTTCTATAATAACATTTTTGATTATAATTTATTGAATGAAAATTTTTATTACTAGCTGGACAAATCGGAGTATGCTATGGGGAGGATGGAAATAACCTACCAAGTAATTCGGAAGTTGTGGCTATGTACAAGCATTACAACATCCAGCGAATGCGGATGTACGGTCCAAACCCTAACGCTCTCAACGCTCTCCGTGGCTCCAACATCGAGTTCATCCTCGACGTTCCCAATGGCGACATAGAAGGTATCGCAAATAGTCAAATGAATGCCAACACATGGGTCCGAGACAACGTCCAGAAGTACAGTGACGTCAGATTCAAGTACATATCTGTCGGAAACGAGGTGAAACCAGAGTACCCAGCTGGGAAGGGAACGGTTCTCATCCAGGCGATGCAGAACATTGATAGAGCGATTTCCGAGGCAGGACTCAGTATCAAGGTCTCCACGACTACATACATGGGAGCCTTCACGGAAACGTACCCTCCGTCGCACGGAAGATTCAGGGATGAGTATAGGAACTTTCTCCAACCGGTGATAGATTTCTTGGTGCAAAAGCGATCTCCTCTGCTCGTGAATATTTACACTTTCTTCGCCTACGATGACAGCCAGGGAAAGATCCCTCTAGAATACGCGCTGTTCACTCAGACGAATGGTGGAGTCAATGACAGCCCTTACTATTACCAAAACCTCTTTGACGCCAATCTCGACTCAGTTTACGCTGCATTGGAGAAATCGGGTGGCCAATCATTGGAAATCGTGGTGTCAGAGACTGGTTGGCCCACGAGGGGAGGGCTCGGGGCGAATGTGGAGAACGCGAGGACTTATGTTAACAACTTGATACAACATGTGAAGAAGGGATCTCCGAGAACGCGAGGGAAAGCTATAGAGACTTACATATTCGCCATGTTCAATGAGGATAATAAGGGGCCTCAGGAGTATGAGAAGTACTGGGGGCTGTTTTTTCCTGATAAAAAGCCTCAGTATGATGTTAATTTCAACTAATATCCTTGGTGAGACTTCTTGAAGAACTTCAAGCAAGGGCTAATAATTAAGCAGTGATGCAAGCGGTAAATGGTATTTGTGTATTTCAGCGTTTTTTAAATGTATGAGTCAACTTGTTGTAATAATAAGGACTAATTATGAGCCTTAACCATTGTTTTTACTTCATCTGTTTCAGTAATGTAATGAATGTTGCTTAAAATTCTTCAATATATATATACATATGAAGTTGTTCGCTCATAGTAAACAAAAACTTTTAAATATTTAGATCATCCGCATTGGTGAGTATGTGCAAAAGTCTCTCAAAATAACATTAATAAAAAACTAAAAAGTAAGAGAAAGATAATGAAAATTGTCATAATGGATTTTTCCTAAAGAGATTGTAAAAAAAACTAAGAGACTTTGGCATAACTTTTTTACACCATTTAAATTTTAATGCATAATCAAATTATTCAAAAATATAAAATATAATAATGATTAGAGATGTACGTGAAGAAAGGCAACAATGCAGATGCTCTTAAGCTGAAACATTTAGACATAACACAAGCCTAAGAGCACCCTCAACCCAAGGTTTTAAAAATGGGGGTGCTTAGGTTTTTTTTTTTTTTTTTTTACTTTTTGGCTTAAAAAAAAAAAAAAAAAAAAAAAAAAATAGACTAACCAATCGCGGGCCGCCACGTGTCAGTGGGGCCGCGAAACAGTATAAGCACCAGTGCTTAATTTGGCATTTTAAGCCTCCCTCTCTCCTCACTTTTGGTGGACCCCACCCCTAAACACCCCTTGATTTTCATGGGTTGAGGGTGCTCTAAGCAAAGCCATCATCAATACGGCGTCTATTTTTGTCGTCCATAACTGAAATCGACACCAAAAAGAAAGTTCGTCGGCTATTAACTACACAATGCTTTTACTGTTCTAAGTAAGACATGTCACATGTCCCATCATGGTTGCAATCTTTAGTACCAAACTCCATCTTAATCTGAGTTTTAAACTATTTTTAAAAAAAATCATCATCTTTTGTACTGATTTTCTAGACTGCTATGGGGTAGCTACGAGCCTACAACTTGATATTGAGAACATATGTATGTTTTCACACATGTATAAGAATATTAATTATTATTTTCATAATAAATAGGAATATTCTTTAATACGGTGAGGTTATTAATTATATGTGTAAATGAGTATTCCCTTAAATGATTGGTTATCGAGTATCCACTACATCTTTTTATTTGGCAGTCAATTATATTCTTTACAATATTGTACTTTTTTAGTATCAAATGTCAAATTCAACCATTACCGATGAAACACACATAATTGATGATTTTAGAATGTTTCGTATACAGAAAAACTTCAGAACTTTGGAAATTATTACTCCCTCCGTTTCGTATTACTTGTCGTTGTAGCGAAAAAATTTCGTTTCAAAATAAGTGTCGTTTTAGAGTTTCAATGCAAAATTCATTAATAAGATTCATAGGTAATTGTATTTTTATTTTTCTATTGGTTGAAATATGGTTAGTGTATAGGTAATTGTGTTTTTATTTTGGAAATATACAAAATCATATATTTTCTTAATATGTGTGAATAAAATTAGAACGACAAATAATATGAAACGGAGGGAGTAGTAAGGAAAGCCATCTTACCATAATTGATGATGGCTAGTTTGTCTAACGACGTTAGGATACAATTCAATGGTCCACAATCGATGTTGGATTGCCGACTATTACCATGATCCCAAAATGCAAGTCATCATCGCATTTAATTTTTTGGTGTGTAATTTTTTGTTTAACTTAAATTACTACCACATTTTCTCTGGACGATCACTCATTCACAATTCTTATTCTGATTAGCTATTTTGATCCGCCTTATTTTTATTTTTTTTTAACTAATCGAATTTGAGATTTGAGTATTTGACTTTCAGAAGGTGGAAGATGCGTTCCACTTAACAGTAAGATTTCTGTGTCAAGCTGGTTAGGCTCTATTGAAAGCTACATCCAGGACCGCTTCGTAGGGAAACATTGAGTGCGACGGTCCAGCTCAATCCTGTATGTCAATAATTAAAACAAAACTGAAAATCTTCCATACAAAATATGTATATATGTATATGTTATTTTGGTTACATAACAAAATATTATCTACCAAAAGAAAAATATACAAAAAGGAATAAAGTTTTATTTATCAAAACGCAAAAAAAAATTAAAATTAAAAATCGAACTTAAAAGACCGAAAAGAAAAGTTTGCCCTAGGGTCCAAAATAATTTGGCCAGCCTTGGCTACATGTATAGAAAATTCACACTTTCAAACTTTTCAAAGCATACATTTAGTGAACTTGGATAACATTCCAAAAGTAGTGAATGATATGACTGCATGAATCACCTTGTTTCATTTCATTGACTTACAAATCACCCTTTTACTCTTTATTTTGGAATAAAACAAATCAGTATCTTAATTTTCATTGTTATTTCTTGAAGATGTCTCATCATCGATCAAGTTGCTTAGCCTCAGCACCACTGTTACTTCTTATTCTCAGCTTCCTACTGTCTTCCTTCTTGGACACGGCAGGTTCAGTTCTCTTTCTTAACCTATTGATGATATCATATTAAATAATCTATTTACACTTAGTTTTCAGAGAATTTGACTAAATGTATATTTTTTTGTTTATTGCTGATCTTAATCTGGAAATGAAGCTGGGCAAATCGGAGTATGCTACGGGAGAATTGGAAACAACCTGCCACGTTCGGAAGATGTGGTGGCGTTTTACGGGCAGCGTCACATCAAGCTGATGCGGCTTTACAATCCCGACCAAGAGGTTCTCACAGCTCTAAAGGGCTCCAACATCGAGCTTCTACTCGATGTTCCCAACTCTGATATCCAGCGTATCGCCTCCAACCAATCGGAAGCAGACACATGGGTCAGCAACAACGTCCGCAACTACGCAAACAGTGTCAAGTTCCGCTACATATCGGTTGATAATGAGGTGCAACCCTCTGACCCAGAAGGAATCTTTCTCCTCGCCGCAATGCAAAACATCGAGTTAGCTGTTTCAGACCTCGGGATCAAGGTCTCCACAGCTATAGACACCAGAGGCCTTAGTGGATATCCGCCCTCTAGTGGATCGTTCACACCGAATTTTCGGGTTTTTATTGCGCCGGTGATAGATTTCTTGGTAAGCAAGAAATCTCCTCTGCTCGTGAATATCGACACTTACTTCAGCTACGTTAAAAACATGAGAGACATCAGTTTGGAGTACGCTCTGTTAACTCCAAATAACACTGTAGTCAATGACGGGTTAAACATATACCGAAACTTCTTCGTCGCACTCTTGGACACTCTCTACGCGGCGTTGGAGGAATTAAGTGGCGGAGCAGTGAAGATCGTGGTGTCGGAGACCGGTTGGCCAACAGCGGGAGGAACCGCTGCGAGTGTGTATAACGCAAGAACTTATGTGAACAATTTGATACAAATCGTGAAGACTGGATCTCCAAAGAGGCCAGAGAGAGCTACCGAGACTTATTTATTGTTGGATTTTGATATCAAATTAGTGAATAATTGTTCTCATACTTCAGGATCAAGGCTTGATAATAGGAGATGATTTTTTTTCTGTTTTAAGTTTGGTTCTGTTTCTTTTAGTTTTTAAACGCTGTTAAGTTTCAGAACCCACGACAGATAAGTTCATAAAAATAAATAAAAAATACTAGCAGTTGGCAATTTTTTTTAATATTGTTAACCCGCTACATTAAACCTCAAATTCTAAACACTAAACCTTAAATATTAAACTTTAAAATTTTAGGTAAATCTTAAACCTTAGTGTTTAGGGTTTAGGTTTAAATTTTTACTGACAATATTTAAGGTTTAATATTTAGTATTTATGATTTATCTAAGGTTTTAAAGTTTACCCAAAAATTTAAGGTTTATCCAATGGTTTAGAGTTTAATGTTTAGGATTTAGGATTTTACAAATAGTGTTAATAATGTTAAAAAAAAATTATTATTTTTTGGCAACTACTATTACTCCCTCCGTTTCGCAAAGAGTGTCGTTTTGAGATTTTATTTTTGTTTTATAAAGAGTGTCATTTTCAATTTTCAATGTAATTTATTGATGTTTTTAGCTTGATATTTATTGTAAAATGCATTGGTTTTATAATTTTTTTTATTTATCTAAAACATTATTGGTTGAATAACTACCATTATTAAGAACATAAATACATTCTAATTATTTTCTTAATATGTGTGAAATGTATCAAAATGACATCCTTATACTATTTTTTTTACCTTTTTATTTTTAAAATATAACATAATTGGCTAAACTTTTATTATTTTGCTTTTTTTTTTTTTTATAAAAAGCTGAATATGAGGTGACAAACTATCATTGGTTTGGTGAACTATTTTGCGTAATTCATTATAGGTATCAAATGTCAAATTCATCCATTATAGAACACACATCATTGATGATGAGTATCAAATGTCAAATTCACCCATTACACAATACTATATATGAGTTTATGCAATGATAGACGTTCCAGTACGAATGGTTTTGATTCACTCATTGGCTTCAATCCCCGGTTCAGTCCCTCGTATAAGGATGGAAACTATCTTTGTATGCGAACTACAACAATTATGCTAAAGATTTTATTTGTACCAACCAGCAAGAAAATGCCTAAGCAGGAAACAGAAGCCGCAAGCTAGTGCCTGCAACAAAACACACAAAACCCAAAATTTGCCATCTGACTCATCTCTCTCTCGCAAGTAACAACAGGCCAACTTGGATTTAGAGATTAGTGACCATTAACAAGCTTACTTGGAAAACAAGAAGATGGATACAAAGAGACTTCTCTGTTTTCCTACCAAAAATCCTCAAGTAAACGTTGACGACCGTCCCGTCTTTAGTTCCCGTTAATAATCCCGTTGCAGAATCAAACCTGGTTCAAAAAAGAGGGAGGAAGAGTTATGTGTTATCGGCTCTGCTTTTATGAATAGAACAAAAGAAAAAATAGCGTACTTGGGGAGACGATGCCGTGGACATTTGACAATGCCAGCAAGCTAAAGAGTTACACAACAGCAAGTTAGATGCTTAATAAGAAAGCGTGAGAGGGAGAAAGGTGATCAAACCTGTGGAAGCGACAACAGAAAGTTCAACACTTGAGGAAGGAAAAAGATTAGGAGAGTTTCACTGCAAAGGAGGATTGAGTTAGTTAGTCGCAGGATTCACACTTTAGTTAGATGCAAAAACCGCAAACGATGAACCTGAGAAGAGGGAAACAAGGTCTGTACAGCTGGAAACACACCTGAAGTGACCCAGAATGCCAGCAACTGCCATAGTCATTCCGGCAAAGACTGTGTAAGTGTCTCCAACAAAAATTGCAGAAGGGTACCTAAAAACATGAAAGGAAGGACATCAATGTGGTTAGAGAAAAGTATTAGCTTACAGAGAAAAGACTTGAAAGTAATTACCAATTGTAAGCAAGCATTGCCAAGGATGTTGCCATCAATGGCTGAGTAAGATATATAGAGAAGGCATGAGCCTGACGCAACTCAGTATCCACAGATGCTCCGATTTGCATAACATTGTGTATCAAAATCTACAAGTAACTGAGATTCATCATACAGGAAGGAAAATGGACGAAAGAATGAAGAGTTCACAAACGAATTTTTGACTGCAGAACTTACAGCAGCTGCAATAACCACGGTTTGACCGATCTCAAGGCCGTTCAGACCAGCGTGAATGTTTATAGAATTAGTACAAAAAACAGCCAATAACGCCATATATAACTTATATATCCGCCCTGCCAGGATATCAATTCAATTAAGAAAATCATTTTGTTGCTACATGATATAACATTATGTAAAAAAGAAGAATAGTACCTAGATCAAGTATCTCCAAGCCAACATAAGAAACAAGAGGTTTTGGTATAACGATAGTTGTATGTCCAGCATAAGCCATTAGCAGTGGAAGTGTTGCAAAAGATGGCAGGAGAAGTTTCCTGCGTATTTGACAAGAATTAATATGTAGATAGAAGTTCACATATGAACTTAATCAAACAATTATAAAGAAGTGCACCTACACTCTCCAAGGCACATCAAGGACGTCATCTACAAATCCAAGTAAAATCATGAAGCAAATAGATGCCAGTGCTGCATTGTACTCCACAAGGCACTGCATAAAGAGATTGATGAAAATGTTTCTTCAAAAAGCAATAAACAACTACATGGATTAAAACATGCGAAGCATAAACAATGACCCATTAGCCAAAAGAAAAGAGTGATGAAGCTTGTAGATCAGAGTACAGCACACACTTACCAACGAATCTTCAGTGAAGTTAAAGAACTGAAATATTATCGCCACAATCAAGAAGACGATACCAACAACAATTCCCAATGACTCAGGCCTACAAAGAAATCGGATGAACAATGGTGAAAACTCAGCAGACAAAAGCTCTTCGATTTGAGTCAGATGCCCTAGAAATCAAATCAAGCCTACACTTCAATAGAAACATCCATTTCAAACACTATTACTAAGCTGAAACACAAAACAACTAAAGGAGACAAATCTAAAAAGGCAAAGAATTACATTTTTAACATAAATAAACTAATCCGACCACACAAGCAGAAGTCAGAAGTCAGATGTCACAGAACTGAAATATTATCGCCACAACCAAGAAGACGATACCAACAACAATTCCCAATGACTCAAACACTAATACTAAGCTCAGACCAGAACAAGCAAAGGAGACAAATCTAAAGAGGTAAAGACGTAACACTTTCAACAACATAAATAAACTAATCCGACAACACAAGCAGAAGTCAGATGTCACAGAGGCAGAACATCCATTTCAAACACTAATACTAAGTTGAAACCAAAACAACTAAGGAGTAAGGAGACAAATCTAAAGAGGTACAGATTTACACTTTTCAACACAAATAAACTAATCCGACCACAGAAACCGAAGTCATATGTCACAGAGATCAAATCAAGCGTAGACTTCAACAATAAACATCCACTGAAACCAAAAAAAAAACTAAAGTATACAAATCTAAAGAGGTAAAAGACTTACACTTTAACATCTCCTTGAGGAGTGCCACGTTTATTAATATCGAAACCAAACATGTTACGCCTCAGAACATATCTAGCAGCCACGGGAATCAGTTTGAGTGTAACGAAGAAACCCACCAAGCTAAGCCCAGCGTTGATGAGGATGGGACGCTTCAGCTCACTATCGACATTGTAGTGGAAACAGAGAAGGTAGAGGTAGAGTGAACAGAGGAGCGAAGAGATCACGAAGATCACGCCTAGTTTCGGCGGTGAGAGATGGAAATCTTCTGCGGAAGCAATGGTCGTCTTCGGCGGCGGTGGATTCTCAGACTTAGTAACTGAAGAAGTTCTCTTGCGAGCTGTCATGGCGGATGGATACGTTGGCTCCTCCTTTCGGTTTCCCCCCGCCTCTCTGGATTTTGCTTTCTCGACTTTTCTTCGCTTAAGTTGAAAGTCTCTTTGTAGCTTTCAAAGCACCGCACGCGTCACGAGCCGAAAGTGGACTTGCTAATACGACACAGTATCCAGAGTTTAAGAAAGTTTTCAGATTTGTTAAAAATTGCCCAATATTTTAGCTAGGAATGAGATTTTGGAAGGAACCGAATCAGCCAAATCAGACCGAACCAAAGTTTTAATTAGTTCGATTACAAATTTGGTCTGAGTTGATAGGTTTTCTATAAAAAAAAAATGATATTTGGTTTAGTTTGATAATCGGGTATTTTAATTTTTTTCCTTTCTTAAAAAAATATTTTTACCAGATCCATACCGAAAACCCTAAACTAGACTAACCAAATTTCTAATCAAAACAATTGATGATTAAACTGAAATAATTGAACTAATCCGAACAAATTAAATAAAAATATAACCAAAATCAAGAACTTCCATAAAAAGTTAAAAAACCGATGAATACCGAACCAAACTTTATTTCGGGTTACTTTGATAAGTTGTACATGAACCAAACTTTACTGTAGAAGCCGAAATCCGATTGAGAAGAAACAATTTAATAAAAGACGATGTTAAGGATATAGACGAAATAAAAACACCATTTGAGTAAACATTTTTCGAAAATATGACAATGGAGTCGAGATACTATCTATTTCTAACTCTTTATATCCGTTCCATAAGTGAGACGAATCATTGCGAATAGGAATTCCAAGATAAAATCATGATGAATAGTCATGCATCATTCGTAAATTGTTCTTACGAACTATAACTCTACGAAACATTCTCACCTATGAATTTATGCTTAGGGATTTTATCCTTTGTTTTTTCAATAAGAATCGTGTGAAATGGATGAGGAGGAAACAAGCTATTTTAAAGAGGAGAAGAGGAATGATTTTTCGAAACTGTAGAGAAAATCCCTCAGAAATCTTGGAAGTGGTGCGTTGAGAAACTTTCTCCACAAAATCTCTCATCTATTGAATCGTTTTGATCTTTGACAAACATTTAGACTTTGTGTTGTTTTCAGATGAACTATGCGTTCTTTAAACACAAACGTCATGATGTTTTTAGTTTAAAAATGAGCCAAAATGTTGAGCTTAATCTTATAAAAAAATCATATTTAGACGCAAAAAATCATATTTGAACTTAAATGTTTTCTAGTCAAGTCCAACCGGACAGCAGCGGCGCACCAGAGGAGCCTTCTCTTCCTCTAAGCCATTTAAATTATGATAATATAAGAAATATTTAAATTACTCCTTCAAGCACGTATTCTCCGATGTGGGACAAAGTGACTTTTGTTACTTAGACAAACTTTGCAGTGTTTCATACACTGAGATACCAACTTCTATGTATCATTAAATATTCAATTTTAATCTGTTTTTGATGTGTGAATACACCAGATTGTAGTATTCATTACACGCTTTACAAGCAGGTGATACATGACCGGAACGACGGAAAAGCCACCTGAAAGTCAGAAAAGATCAGCTTCTATATTCTTAAAAACAGAGTTGCAACATTTATTTCGTGTGACTTCGGTAAAAAATTTAGCCAAAGGTCCCTCCTTTACACTTGCTTCTTCATCTTCGTATCCAGTAGCAACACTATCTTCCTTTATGGGTTTTCTTGAATTCATGACCTAATCTCGATTTCATCAATGTATTGAATACTTCACGCTTCAAGATGATGTACACGTATGTAAGTCACTCATGATGTTTTTCTCCTGTATTGTTCTTTTTTTGTTTAACTATGTACCACCGTATTTGACTCTCTAAGCATGGACGTGTCAGGTTATACTCGTCGACACTCCTCCGGTGTTTGGTTCTCACCATTTCTCCTTAAGCTTTTGGAACTCTTCTCCTCAGACAAAGGCTACTCTTAAGAAACCCGATTGGGTTCATGATCTTCACAGAAGGCAGCTTCTGATTGACATGGTTGGGTGGTTTCCCAAAGGCTTTTTCTTTGGTGTGCTATTATTTTATGTACTTGTTGCTAATGTTATCTTATTCTTATGTAAGTAGGAAACTGTGATTCTTTCCATAAACTGCACCTCATCTACCAAGATTGCCTATAAGAAGCTATTCACGCAGATGGAGACTTCTTCCCAGAACTTTGTTATTCATTATTTGTAATCTCTCATGACTTTTACATTACTTGTTCAATACTTCCTTTGTCTTTGTTGTTATCTGTTGAAACTGCTTTCACCTTACTTTTTAGGATATCTTCTTTAACATGGTGATTACTCTCCGCACTTTTAAGCTCTTTATCAAGTCTATATTATAGCCTTATCCCGCTCTTCAATGTACTTTCAAGTTTTCTGATTTTCTCATGGATGCATATAGTATCAAGGAGGCTGCTACTCAAAAATACATTGATCAACTTCAAAGTATGTAGTTGTCAGATCTTATATTGGCTAATCTTCCTTCATGAGAATGACATGACGTAAATTCAGTCAGATACTCAATTTTTCTGCTTTGGCTTTGTAAAATGTTCTATGTTTGCACTTCATGCGTTTCTGATTTGGTCATGAATGTTGTGTATGTGTTTATCGATAAATGACAACAAGGTCCAAATCATGTGTGGGACATGCAGAGAAAGCAGCACTGCAGAGACATTCTACTTGGTCGGCCATTGCTGTTGATCTCGTATTCGGGAACCTGATTAGTCTACCTCTATTGTTTAACACCGGATCTGTCTGCTCGTGGATATTCCACTTTGCAAACGAGTTTACCAATGATATATTGCCATCTGATTGTGTGTGGTTGATGGGAGTCCCAGCGGGGTTTAAACTAAACATAGAGTCTACTCTCTAGTTCTTCATGGCTTCTCTCAACTTTTATTTGATCAGAGCAATTGCTGTCATGGGCATTACCTTTGGTGCAACACTCTCTGCTGCGTTTGTCATAGATGTCATTACTTTTGCAACATTTCATATAACTGCTCTTCATTGGATAATCACACTTGTGTACTCTCACCAAATTCAAGTTTTAGCCGCTTTGTGGAGGTTTTTAGGTCAATTAACCCTTTTTATCATGCATTCATTTAGGTTTTGAATAGTGATGTAGATAAAAGAATGCAAATCAAACATATAATAGAAATCAAGTAAGGGTTGACAGCTCATACCTCTTCAACGAGCAGTTCACATAAGCAATCAGCGACAAATAAGCTCTAATAGTTCTCCAGATAACAGATCCACCACATGCAACACGGACGCTGCTTAGGATAAGGCTCGAAGGATGGCAGGATTAGCGTGAATTTTCACTGATTCAGACTCCTCAGAACCCAAACAAGGCTCTTTGTTTCATGATCTTCATTAAATGCAGAATCCCTAGCAGTTCGATATATAGGCGCTTTACATGGCAGCGTCTCTTGACTTTTCCACCCTCAAGGTATTCCCCGATAACTAAATGTTCATCAGAACAATCAACATCAAGCATCAAATGAAGGAAATCATTGGAAGCTTCAAAGGATATATACATGAAATCTCTTCAGTGTTTGTTAACATATTTTTGGTGTTCATAAAAATCTACTTCTCTCACTATGAAAACAAAGATTCTGGCAAAAAAGATTCTGAAATCCTTTATCCCTGTAATGGACCCGTTACTCGACTAGCCTTTTGTCTGGTTTTTAATGAATTACGTGCACACAAAAAATGTGTAACTATTATTCACAAAAAGTTTAATGTCACAAAAGTTTTGAAAGATTGATTTTTTTTTTATTTTGGCCAGCCCAAACTAGAGAATCAACTATGAACACAAAATTGCTAAAATTAAATAATTGAGATTTGATTAGTGAACTATATCTTAAATCTATTATATTATTCAGGTTAAAATAATGTTATGTAATTTAAAATTAAATATCTAATTTAATATATGTCTTTTAACATATTTATTTAATAGATTTTATAAATTTATAAAATAGTATCTTAAAATACATATTTTAAATTTAAGATGGATTTTATAGCAAAAGGTGATTACTATTTCTCTTTTTATTTTTTTACTGAAAATAATAAATCTATTGAAAAGTAATGGTAGAAAAGTCGGAACCAATTCCCTTGCGAAAACCAAGAAAATAGGATTGAGAAATAGAACTACAAGTTGAGAAAAAATTGCTTGGCCACATCTACACACGAATTTGCCTCTCCATAACTTAACTAATCCAAGTTTTTTAAAAGACAATATACATATGTCTATAAGTAGTAAATACATTCTTGTTACCTTTGATTACGAGGACATAAGAAAATGGATACTTCATATTGCCGTTATCGAGACTACTACATCTTGCTTCTAGTTCTATTTTATTCATCTATGTTTGATTTAGCTTCAAATATGGACATTTCTAGTGATGCAAGAGGCATCAAATCCGATAGTAACCTGAAACGTTTTCTCTCTAATTCCAGTCATAAACATGGCAAGGATTATCTGAGATGTCAAACTGAAGAAGCAGATATGGATCAAATGAGTGTTGCTTGTGATGGATCACTTAAAGATATTATTACAAAGATCAATTTCGCTGATTATGGCAATCCTACCGGTTGTGAAGATAATAAAGATAGTAGACACGGAAACTGCGGCGCACGAGATACCTTGAGGCTCGTCAAAAAGGTTAAAAAAAATTAAAGAATATTGAAAATGTGTTGTTGATTAGTAAATAAAAATTCTCTCAATGAATCTTATAGTTAAGTATTATTTGTGCAGAATTGTCTTGGAAAACACAGCTGTGAACTCCTTATTTCAGATGAGATGTTTGGTCCGAGTCACTGCAAGAAAGATATTAAGCTCACTATTGAATTCACGTGCACAAAACCTTAGGTCTTTTATTTGCTCTTTAATTAAAGCCTTTAAAAAATAATTATAGTTTGTTTCCTTGTATGGATCATGTTCTTCTTGATTGTTATAGGCGCTTTTCGGATATTTTTCTTCTATTTGTTATTTTGCAACAAAGGTTGATATGTCTGAAATGCAAAAATTCTGACTGAAAATTGGTTATAAACGATAATATAGAGGTAATAATTTAAAAATCAATAAGGAAATATATGAAAGAACACGAGTCAAAATTTGATATATCCTTAACTAAATAAATCATATGTAATGTTTGACAGTTATATGCAATGTTTGAATCCTTTGACATAACTGCATTGAGATTGTTTCGTAATACCCAAACAGAATATGCAAAGTTAAATCACCATAACTCGTGAATCCAAAAAGAGTCTACTCACTAATCACCATGTTTAACATTAAATCCATGATATATTCAAGAGTAATCATGTTAAAAAGATGAAATAAACTCATATTTACTCCATAAATAAAGAGTTAATTACTAAAGATTCACTCTTTCACCAACAATGTATTTGAGAAAAACAAGATTAGTCCGAAATTTAGGTCTAAATTTTATGTATATGCTAGATGGGTCGAACCGGATCAACTCGACATTTCCGGGTCGACCTGAAATTTTTTGGTTCGAATGGGTCGACCGCGGTCGGAGTGGGCTGCACGGGTTGACTGCTGGGATGCAGGCGGGCGATGGCGGGCGCTAGAACCGGACTCTGGCAGGTTGCAAGCCTGGACTATGGAATCTGGCCGAGGTCGGCGGTCGGGCCACACAGCTGGGACAGACCGCTTGGCGATGAATGGGCAGCTGTGAATACTTGGGTTGGACGATGCCAGACAGCAAGCCTGGACGATGGAATCTGGTCGAGATATAGCGGCCAGGGTCGGAACGCCTGGGTCAACCGCTGGGTGATGGGTCAACGATGGTCGGACGCTAGGTTCGTGTGTGGGCGGACCTTGTGGTCGAGAGCGCATGCTGGTCGACCCGCGGCCAGTCTGAATGGTCGACCATGGATGTTGGGTTCGCCCGGATTCGTCAATTGCTTCATTTTGCTCCTAAACCGCTTCAAGTCCTCCAATACTTTGATGTAACCACTCCAATACCTATATCACACAAATGCACATGCAAAATGCACTATAGACATCTAAATGCAACCTAAATAGATTCAAAATGAATGAAGAACAATGATAAAAACCATAAAAATGCAATGCATCACCATACTCTTTGAGTTCTATCTGCGTTACAACGATGGGTTTGTCCTCTATTCTAACAACTCTGGGGATCTTCATGTGTCAGTCTCTCTTTGCAAACCTCGATTACCTGCTCTTTTGAGTTATAAAATGAGGATCAAACTCGCAACAGCTAGCCGTTTTTCATTGGTCATGTGGTACATATGGAAGGTACAAAACAACAAGATCTTCAACGATAAAAATGTATCAACACTGGATACTATACAATTAGCTGATAAAGAATTTGAGCGCTGGAGGATAGCTCAAGTGCAACAGAGATAATTGAAATCGATGGAGAGGACCAGTCAGTGGAGTTACCTCGCTTAACGAACACTCTAGGTTCATGGATAAGTGATAGAGATGTCACTGAGCTTGGATTTTTACTGATAGAGGAAGAGACCCACATCCTGTTTGGAACGAAAGGTGACATTCACTTGACCTCTCTTCTTCACGTGGAAGCTGGAGGGTTGATTTGGCGATGCAGTAGCTGATAAAACATGGGAGCAGAGAAATACACTTTCAATCTGACTGCTCATAAAAATCTTTCTAGTGGAGAGGGACTGACCAACACTAGCACCGAAACTTGACGAAATACAAGCTTTATTTTCTGGATTTTTAGAATTTTATGTTTGTTTTTTTATTCCAAGGTCTTTGAACATCTGTGCGGACAACCTTGCTAAAGCTGCCAGATTGCACAAAATAAGTTCTTTTTATGTAAACATCCTTGCACCACTATGGTAAAAATAAACTATCTTTTCCGATATAAAAAAGGTTAAATATGTTAATTGCATACATACCTCTAGTAAAAGATGTTTATGTACAGTGTATATATGGGAATAAGATTTTGGGACGATATTCTTGATTGCCCCAGTACCTCACTTATCTATTCTATCTTATCCCACCAATTTAAAAACATTATGATTTTTATTATATTTTATTAAAAATGTACTGAAAATCGAAATTATCCTTAATGAAACCAAGTATTTACAGGATTCAACCTAAACTATTTGACCCGACCCATTATGACTTGGATCCAAACCTGACCCGCGCGTTCTTATCCCTTCTAAGTTCTTTTGTCGTTTTCATTATCCCTAAAACTAAAAATTGAAAGGCGACGAAGTCCCGGTTCCGAAGTCCCGAAATCCAGTCTCCTCCTCAGATGACGAAGTCCACCGCGTTCACCGCTTCTTTTCTGGTCTTCCCTTAGTCCCTCGTCCCCTTCCTTGTCTCTTTAGTTTCATAATTTCCCCCCAAATCGGACTTGTAACCCTAGTTCCGAAAGCAACCGACAAAATTAATTGAATCAACTGCTCCTGCTCTCCTACGGCGTATTCCAGTCTCCCTCGGCTACCGCCGGCGACGAAATTGACGGAACCCTAGACTTCGTCTTTCATCTCTCTTTTCGTTATCGTCTATTCCGTGTAAAAAATATGTTCTTTTCTCTTATTTCTCCCATTTTTTGATTGAATTTGTTGTGAGTTTGAAAGGCTTGTAACTGTTTAGTTGAAAATCGCTTTGGTTCTGCTTCTCTTCAGATTTTGGATATGAACTTGAGATTATAAATAGTGTTACATTTGTGTTAAAATTGTGTGAACTGAATAAAATAAATTGGTTGTTATTATATTACAGAGAGTGAAATTTGATGATTGTCGATTATGACCATAATTTAGAATAATTGTTTTGGTGATAGAATGTTTGAAATGTGAAACCGAATTGATGATTGAGTGAATGAATGTTTGTGATTTAGTGATCAAATTATTGATTGGTTGGAGTTTGATTATTGTTTGAATGGTTTGAAGATTATAAAATGACTGTGATGATTGTGTTTCAATGTTTGTTGTTTTTGGATAAACAGAGTAATGACTGGCCGTAAGAAGCATGGACAGAGGAAGCAGAATAAGAACAAGGAGAACCTCACAAGAGAAGAGGATGTCCTAAGAAATATTTCTCTTGCAGTAGAAGAGCATGTAGAAGAGCTTTCAGATGGGAACGATAGTGAAGGTGTGTCTACAACATCTGAGGTAAAATACTTCTTCAGTTTCAGTTGAAAAAATTATTATTGTTGGTATATTATAATTAGAAAATTGCTACTGGTGTTACTAACTCGGATGTATTACTGGTGTTACTAACTCGGGTGTATTACTGGTGTTACTAACTCGGTAGTATTAGTGGTGTGACTAGTTCTACTAACTAATATAATTTTCTGTGGTTTGCAGGAATGCCAACCAATGCCATCTAATGAGCTATGCTTCAAGAACACTGAGTACACGAAGACGTGTAAGATACAGAGCAGGTGCTATGTGAGCAACACAGTGAAGATCATCAAAAAGTTTGAGCCTGAGTTGAAGTGGTTCAAAGATCACCCTCAGTTTCACCATTTTTTCCACATGCCCGACGAGCCATACTTGAAGCTATTGGGTGTATGGATGCTTCTGCTGCGAACGATTCCCTTAGAAGAGGGTGAGGAGTCAGCTTGGTTTGCGGTTAATGGGGTACCCATTCGGTATTCCATAAGAGAGCATGCACTCATCTCGGGTTTGGACTGTCGTGAATACCCATCTAAGTATGAGAAATTGGACAGTTTTGCATTTGTAGATAGATATTTTAACTCACATAAGGAGATAACGATGAAAGTTGTGGAAGCTAAGTTGTTGAGTATGAGGGCATGTGGGGATCGACTCAGGATGGCGGTGCTCTACTTCATAGGCATAGTTATTAGAGGGAAAGGAAAGTATAATGCCCCTTTTGACTCTTTCGTATTAAGAGTCGTCAACGATGTGGAGGTTTGTAAAACTTTTCCTTGGGGTCGCTTGACTTTTGATGATGCGATCCGATCCATTAATCACATGATGAAGCATCTCAAAGGTAAGGCTAGGGATAAATTATCCTTGTGTGATTATTTTTTGATAAATTCTATTTGTAGATGCTGGCATTTGAGTGTATTCTAGCTCTGAATGCACAATTTAGAGAACAAGTAGATGGATGTAGGAGTAACTGCCTGAGGATGTGCAAGTGGCGGTTCCAAAGTAACAGCATGAAGGGTTTTTCTCTTGAGGATTTGTACGACGCACTTGGAAAAAGTAAGGTATGTGTTTGATATTGTTTTGTTTTATTAAGCGAGTGAGATTCAATATGCGTTTGAGATTGTATATGTTTTATTTTCAGGTAATTAAAAGTGTTCTGGTGCCTAATGTTGATGAAGAAACTCTCATGGCTCGCATAACGGAGGACGAGACAGATTATGAAAATGAAGATGGACCAAGTAATTTGTGGAGCTCATGGCTTGCTGTTAAGGAGAAGCCTATATGGTGGAAAGATCTTTATGAGCTAGATGTGGGTGCAAGGGAGTTTACTAAGAAGAAAGACAAAAGAAAAGTGAATGAAGAAGCATCATCCTCTAATCATGGTTTGGAGGACGTTTTGAAGGGGTTTGAAGAGAGGTTGATGGTATGTTTGAATGAAGTGAGTGTGAAGGTGGAGACAATGGACAAGAGGCTTAATGTCATGGAAAAGAGCAAGGTTGTTTTAAAAAGGAGGGTTAAGAGGATGAAGACAATGGAGAAGAGGCTTGAGAGCATTGAAAATTACCAATATTATTTTTAAAAAAAGACCAGGAAGCATGAGGCAATGGAGGAGGGGCTTGATGGCATTGAGAAAGAAATGAAGAAAAAGAAGACTGATAAGGCCAGAGAGGTCAAGAGACTGATAAAGAGGAAGAAAACGAAGAGACTGAGATCAACATAGATGAAAAAGATAGTGAAGAAGAGACTGAGAGGGAGAAAGAACCTGAAGCTGAAGCTAGTAGAGCTGAAGAAGACATAGAAAAAGAGGCTCCAGTTGAGGTTGAAATTGAGGCTCAATTTGAGGTCGAAATGGAGGCTTGGGTTGAAGTTGAAATTGAGACTGAGGTTGAAGTTGAAATCGAGGCCCAAAATGGAGATGTCGAAAAAGAAGGTGGAAAAAAAATTGAAACAGAAGTTCGGGTTGAGACAGAGCTCGAAAAAGAGGATGAAGAAGAGGTTGAAACATAGGCTCGGGTTGACTCAGAGACTCAGATTGAGCCAGAGGCTCGGGTTGAGGTGGAGAAAGAAAAAGAACTTGAGGAGAAAGAGCAAAAGAAATACACAGAGGAAGAGAAACAAGGGTGGATTCTTACAATTTGCAAGAGCAAAGACGAAATTCCCGCTGTGAATGAAATTCCTATTATGGATGAAATTCCTGCTGTGGATAAGATATATGGAACTGAGGGAGCTCCTACTCATAGTTCGGTGAAGCATATGCCTAAAGTAATGGCGGTAAAGAAACATGCTCCTAAGCGGAGGGGTAGACCGAGAAAGGCTGCTCAACCAAAGAAGTTCACAACGCCACCACAAACAAAAAGGGCACGTACACCATCACAGTGGGTTTCCACTCCTTTCACTGAAGCTAATACCGATGAGATTGAAGGGCGTAAGAAGAAACGCAAAACAAAGGCTTAGAAGACTACCCTTGTTGTGAACTTATGTAGGATATTTAATATTTATCTCGGCTTTTGATGTGAACTTATGTAGGATGCTATGTTTTGTTTGGTTGTTGGTCTGTAAGACTTGAATGTTCTCTCTTATGTAGGATGCTTTGTGTTGTGTGATTGTCTTGCAACAGGTTTGGACCAATAGAGTACTTGACAATCTATGTCTTAAGAAACACATTTGTACTACTAGGTTTATTAAGTATTACTAAGACAAAAAATACATATGCACATGTCTAAAACGTGTAACACATTGTCAACATTTTGTAAAAATAAATAAAAAATACATATGCACATGTCGAAAACGTGAAAAGGTAATATTAAACAAACATGTTTGAATATTAAAATAATATTATTCTTACTTTTAGTAGTACTCAAGGTAGTAGTAATATTTGCTTTTTCATAGAAATATTTTTACAAATTACAACTTTTTTTAGTAATACAATGTCATAGTAGTAAATTTATTAGTAATACCAATATATTTTGACAGTTTTAGATTGTATATAACACATTGATAGAAAAAAGTTTCAAAAATATATATTTTCTGAAATTCTTCTCATTATAGCCTCCCATCAAGACATTAGTATGGAAGCATAAGGATGTTTTTCATGGAAATGAGAAATTTTCTATTAATTTAAGAATTTAAAAGTATTTTATGCTTAATTTGACAAATAAATACATATATGGACATATAATCACGTAATATATGAGATACGTCTTCTAAAATTAAATAATAAAACAAAAATTAAGGTTCTTAGAAAAATGCATAATACATAGTAGTTCAAGGTAGTTTAAGATAGTTCAAGATAATACAAAGTAGTACCTAGTAGTCCATATTACACATAGTAGTTCCAGTAGTACCTAATAGTCCATATCACACATAGTAGTCCATAGTAGTACCTAGTAGTTCATATTACACGTAATAGTTCAGGTAATACCTAATAGTTCAACGTTACCTACTAGTTCAAAGCACAAGCAGTCACATACTACTCAGTTATGGCAGAAGTACTTCCACATTCAAAATACTCATACAAACGTCCGCCTCTCTTTCCCCTGCCCCTGCCTCTTCCCCTTCCTCTTCCTCTTCTTCGCCCACGTGATTTTTCTGCTGATGGAAACTTTTGCTTTTGAGTTGGTCCTTTCTTTGTTTCATATACCAGAGGAAGAACTTTAAGTGCTCGAATCTCATCTGGTATTACCCATTCAGACATGTGAGGAACATGATAAATCGTCCTATAGTAATCCAATGCCCACACCTCCACCAAATAGTATTTCGAACAAAAATCTTGTAGATGGAGGTCCCTTCCCACGCTCAAGAACTTAGCAGCAGCTATTGCATGAACACATAGGATTTTGTCTATATCGAAGCACCTACAGCTGCACATTTTTCTGTCCAAATCAACAGTATAAATTTTTCCGTCACTACCATTGACATTGTACTCTAGATGGAAGCTATTTATCTCAACAACATCTAAGCACCGTGCTTCCAAACATCTTTTTGCCACTTCCTTTTCCACTATAGGCACAAGCTTCTTTGTGACTGGTATTTCAGCTGCTTTTTTCCTATGTTTGTTAAACCATTCAGCCATTTTCTTAATGATAACATCAATCATCGGCATCATAAAGTATTTATGCGCTTCTCTAAGGACACCATTAATTGATTCAGCTGCATTGGCTGTGTCAACATTGTATTTGTCTTCTTCAAAGTAACATCTTGCCCATTTTCTCACTTCAACACTTTTCTCCAGGTATGCTGTTGCAGACGGATATTTTCTGGAAAAAGCACTATAGAGATCATCAAACGCAGCCACTGTATAAGCATGTCCACACTCTCTAAACTTGACTGCGCAAACGTCTCTGTGGTTGACAACATGTCCTTTGATATTTTGAGACAAATGCCAAATACAATACCCATGTGCGGCTGTTGGGAACACCTCACATATTGACTTAATTAAGTTTGCATTTCTATCCAAAAGAAATACCAACCCGGGTTCATCTGATATCACCGACCTCAACTTACTCATAAACCACGTCCAACTACCATCTTTTCACCATCAACTACACCAAATGCAATAGGATAGTGGTGATGATCAGGATCTTGAGCCGTCGCAACAAGCAAAACTCCACCATAAACATGCTTAAGATGTGTTCCATCCATAATAATTTTCTCATTGCTGCGAACCCTTCTATAGAAGCTCCAAATGCAAAAAATAGATACTTAAATCTTTTCGCCGCATCCACTTCAACATAACTGACTGAGTCAGGATTCTTCAACTTAAGCATGTACATATAAAAGTGCAGCATAGAAAAACTCTCTTCCGGAGTACCTCACACTTCATTAGCAGTCATCCTTTTTCCTCTCCATACTGTGGCATATGATACATCAACACCAACCTTGCGGGTAACCATACTGATCAAATCATTTGGTGTTGGTGTGTCATATCTACCGGGATATTCTTCACCCAAAACAGATGCAACAACCTGTGTTGTATCTCTCCTTCTATTTCTAAGGGTACTTGTAGTTACAACTGAACATGTATGAGACTTGATGTAAGTTCTAACCGTCCATCTTATGTGCACTCCTCTGAACTAGAACTTGCACGGCTGTCTTAGTTCTGAACTCTTGACTCTTAACCAAATCGATACCATCATCCCATTCTTCATCTACTACTGTCGTGGCTTCAACTCCAGGTCTTGCGGCTTCAACTTCCGCTCTTACTTCTGTTCCTTCATACCCATGCTCTAAATTCTCATGCATCTCAGTGTCTTGTTGTTGTTCGGCTGTGTAGAGCGTGACCACGCCATCCATCTCAGCTTTTTCAGTTTCATCTTTCTCAGTCTCATCTTCCTTAGTTCCATCTTCCTTAGTTTCATCTTCCTCAGTTTCATTTGTATCAGCATCCTCTCTATCAGAAAGACCAACATAACTATCATCCGTTCAATCATCTTCTCCTGAAAGTGGCAGACCACCATATGCATCATATATGTCATTGCTGATCTCCACATGTAGAACACTTCTACATTTCTCATTATTCACTTGCATTAGATAACCCAAAACGTCTTCATCACACCAAATATATGATGGCTTGTTTGAATACAATACCATTGGAAAATAACTAATCTTCAGCATCCCATCTCCATCTGCCTTAATCTTTCTACATATACGCTCAACCAAATCAGAATATGTAACCTCTTCCACAAATGTCTTCATCACTAGAGTGTGAATTTCATCTTCTTCTGAGATCCATCTTAACTCAGCCCCATCCTTGATGTAACTTCCCCCGTAGTCAAAACATATGATTGTAATAGGAGAGGCCATATGTTTCCCTGAAAAAAAGAATTATTATTAGTTAACAATTTAAAGCATCTAGCTAGTTCAAGAACTTTGATATATAGTCGATCCAGTAATACTAGTAATACACGTTTTACTTTAGTAGTACTAGTAGTTCTAGTAGTTCCTAAAAAATTTCAATTTCATCGAGTTAACTCTTTTAATCGACCACGAGACTGTTATACAACCCTCAATATTTTCTACCAGTATTTTAATGTATTGTTTGCTTCAAAACAGACCAAATAAGCACAAATATACAAAATAATCTTCAAACCCTTCAAACTTCATTTTTCATATTTATTTTATACCAATATATATGAAAGTTTAGTAATACATCAAATTAGGTGTTTTTGAACTACCAAAAACGTGTTACACGAACTACATTATTGACTAACACAATTTTTATATTTTTTCCCTTCAAAACAATGTTAAATATAGAAAAATATACATAATCTTCTCTAAACATCTTTTACATATTTCTTTCAAAAACCAACGATTTTTAAAATAAATCTTTGATATTTTTCGTTACCCATAATATATATAGCATAAATAATACATTCATACAAACAATTCATGAAAAAAAAAATACTAAGTTACCTCAAAATCTGCTTCAAAATCGCCAAATGAAGTTCATGAAGTGAAGAAGCTCAAATGGTGGTTGGAGAATAAAAAAGAAAAGGTACACCTGTCAATGGGAGAGTGGGCGTCTGCGAGTGGAGACCACAGGTAGGTTAGGGTTTAATGCTTCTCTTTATTAGAGGAAGGGAGTCCGTAAGTTTTTTAAGATATTAAAAAAAGAGGGGGGGACCGCGCGCGCGTGAAGGTTGGACTTTCTGTCCGCGAGTGGGACCGTGAAAAACAAAAAAACAATATAAAAATTAAGGGTAATAGGGTAAGGATAAAAATGTATGAAAAAGGTGGGGTAGTTAGCAAATTGATAGGATAATAAGAATATATTTCTTCCAAATGGATCAATAGAGAATACTTTCCAAGATTTTGTCTAGATGCAAATTGATTTGACATACAAGACATTGGTATGATTTTGTGTGTATGAAAAGATATATGATGTGGACTTGTGTTGTCTTTATGCATTTTATAGTCAATTATTTCTTTTTTTTATCCAATAAGTTTATTTAAAATCTGTTTAATTGTTAATAGACTATTTGACCACTAATCTAAAATTTCCTTATGATTATATTTCTCTATCCAAAAACTTTCATAGTTTTAGTTTCTTCTTCTAAAAACTTTCTGGATTTCACATATTATCTTATGTTCAAGTAGTTAAGTAGTTAGACAATGGAAAGCTAAGCCTTTTTCCAACCTATACACCAAGTCAAAGGACAAAAAGAAAACATAGGGCGTATCAGCATTATCTTTGAATCATTAAATGCTATTTGAAGGTTTTACCTTTTTACCAAAAACTTAAACCAATATAAATACTCCCTCCGTATCAGTTTAAGTGGAGTTTAAAGATTTTTTTGGTTTCATTTTAACTGATGTTTTCAAGTTTTTATGTAAAAATTAAATGTAAATTGATGTTTTGACTTATTATATTTTACAATATGATTTTTTATTGGTTGAATTAGTTTTAGTTATTATTATTTTTAGGTAATCGAAAATGATTGTATAAAAGTTTATAATTCCTTCATCGATGTGCAACACTTATTTTGATACAAAAAGAGTAGTATTTTCCAAGAAAAATTAAATCCCTAATGGTGGAGTGCTTATCAAACACTCATTTAACATTAAATGCTACTTGACTCAAATAGTTGCAAACAAAGCATGTTACCTTCAGAGACAGATCTTCAGCCACGATAGATCGATATCTAATAGAACCTTCTAGTGGGAAGCTTATACGCTTTTGAAAATAATATTTGCATCAAAAGACTCAGACACTTGGAAGCAGAATATCAGACATCATGTTGTTGTTGTTATTCTCTTCTTTTTCGCCAAATGAAGAATATCATATATACAGAGGCAATACACTGGAATATCGCCAATAGTCTCTCCAGTGGAAAGCTTTCAAACCTTTTTATGACTGCTTCCTGCTCTGCAGTTTACTTCTTTTCCGTTGATTTCTCAGTGGCCCTGAGAAGGAAACATCATCAAGAAAGAGCACACTACCATTACCATTCCCTCTGTGAAGTTAAACATCGAGGCATCTAGTATTGTTGTGTTTTTCTTGAAGCAAGAAACGTAGTAATGAGAAGGTACTTGCTCAAGTAGATATATGGAAGTCCAATGTTTCAAGTTCTTCACTGTCGCTGGCTTTTTCTGCGTTCTATGGCCTCTGGTGTCACCATCATGAGGGAGACCTGAGACGCTGAATATATCTCTTATTTACACAGAGACCAATATGCGGTTTAAGATGGCTATACAACCTTCTCTTCAGTTCTTCATTTTGTGAAACCGCTAAGTCATCAAGTGGTTCACAATACTTTCTAAACAATGATGAGAAGGTAGTGAAAAGTTCTTCAACTCTCCTTGTGACCCTATGGAAAGGTCTCAACACAACACTGTTTGACACACGCAAACAAAAACAGCATTAGTAAACATTAAATGATAGAGCAAGCAAGAAGGGAGGTAAGGAGGTTATACTATAGCCTTACTCAGGAAATGTAGAGTACTGTTTCCGGTTAACTTGATTTTTCAAGAAGTTTCTCCTCAGAATACAGAGGAAATAAAGTAGTGTATCCCATGTTTGAGTAATACACATCTGGTGGCAATCTACTGATAAGTATTATACCAAGTTGAGGCATCTTCAAAACTGAATACAGATTAGAATCATTGCGCCACTTCCCAACTTCTGTAATACAGGAAAATAAACAAAGCCTCTCTCTTCCTCTTCCCCTACAGTAGTCAATGAACTCTGCTCTTTAAGCAATGCCCACTTCTGTAGTATCCAACAACAGTCAATGAGCTCTCTACTTTAGAAAAAGCAGAGAACTCTTCCTCTTAACTCACCAAAAGCCTCTTTACCTCTCTCTCTCTTCCACTTAACTCAGCAGCAACCTCAATTAGAAAGGAAAAACAAAAAAAAAACTTGGATCTTAGAACCTTCACTTTAAGATTCAAGTCATGCTCTCTTTGGATCAGGTTTTGACAAGAGTTTGAAACAGTAGAGAATAATTTTTGAACTTTATTCAACAAGATTTGGAACAGAGGAAAAGAACACATAAATGTTGTGAATCCAAGGGAGAAAACAAGACTTCAGTTTTGTAAGTAAAAAAGGAGGTTTTGTTGAGCCTGCAGCTCAGGTTGTAGGCAAAGGGTATCTTCTTTGCTTTACTGAATGTAGTAGCAAGAGAAAACAACTCACTGATTAGTACCAAAACTAATCTCAATTGGTGAAATACATTCTTTAAATTACCAAAGAAACACACATGCCAACTTCAGCATCCCTTCAAGCAGGTATGTTATGTTAGTAAAGATTAACAAACTTAACTACTCAAAATAATCTGACAGATTTTGCTGAAACTATTACGCACTCTTTCAAGGGTGGCTGCTGTGACCATTGAGAAACTTTTTTATTGCTATGTCCAGAAAACAAAAAGCTTCTGCCATCTAAATCACGAGCCTCTTGTTTTCTTCCTCTGCCCATTTTTCTACTACAGTATCTGATTGGTTTCATCAAGACTTTTCAGTATACTATTCACAATGATAACGTATTGAAATTGTTATTTTTAAGGAACAATAGAAGGGGAATGTTGTCAAGAACAAGCAAATTATCTTTTACAAAAAATTGTTTCTTGTGTTTAAAACCAATACCATTTTTGTAAATAATTAGCTTGCATTGAGCTCATTTCTTATTCTAATATACAATACTAAACCAATAGTAATCTTCTTCCCTTCACAATTCACACAATCACTCTAATCCCATTTCACCCACACAGTTTTTTTACTTAGAGACAACACTCACGACAACGCACCAATCCATTCTCATTGCACTTCGAACACCGCTTGAACATTTCTTCTTCCTCCTCAAACACTTTGGTGCTACCATCACAGTTACTACAAGGCACAAACCTCGCATCACCACATCTCCTGCATGTCCCCAAGGATTCACAAGCAGGGAAACCTTTCAACATCTCAGCTAACTCACCGCTATCGTTTAGCTTCATAACCTCCTCAACACCACCAATTTGGCTTCCTCCGATAAACACCTGAGGCAAACAAACCGGTTTCTCTGCATCCCCGAGCGTGATTTGAAGCTCTTTCCTGTATTTGGAGTCCATAGAGATGTCACACTCGTCTACAATCACTTGAAACCCTCTCAATATCGTTCTAACGCAACAGCAATCCTCGTAGGTCTTGCGAATTCCTCTGAGAGTTGTGAAGTAGAGCACAATCTTGTCTTCTGGTTTGGCCTGTGTACTCAGTGGACTAGAGCAAACAGATGTTGGCTCGACAATTATACTCTGCTTAGAAGACAAAGCTTTCTTGTAAGAAGAGACAATGCTGGGATCCAAACCAGACAAGAGAGATTCTTCAGACAAATGCTTCCAAAGAGGTTGCTTTGGTTTATAAGACAACGGGACCCAACCTTCTTCTTCTTCTTGTTCGATTCTCACGAGTTCGTAAGATTCGTCTAGTTTCAAAGCCGCCGACACATTCCGATCCAGGTTGGGTTTAGGGCAAAGATCCGAATCTAAACTTGACATAGGCTTACAAAGCTTAGGGCTTTCGAATTCGAACTCGTCGTCCAAGCCGTCCATAAGCTCCCACGTGTTGATGACTGAGTCAGGAGAGAACGAGCCGCGTGAGACCGGGTCTGGGGCGGCGATTGAGATAGGATCGGAGGCGGTTTTGGATCCTTCGAGATCGATGAGGATGAGAGAACCGTATGAGGTGGAGGTGAGGGAAACGAGGTGGTGAGTGTCGCCTTTTCTCGCCGGAGGATGGTGAACCAACGGCGTTGGGAAAGAGAAAGCTCTGTGGATAGCCGGAGAAGGTGAATTCGACGTCGGTGAAGAAGCGGGTTTGGATGCAGAAGAACCCATTTTGAGTTACTGAGCTTTGAAAGTTGGTTCCTTTACTCTTTCTGGGTTCTTGATTGATGAGAGAAGAGAAGAAGAAGAAGAAAGGTAGAGAGAGAGGTGGAGAATAGCTGTCTATGGCAGTTGGAGAAGGAAGAAGATGGTGAAAATATTTAATGGCGGAAGAAAGATGATGATGTTGATTTTCCACAACCAATCTACGATTTGATTTTGATTCTGTAAGAAGAACTTGTCTAAAAGTTGGACAAATATTTGTAAATCTAATTAATTAAGATTAGAAGCGATAACAGAAAAGATAAATTAAATAAAAATGTCATTATCGGTTAAAATGATAGAAAAGAAAGGAAAATCTTTATCATTTTAAATTTTTATTAGTAAACCAATAGGAGGAAGAAAAAATGTCATTTTCAAAATTTTACAATATATATGTTCAATACTTTCCCTCATATTAAAATTAAATCATAGAAACTGTATTCAAAACCTTTTTCTTTTGATAATATATGAAACAAAATGATTGAATACCTCTCTATACATGGTATTTTTTTTATAAAAAAAATATCCCCCTATATAAAATTAGTGATTCAAATAATAAATTTCGAGATACGACTTGGACAGAGTATTAATGTGAATAATTTAATCAATGACTTTAGGGGAAAGTTTCTTTATCTGACCTGTTATCGATATCTTGCTTAATTTCTTAATCTTGCTTGATTAATTTTGTAATTTTTTAATGTGCACATAAACGTTTAGTTTATCGACATGGTGTTATCTGTAGATTAAAATCCTACCACGAGAAAGTTATATGGTGCTTTGCTGTTCTTTTTAGGGTCAAATGCTTTGCTCTTACATACTAACATGTAATATGATTAATAACATGTTTGGGATATGTTGTCTAGTACGGTCTAGTTGAATCAAATTAAAACCGTGATGGAAACAACTATAAAATTAATCGGGAAAATCTTCAGTTTGAAGTAATTGAGTTTACTTTTTGTAAATAAAAATATACAAAACTATAAAATAAAAAATTAACTCATGCGCCAAAATAATTTCATTAATTGCTTCACCATCTGGGACGGTCAAGCCACAGAGATACGCATCGTCATCGTCAGCAATGCTTAAATAATTTAATTTCTACACTTTATTAATAAAAGTAAATAATCACGGAAACTCATACGCTCCGACCCGTATTCTAATTCAGGACCCGACCCGATACTGTGGTCCATGACTTCCCGCTCCGTCGCCATTTTCAATTTTGATTTTGAAATTACATCTCGCCAAAATCTCTCTCTCTCTCTCTCCTCCGAACAACGTCTCTCACTTTCTCTCTCTCTAAGAAAATGTCTCCTCCCTTCGTCTTCCCCCAAATTCTACGAGCCCTAGAAGAAGATCCAGAAGACAATCACCGTTTGTTCGCTCAAAATCCCGTCGACGTGACTTCTCTTCGCCCTTCGGATCTCGAAGAGTTCGTCAAAGGTAACAACACTCTTCAGTCTTACGAGTGTACTCTATTAGATGCACCCGTTGAACTACAGTAATAGTTCATTCCCAGCGTAGATCTCATGAGGCTGAAAACAGTTATGGACTAGAGGTTATAGCATTAATACATAATATTTTTCTTAATCAATTTGGGAGCTGAATAGTTCATTCCGAGATGGTTTTAGGTTTCATCTGCGTTGCATTGATTGAAATGTGAGCCTTTTTGTTGAATGTCTTCTTGTGGAACTCTCAGGTGTATCATTCGACCTATCTGATAGAGAACTCTTCTGTATCGAAGACCAAGACGTTTTCGACCGTGTCTACTCTCTAGTCAGGAGCTTCTATAGTCTTCCTCCATCTTGCAAGTGTAATCTTGTGGAAAGCCTTCGCTCCAATCTAAGTGTTCTTCTTCCCAATGTCGATTCCATCTCACGATCAGTACAAGACCAGGAGGATGAAGTTCCAATCATTGATAGGATCACATCTCATCGCAACGCATTGAAGATATACACTTTCTTTCTCATCACTATTATCATGACTGAAGAGTCGCATGTTAGCTCTGTTGACAGCACAAAGGTGAGTTCTTTTTTTCAAGGTTACAGAGTAGCATTCATCTCTTTTTTAGGTTGCATTTTGGTATAGTGATGTTGTGGATGAACAGGTTGCTGCAAGAGGGAAGAAGAAGCAGATTGTTCAGTCATGGAACTGGGAGCCTCAGAGGGGTAGGATGCTTAATTTGATTGCAAACTCTCTTGAGATCAACTTGTCCTTGCTCTTTGGATCATCAGAGCTAGATGAAAACTACCTGTCTTTCATTGTCAAGTAATTTTCTGTCATCTGATGAATCTTGTGTACTCCATATTAAAGTTACAGTTTTTTTAACTTTTTCATTTTATTTTCCTTGTAGAAACTCGTTCTCTCTTTTTGAGAATGCCGCAATCTTGAAAGATCCTGAGGCAAAAGATGCCCTGTGCCGCATCATAGGGGCATCTGCTACAAAGTACCGTTACATTGTGCAGTCATGTGCCTCGGTCATGCATTTGATACACAAGTATGATTTTGCTGTGGTACATGTTGCTGATGCAGTTGCTAGAGCTGAAACTAAGTATTCAGATGGTACCTTGGCCGTGACAATCATTAGAGATATTGGGAGGACTGACCCAAAAGCATATGTTAAAGATACAGTTGGGGCTGATAATGTGGGACGTTTCTTGGTCGAGCTTGCTGATCGTTTGCCAAAAGTAATGTCGACAAATGTTGGAGTTTTGGTCCCTCATTTTGGTGGTGAATCATATAAGGTAAGAAATGCGCTTGTTGGTGTTCTTGGAAAGCTGGTTGCTAAAGCTTTTAATGATCCCGAGGGAGATGTGAGTTCCAAGTCCCTTCGTCTGCGAACTAAGCAAGCAATGTTGGAAATTTTGCTGGAACGGTGTAGAGATGTTTCTGCCTATACAAGGAGCCGAGTTCTTCAGGTTTGGGCTGAACTGTGTGAAGAGCATTCTGTTTCGATTGGCTTATGGAACGAGCTTGCATCAATATCTGCTGGAAGACTGGAAGACAAGAGTGCAATTGTTAGAAAATCCGCATTGAATTTACTGATCACGATGTTGCAACATAACCCGTTTGGTCCGCAGCTTCGGATAGCGTCATTTGAAGCAACCCTAGAGCAGTATAAAAGAAAATTGAACGAGCTTGAACCAAACCGGCCTGCTGAGGACTCATCAAAAGAGCCAACTTCAGATGGTGATTCCTGTAGTGGAGATGGTGAGATCGATGACTTGCAACCTGAAGTTACAAATAATATGCATCAAGATAGTCTACCTGATAGCTGTCAGCCAGAGAATGGGGAAGAAATCAGTGAGAAGGATGTCTCTGTTCCAGATATTGGTAACCTCGAGCAGACCAAGGCCTTGATTGCTTCCCTTGAGGCAGGATTGAGTTTCTCAAAGTGCATGTCAGCTAGTATGCCGATCCTTGTTCAGTTGATGGCTTCATCTTCTGCCAGTGATGTTGAGAATGCTATTCTCTTATTGATGAGGTGTAAGCAGTTCCAAATTGATGGTGCGGAAGCTTGTCTCCGTAAAATTTTGCCTTTGGTATGGTCTCTTTTCATGTATCGTAACTCGCAAAAAAAATCTACTCTTCTGACATTTTATGAGTTAACAACATCCCCTTCATATACAGTGCTAAATACCTTCTCTTATGTTGTCGCTGCAGGCTTTTTCTCAGGATAAGTCCATCTATGAGGCAGTGGAGAATGCCTTCATTTCAATCTACATAAGGAAAAATCCAGTTGAAACGGCAAAACAGCTGTTGAACCTTGCCATAGATTCGAATATAGGAGATCAAGCAGCGCTAGAGTTCATTGTTAATGCTTTAGTGTCCAAAGGTGAAATTTCTAGCAGCACGGTAGGTTCCTTCTCTGACTCCAGCGTATGTGTACGCTTTGTATTATGCTAAATCAATACATGTAGTCATTCACGGTCAAGAACAACAAGTAATAATGAACATTGTTATTGGTTCAATATTTCTCGAGTTTAAAACATTCCACCTCAAGAGGCTAATTAGTGCTTCTATCGTTTTTCTCTTTGTAGACTTCGGCTCTGTGGGACTTCTTTTGCTTTAACATCAATGGGACAACTGCGGAGCAAAGTCGTGGGGCTCTATCTATCCTTTGCATGGCGGCAAAGTCGTCCTCTAGGATTCTTGGATCACACATACAGGATATTATTGATATTGGGTTTGGCCGCTGGGCAAAAGTGGAACCTCTACTTGCCAGAACCGCATGCACTGCTATTCAGCGGCTTTCCGAAGAAGATAGGAAGAAGTTATTACTCAGCAGTGGAAGCCGATTGTTCGGTATTCTTGAGAGCTTGATCACTGGCAACTGGCTTCCAGAAAACATATATTACTCTACAGCTGATAAAGCCATAAGTGCCATATACATGATCCATCCAACTCCGGAAACCTTAGCTGCTACTATTATTAAAAAGTCCCTGAGCACTGTGTTTGACGTAGTTGGACAAGATCAACCACAGGACGATACTGACGATGATATTGTTGATTTTCTGACCACAGTTCAAGTAGCAAAACTCAGTAGATTTTTGTTCGTTGTCAGTCATATTGCCATGAATCAGTTGGTGTATATAGAATCCTGTACCCAGAAGATCCGGAGACAGAAGACTAAAAAGGATAAAGCGGCTGCTGAAAGTCAGAATACAGAAGAAAACCTTGGGGCCGCGCAAGAGGTACAGATTGATTTCGTAAAGTGCAGTTAGTGGTACAAACGTTGCAACCCTATTGGGTTAATTTTGCGTTCTAGTGCTGTCTCATGCGATATTTTCTTTGTTTTACAGAACAATAGCATAAATGCTGAGCTAGGACTTGCTGCCTCTGATGACGCACTGCTTGATACACTCGCTGAAAGAGCAGAGAGGGAGATTGTTTCTGGTGGTTCTGGCGAGAAGAATCTGATTGGGGATTGTGCAACTTTTCTCTCAAAGCTGTGCAGAAATTTTTCTGTGCTACAAAAGGTAGTTAATTTTTCAGTTATTTTTCTTGTTTCATGGTTTCTGATTCAGCTGTAAGCTTGTGTTTTAGCTTCTTATTCCTTCGCTATCACATTTATTTTCTGATATACTCGAATTTCCATTCTCATAGCATCCAGAACTACAAGCTTCCGCAATGCTTGCATTATGCAGGTGTATGATTATTGATGCAAGTTTCTGGTAAGTTCAAATCTTTATTTCATTTTCTCTTTATCCTTTACAAAAACTGAACTTATAGTTAAATTAATGTGTAAACCTCAATGTATGCCAGCGAATCCAATCTCCAGCTTCTCTTCACAGTTGTTGAAAATGCACCTTCTGAAATTGTCCGGTCAAATTGCACACTTTCCCTTGGAGACTTGGCAGTTCGTTTTCCAAATCTTTTGGAGCCTTGGACAGAAAATATGTATGCCAGGTTACGGGATGCTTCAGTTTCGGTCAGGAAAAATGCTGTCCTGGTCCTTTCACATCTTATATTGAACGATATGATGAAGGTATGGCTCCAAACCACTCGCCTTCCTCTCTTTAAGCGTCTGTAACAATAGTTTGAGGTTTCATTTTGTGAATCCTGATTTTCAGGTGAAAGGGCATATTAATGAAATGGCTATTTGTATAGAAGATGATGTGGAGAGGATCTCTAGTCTCGCAAAATTGTTTTTCCATGAACTGTCTAAGAAAGGTCAGTTGTGTAATATCTACTTTACATGACATAGCCAGTTGAACTTTTGAATCAAATTTAACGCTTGACCCTCTTTTCTGCCAATCAAATCCAGGATCCAATCCTATATACAATCTACTCCCTGATATACTTGGACAGTTATCCAACCGGAACTTGAAGAGGGAGACATTCTGTAATGTCATGCAATTCTTGATCGGCTCCATCAAAAAGGTACATAGCTTTTGGATACTGAAGTTAGAATGACTTGTATTCGGTCTTATCTAATCATAGTTATGTATCCTCACCAATCTCCAGGACAAACAGATGGAGGCTCTGGTTGAGAAACTTTGCAATAGGTTTAGCGGAGTCACAGGTATGCATGTATTGATGATATATTCCTACACCTGTTGTGGGTTTACTAGAAAGTATATCCCTTACAAGTCTACACCTACGCTTGCAGAAACAAAACAGTGGGAATACATTTCGTATTCTCTTTCGTTGCTGACATTCACTGAAAAGGGAATCAAAAAGCTTATCGAGTCATTCAAGTCCTACGAGCACGCTTTAGCAGAGGATCTAGTAACGGAAAACTTTAGAAGCATAATCAATAAGGTACGTTTCTCTGGTTTTCGTTACCCATGCCATTCTCTTCGTATTTCTCGTGCTATATGTGAGTTTGGCATCTGGTTGTGAATCTGAACAGGGGAAAAAGTTTGCGAAACCAGAACTTAAAGCGTGTATCGAAGAGTTTGAGGAGAAGCTCAACAAGTTCCATATGGAAAAGAAAGAACAAGAAGAAACCGCAAGAAACGCCCAGGTTCATATAGAGAAAGCCAAGAATATGGAATCTCTTGTTGCCCCCAGCAAAGTGAAAGAAGAACCTGTAGAAGAATATGATGAAGGTGAAGGTTAGTATTTAGTAATGTTGCATTCATGGCTAAAGCATAGTTCACTGTACCAGACGGCTAGTCTTTATCTCTCTCTCTCTCTCTTTCTAAAGCACCCTTTTTGTGTGTTTCTCAGATGCTTCAGACAGTGAAATTGTGGATCCAATGGAAGAAGCAGGGGATAATGTGAAAGCATCCGACTCCGAGGAAGAGCCATCCGACACTGAGGAAGAGTCATCTGACTCCGAGGAAGAACCAGATTCTGAGCGAAGTCGTACCACCAATCCTCATTCCTTAAACCAAAACACCAGTGGCGGTGTGTGAAAACTTCCATATGTATCTTTAAAAAATCTCACACAACTTTAGTTACATGAATCCATTTAAGAAAATGTTAAGTAAAAGTTCTTTGGTTTTCAGGGGAAGAAAGCGAATCAGAAAGCAGCAATGTCAAGAGAGGAAACCGTAAAGAGACATCGAGCAACCTCAGGAGAAGCCTTAGGTCAGCAAGTAGAACGTAAAGAAACCGTGTCAGGGCACAGAGTGTGTGCGTGGTTAAGCGGCTCAACATCTCGAGAGCTATCTTATAAGTTATAACTAGGTCTAATTTAGTCACTGCTTTGGTTTTAGTTTTGCTTTATGATGCTTAAACATTGAAGAATCTATCACATAGGACAAACTATGTTAAAGCTGGTTTAGCTGTGTGACAACTTGTAGCCAATACGTCCTGTATTGAATTTGCTACAGCTAACAACTTGTAGCCAATACGTCCTGTATTGATTTTGTAGCAAGTTCTTTTTGTGTATTCTTGGCAATGGTAACAACTATGTTAAAGCTGTGTCGTGTTATGGCCTTATGGGAGCTTTAGAGTAGGTGCTTACCTACTTTCTCCACGTTTTATTTTATCAAAAGTGTATGCCAATTGCACTAATCATTAAGTGGAACTAAACATCTGGACCAGATAATATTCGGTTTAGACTTTTAGTATCTCTAAGTAAACCGAAACAAAATCCAAATAGACCAGACCAGATACTTAAGGCGATACCTTTCGGTTTCTCTTTTCTTGTCTTAACTCTTCACTTCAGCAACAGAACTACCTCCGTCGCCGCCATCATCTCAGACGAGCAATCGACGCCGGAGGAGAGATAAGCAAATAATCTCTTTCTTTTAGCTAACAAAATGGCATCTTCTCTATCACTTCACTCCTCCTTCATACCTTCCTTCGCTGATCTCCACGACCGTGTATAATCCTCATTATATTTTCCCAGTTTCTATTGCTTTTGGTCTTCACCATTCTTTAGTGATGATTGCTTTTCTCTCTGAAGGGTTTGGTCAGTAAAAACTCTCCGACAACTGTTTCCATTACCAAGTTTCCAACTTGGGAGAAGAAGAAGAAGCAGATCTCGAATCGGAACGTGTTCAAACTAAGCTGCGTGATGGAGAAGAGCATCGATGGAAACACCCATTCTGTAGTTAACACCACCCAGGATTGCTTAAACGGTTCATAAAAGCTTCTCTCTTTTCTTTTTGATTGAACACATATATGAGTTTGTAGTTTCTGTGTTGATGGTGGGTGGGTGCTCCAATGTTCTTTTGTTTGCAGCTGTTAATATCAAAGAAGAAGCTAGCGTCTCTACGTTACTGATGAACTTGGATAATAAATTTGATCCCTTTGATGCAATGAGCACTCCGCTTTACCAGACAGCTACATTTAAGCAGGTAGGTACTCAAATGAGTTTTGTAGAGTCTAGATCACGTTTTGTTGTCCCTTCTTCATGCTTAGGCTTTTAATTGTTTGGTTACTTTTCCAGCCTTCTGCTATAGAAAATGGTCCATATGATTACACAAGAAGTGGAAATCCTACACGGGATGCACTTGAAAGGTTATTGTTTTCTTAGTTTCTTCTCGACTCCAATGTCACTTAGCTATATATCACATTAAAAAATCATCTTTTCTTTATGTTTTTTTTTTTGTGTGTGTTTAGTCTGCTTGCGAAGCTTGACAAGGCGGATAGAGCCTTTTGCTTTACTAGTGGAATGGCTGCTCTCGCCGCTGTTACGCACCTTCTCAATAATGGTAGTTTCCGATATTGAACTCTCTCCTGAACTGTTTCTTTCCATTAGGTTGGTCACATAGACTTGGTTTCATTGTAGTATATTTAACTTTGTTTCTATAGGTGACGAGATTGTTGCTGGAGATGATGTATATGGTGGCTCAGACAGATTACTATCCCAAGTAGTTCCAAGATCTGGCGTTGTGGTTAAGTTAGTATTACTACATATATGATTATTCGGAAGTCTAATAGTACTATAAGTTAATGATTCCATATGATGATGATATTGTAGAAGAGTAAACACAACTAGTTTAGAGGAGGTTGCTGCTGCTATTGGTCCCCGTACAAAACTTGTGTGGCTTGAGTCTCCAACCAACCCCAGACAACAAATCTCTGATATACGAGTAAACTCTCTTTAAACCGAAAACACATGGAACAAATCTACTTTTGTGTAATGTTTAACTGGTTTCGCGGCTTGCTTTGTTTGTAGAAAATAGCTGAGATGGCTCATGCTCAAGGTGCACTTTTGTTAGTGGACAACAGTATCATGTCACCGGTGCTCTCTCGGCCATTAGAACTTGGAGCTGGTGTGTTCAATTTTTTTAATAACTTGCTTAAAATTGGAAAAAGCTTCGTTATGATTCTAATAATTACTTCTATTTGAACTTGTCTGGCTTTCTAGATATCGTTATGCACTCGGCTACTAAGTTTATAGCCGGACACAGTGATTTGATGGCGGGTGTGCTTGCTGTAAAAGGCGAAAAGTGTGTGTTTCTTCTTCTACTTCTCTTTTCTGCTTTCAAGTGTTTGAGATGTATCATTATTACATTCTCATACTCTTTTGTTATAATTTTTCAAGATTGGCAAAGGAGTTGTATTTCCTCCAAAACTCTGAAGGTTCTGGATTAGCTCCTTTCGACTGTTGGCTTTGCCTACGAGGAATCAAGACAATGGCTTTACGTATAGAGAAGCAACAGGTCTAAGACTATGGAGTTATATCTCTCTCTTTTTCTCTTTTCTGTTGGTTTCACTACTACTTACATAAGAGGGCGAAAAATATTCAGGAAAACGCACGGAAAATCGCAATGTACTTGTCTACTCATCCAAGAGTGAAGAAAGTGTACTATGCTGGTCTACCAGATCATCCTGGTCACCATCTCCACTTCTCTCAGGTACTAAAGAGCATTAACTAACTAATGCACGAAAAGAGAAGAAGAATTAATTAACTTTTCAACACAAAAAAACTGCAGGCAAAGGGTGCAGGATCAGTTTTTAGCTTCATAACAGGATCGGTCGCGCTATCCAAACATCTTGTGGAAACCACCAAATACTTCAGCATTGCTGTCAGTTTTGGTGAGAGCCAACTACACCATTTTGCTCTGAAGATGCTGTATTAATATTTGGGATTCTGATTTTATTCATATTCTTTCTCTTTGTTAGGGAGTGTTAAGTCACTTATAAGCATGCCATGCTTCATGTCACATGCAAGCATACCTGCTGAAGTTCGTGAGGCCAGAGGCTTGACTGAAGATCTTGTCCGTATATCTGCAGGCATTGAGGATGCTGATGATTTGATCTCTGATCTTGACATCGCCTTCAGAACCGGTCCCATCTAGCTCCACTCTGAAAAGAAAAAAAAACAGTTTTTCTAATCTCAGTTTTTTTTTTTTTTTTTGTATTCTCATCAGAAAACATAGTTGGTGTTTGAAAACACATCAAACAAATAAACTCAGTTATTGTTAAATCTGTATTCAAGTTTGGTAATAGACTTCAAATCCAACATAAGCAGTGAAAACATGACTGTTTTTATGGAAGAGTACAGATCTTTCTTCAGATAAACATCTTGATCTGTGAAGAAAAAAAAATAGAGAGGACCCAGTGAGCAACTTGTCTTTAAATTCTGTTTCAGGTTAGGTAAGAACAAGTACATGGAACAAACCATGACACCAGAATATACCAGATCTGTACCTATTTGTTCACTAGGACATGTACTTGTCTATACATGACAAAGTCACACTGTGAACTGAATTGAAAACTACAGTTTGCAAATAAAGTGACAAATCAACATAACCTTCGTTTACCATTTTCAGATAGATGAGTTGAGTTTGTATAAAGCAAAAAAAAAGTGAAACAAAATTGGGAATTGGGTTATTCATCATGTAAAGATTTAGTGATGTACATATAAACATTATCCCCATACATCATCATTTATTAATTATTATCCATCTATATTCCCTCTCTGCATTCCCTACTGGAACCATGTATTGTACTAGCAGAAGGAGCATTCCTACAAAACTCTAATATCAGAAACTGGAAAAAGAAGCACCAAGTCCATACAACAATCAGACAGCGGTTGTGATACACTCGAATCTAGGACGTGATCTATCTGTTGAGAGCCCTTCTTCCATTGACTTCCTCTTGTTACTCAATGTTTGCTCCTCTTGTTGTACTACTTGTTTCGGTTCTAGTTCAGACTGAAGAATCAAGATTTTGTTTCCAACTTCTGTTGAATCTTTAGTCTCTGGTTCAACTGATGCCAAATTTAGAGGTTCTTCAATCTCTTCCAACTTCTGGTGCTTCAACTTTGTTTTCATCATATGACGCTTCAACTTGTTGAGATCAGCCAATCTTACAGGTTTCAAGAAAAACTCTTCAGCTCCTTCTTCTAAACATCTGTTAAAATGATTAAAGAAACATAAGAGTCTTTTCATTACCGTCTGAAAGGGGCACAAGGCTCATCAGACTTTAAAGATTCAATCTTTCATTGTTCACTTTACCTGCTGATCCTTGCAGGAACGTTCTCTGAGGACATTATTACTACTGGTATGTTCTTAAAAGCTGATGACTCCTACAAAATTGAAATCAAAAGATGTTAAACAATAAACTGTACACATCAAATAGCATAACTGATAGGAAACAAACAAATAACAAGAGAGAAAATATTCCAAACAAGTACCTTGACTTTCTTGAGCAAATCATAACCAGTCATCCCTGGCATACAATAGTCTGTAATGATAAGATTCACTTCAACCTCCTGCCAAAAGCCACAACCCAAGCAGAATAAACAAAGTTTTATTAAGACAAAGACTTGTAAAACAGTCACTGAAGAAACTTTTAAGAAGCAAAAAAAGGAGCAAACTTTTCGAACCTGAGGAGATGCAGAAAGACCATTTGGGTTAACACCTTGTCTTAAACCAAGAAACTCTAAAGCCTTATAGCCTGAATCAACGGTTGTTACTGCAAACACCAAATAAAACATTAAAAAGCTGAGATCTTTTTTGAATTCTTACAAACTACAAAAATTCATTTTGTTCTTTAGCACTTGTTTTCACCTTGACACGAAGACTTTTGAAGCAATCTCTCTATAAGTTTCCTATCGAATGAACTATCATCAACAGCTAAAACATGAAACTGCGATTCTGCTGCTGACATGCCCATTGCAGAAAAGCTGAAGATCTAACCTTAAACCGACGAACCCAGATGTAAAGTCTTCGACTTTTTTTGTTCTTCACTAGAAAGATTCAATTTTTAATCTCAGTTAGCTTTGAATTGTGGAGAAAGCAAGTTCTGTTTGAAAAATGTTTTGTTTTTTTAAGAAGACAACGCAGAGGGAAGAAACAACACAAAGGTTATAAATAATATTAATTATGGGGATTTTAAAGAATTAGATAAAGAGGGTGGAGCAGCTTTGCTTTATATACTACAACCCACAAGGTCCACAACCGCTTTGCTTTTACACCAAATTTAAAATATGTACAGACAAAAAAGATTTGTGAATGAAAATTATAAATTCAACTAAATTAAAACATTTTTGATTTTGATGGTAACTGTTTTTGAATAAAATGGTATAATGCAACTTAATTGGTAGATTTTATAAGAGGTATCAAATGTTATCTAAATTTTATAAAGTAATTTTTGTGACTATTACATATCACAAATGATAAATCAATTTTTTAAAAAAATTGGGGTTTGCATGTGGAAAAAAAATACTTTCTTTTTGACTAAATGATTCACCATTTATTTTTTATTATTAATTATGTGTATAACTTACTGTTATTTTATTCACTAAAAATCAAATCATTTCTCTATTTGTATAAGTCTTATCCATTCGGGGTTTTGGAGGTTATGTTATCTTGAAAATTCATGCAAATTTCAAGGATATTCTGCTAATATTTTCTCGTAGTTTTCCTCAATGTATGTAACCTTTCCTGACCTTCAAGTCTTCTTATATAAAATTCATCAGAAGAAATAAATACAGAAAAGGGACCCGCCAAAATCTTCAGAGATTTAGGTGACGTTGTCAAAGATGCCCCTTTTATTTATCATCATTAAACTATTAATTGTGTGTTTAAAATTATTATAAGAAAATACATTATATTATATGATGAGTTTTTTTAATGTCTTGTTAATTATGTTATTACAAATGATTTGTTAAAATAACTTTTTTGTCAAATATTATGAGTTATATATATATAAAACATGATTTATTAAGCAAAACGTGTATACTGGTGGCGTTTACCGCATATTGAGTCGTTGGGGGGGTTTGTGATGGTGTTGGTGGCAATGACTAGGCAATATTTTTTGAGGATTCTCTTCGAAAGATTTGTTTCATATGGGTCATCATACACCATGCCCCATTATCATCATCAAAATTTGCATTATCAACAGACTATCAACTACGTATCGAACTCTTGGGGTCACACGTTAAAGGCCCTCCAATGAAACGTAACCTCTCTTTCGTCTAGTGGGTTCCAGTTTGTCACTCGATTTTTATTTTCCACATTTCGATTTGCAAATAACGGATGTTAAGAGAAATAAACACATACTCCCTCCGTTTCAAATTATTTGTCGTTTTAGAGTAGAATTTTTGTTTCAAAATAAGTGTTGTTTTCGGTTTTCAATGCAAAATTTATTGGTAATATTATCTATTCTATTTTTCTATTGGTTGATATATGGTTAGGTGTATTGGTAATAGTGTTTTTATTTTGAAAATATGTAAAATTAAATATTTTCTTAATCTGTGTGCATGAACTTAGAACGACAACTAATATGAAACGGAGGGAGTAACAAATAATGAATCCTTGAAAAGTTATTTAATCCTTACAAATTGATGGTATATAAATATATAATTTATTTAAACACCCTCATTAATTAATAAACTGAATGGTTGTGAAACCCTGATATTTTAATATGTAAGTTACTTTAAAGACTGATTATTTTATATTTTTGTGCATTTTATACACGTCAGTTTATACTTCAAGATTCAAATCATCACTTTAAAATGAATATTAAAAAATTTAAATGCACATTAAAATATTAAATATGATTAAAATGCATATTAAATGAATATCAAATCATCCATTTCATGAAAAGTTTTAAATGCATATTAAAATATGATCATACCCCCAAATTCTAACTAATGAGTTTCATGCAAGCTGCGACAAATGATAATTTATGTTAATACAAAAATATGCCAGTCCAAATCAGTCCTGAATTCAATTGTTCAACATGATGGTTCCACACAAGTGGACCAAATAATAGACATGATAGAGTAATGCACTCAAGTAATTCAAAGAAGGTGCGAGTGAGGAATTGAGAAAGAGAATCAAAAGGATGGAGGATTTGACCAAAAAGATATTGGCCGATCGAGCGGTCTATTAATCCACAATGTCAGGAAGACATGGCTTTTAATCCACAACACTTTAATAGATCTTCATTTATCACAGTTCTTGTTTCTCCACCCTCCATTTCTCCTCTTATATGAGGACCCTTCATCTTCGTTTAGCTAATACACAAACACTCATCATTACAGCTTTTGACACTAAAACATTATTTACATATGCTCAACAATGCCATTAAGTTGAATCAAGGATGTAATAGCATTTACTAACCCAAAGAAAAACCCAAGTCATCAGCATTTCTTTTTCTAAACCCATGGTACATTTACATTTCTATGTTTACGTAAACATATTTTTTTGTAGTTCATAATATTTTGTTTGTAGATTGTATATTTTCGCTTTAATTTTCGCTATGACTTCTAATATATATGGCAAATTAACTTTAAATATTAGTAGGAATGTGAATATAAAAATATATATCATATTAGTTACTTGTGAACAATAAAATGACTAAACTATATATGTGATAAGAGTGGTCGGTATAGTTTTTTCTAATTAAATGTGTTAATTAGCTTAGTACGGATTCAAGTTTGAATACTATTTTATTCAACTTTGAATACGATGCTATATTTAAATAAATGAAAAAATCACCGCTATGATAGAACTAACTTTTGCTTCTAACAATGCTTAATGAAAGATGGTGTTTTGGATAATCAAAGGTTTCTTGCATGAATCTTTCAACAATTTAAAATTATAAAAAGATGAAGAAGTAAAAAAGAGAGAAGAGAGAAACGTTTCTTCTTGGAGAGATTAGATGAACATGAATAGAAACTATTTGATAGATGTCAATTTCTAGATAATTCAACTGATTTAAGAAAATAAAATACAACTACTTAATTAAAATAATATTATTGAGAGACTGAGAAAATAAAATACAACTACTTAGTCATAAATGTGTTATATATGTGTATGATATTCAAAAATCATAAGAGAAAATAGACTAGTAAAGATATAATGCAATAGCAGGCTAAAAAAATGAAAAAAATAGTAAAATAGAAATGATGTGAAGGGGCACTCTTTGCCTTTTAAACTTGCACATATGCATGGCCCCTCTCCCTCTTTTCCTTGTCTTCAGGCTTTTCACCATAATGCATGCTTCTTTTGTTCTCTACTTTTCTCCATTCAATAGTAAAAACAAAAACAATACTTTTTTTTTTTTTTTTTTTTGTAACTTAACAAAAACAATACTTATTCTAACGTAATTTTGATGAGAGACAAAACGACTTAAGGGGATAAGTAAAACCTTTTGTTTAGATGAGAGATCTATATCACTAAACACATTTCAGTGTGTGGTTCCCTTAAACCAAACAGAACTTGCCCACGATCTCCCACTGATTCTTGAGGCTTGAGAGCATTTTATATATGTACTCTTAGTAGATGAGAAGCCATAGCACCTTACATCATCAAGATACCAACAATAAATGTCATCCAGTTAGGTGGTAGTATAAATATTTGTGAAGTCAATATGAAGTGGAGTGCAGGGTCGGATCTAACTAGGAGGTGTGATTATCCACCATTACAAACATTTTAACTCTGGTAGTGGGTGGTTGGAGCCAAATTAAGGTCCATGGGTTCCGTCTTGACCTTATTGCTTTATTTAAGTCGTTACCAATAGCGCATTTAATAAAAAACTAGATTTTGACCCGCACTTTAAAAACGCGGAATATTTGATGATGAATTTTTTTATTAACAATGATAAAATATATGTTTTTAATTTGTAAGATTTTTTTTCTATTTATATAAAAATATAATTTTAATTATCGTTTTTAAACTCGACCCAAATCCGCAATCAAAATGGTAAACTTAGTGATCCAATATATAATCCAATTTAGATTGTAAGAAATATTCATTATTTAAAAATCCGATAAAATTAGCAAAAAACAATAAAATCTGAGGTTAACCAGCTGAAGCGATGAGTAACTAATGTGAAACTCAATGTTGTAATAATTGTATTTTTCATATTAATATAATTATATGAAAATCAAAATTGTATAACGGTTATGTTTATTAAAAAGATTTAAAAGTTAAATAAGGTATAATTAATTTTTTAATTTATCTCACATTGATTAATGCTTATTTTAATATATTATAAAAAATTGATCAAATATTTTAGTTTAATTTATTTTGTATTTGATAATTATTTTGTATGTTTCTTAGAATATTCCACAAAAATTTTAACCGTAAAAACATCAAGCATAATTTGTAATAATATAATCAAATATTATAAATATTGTTTATAATCTATTTTAAATATAAATATTCTACCTATTTAAAACACACAACCTATCATATAATATAAATAGAAAGTAAAAATATCTGAACCCAAAGTTTTATTAACCGAACGGATAACTCGAAAATCTAAAAATCATAGTTAATATAAATATTTTGAAATATATATAAGTATTTAAATTATTAAATTCAATATTTATGTTAAAATGATATATAATAATAAATATTAAAATTTTAATAAATGCTTTAAATACACAATTAATTATAAATAAGTATTTTATAATTTGCTCATTAGAATAACAAATCTACTCTCTATAAAATAATACATATTGTTTACAAATAATGTTTGTTTTCATGCTTGATTTAACATTTTATCATTATTTATATCAATCTTATGTGATAGATTAATTTTTATTTAATTCAGATTTTTTATGTTTTGCTTCAAATTTTTTGTTTTTTTATTTCGGTTATATCTGAACATAACCGATATAACTCAAATCTATATTGTATATGATTACTTTATGGATTTTAGGACGCAATACATTTTTGAATCGAACTTAAAGTATTATTATTCAAATTCGACCCGTACAAATAAAATTTTAATATAAGACCTAAAACGTAAACCTGAAAATTTGAAAATCAGAAAAATTCGATCCGAACGGATATCTGAACGTCGAAAGCCTAGACCTATCTATCAAAACACTAAGGCCCTAAAGGGTTTGTATTCTTTTCTTTCTTACGCTTTTATATTGAAAACACATTACTATTAATGACAAACACAAAACTAAGCTAAATGAGCGTTGTGGTTAATACAGTGAACGAAAACGTCGGCCATTATTTTAAACGATACGATGTATAACTTCACATGTTTTGAGAATATCGATAGATATATTCAGATTTTGTACGGTTTAATTAACCACTAAGAATTTTTCATTACAAAAATATGTATTGAATTAATGAACAAGAAGACACGAGTGGTTAGAGATTCTAAAAACAACAATCGAGTTCGGTCCTTAACTTTCACCTTTGAAATTCCATTATTGGTATCTATAAGATTAAAAAATTTCCATTATTGATGTTGCATTTTTTAATTCGGAAAAGGCTACGCTTCTAGCGATAACTTTTTCCTGATAATACCAGGCGATAGGTTCCCTATATGATTATTCTTTCTCTTGTCACTCTTGTCTTATGTGACCGAACCTGTGTTAGACAAATAATAGTAAGAAACTAGACTGGTAAATATTTAGATACTATAACCGATTATATAAACGTGCTGATAAAAGAATCCTTTCTGTATATATGTTGCCTTACCAATGGTTAATACGCATTAACTGACCGGATGTTTTTACGATCAACGTTGCACGTTTTGACGTTTCACAATGCAAATAACGTTCCTAATTTCCTATGTATAAAACAATTGGAAGAAAATCTTGTTTAAGTTAGTGTATATGGGGACTGAAGCCAGAATCGTGCACAATACTTATTTTACTTCGTTAACTTGAAAATGTAACGAAGATTCTTTCATTTTCTGCTTCCGAGGTTGTACCAACAATTTAGAGATCGTTTTTTTTTGTCAACATTTAGAAATTGTTTATTAGATATAGAAAATGATAACGTAAACTCAAAACTTAGAATGCCCTTAGAATAGCTGCTGGGGCACATTCAAGAATATGGGAAGTGTCCCTCCGATTAGCACAGAGCCGCATTATTATACACCAAGTCCCTTTTGCTTTTTTTTCTTTCTTTATTTGCCATATTTGTTTTTTGAACTACTCTTTAATTTATTTGCCACATTTGCCAGCAGTTCTTATAATATTTTATTTATCGCGTGCGTTTATATTTCATATTAAGTACTATCATTTAATATGTGAAGTTTGTATGAATGATTGTGTTCCTATAAGTTCGTTTAATTATAAAGCTAGTAACACCAAACGAACTACATTGACTATTTGTTTTTTGTTTTAGTTATAATGACATTTTTCATTTACAAAAACAACGCAGTTACTTTTTCTTAGTTCAATAAATTAACCATTAAATAATGTTTATAGCGAAGTACTTAAATAACACTATAATTCTTGTGTTAAAATGTATAAATCTTCACATTTTACACACAAAAAGTGAATTTGTCAAGTTTTAGATACCTTGACAGAGACATTAATGGCGCAACATACAGCAATAAAAATATTATTTTTTCTTAAATCATTTTTTCTTTGGGCCACTGTATTTAGGAGTCCACGAGTATTCTCGATTCTGAGTCACTTGTAGGCTGGTTATTACATTATCTATTCTACATTTGGACCAAGTCATGGGCTTACTTAAAACTTATTGACAAGTACTTTCATATTCATCTTTCGAATTTTGCAGGAGATAACTGATCAGTAAATAAACAAAAGGTCAAATCCGGAATAAAATATAATTACGAGGTCGTTTTTTTATTTCTCTAAACCTTTAAACTTCTCATAAAAGCGGAAAGTTTTAGAGTGCCGTATCCAAATCCCACTAACCACCACCATGACCAGGGGGATGTAGAAACACTTTTGATTGGAGGCACAATGTTGAAAATAACAAAATAAATTCTGAATTGGAGGAAGTTTACCTATTTCTTCACTAAAATATGAACAATTCAACCAAATTAATTCAGATTAATTAAGAAAATTTTAAAACAGTAGGGGGCACGTGACCCCGTACTCCTTAATGTCCGTCTGCCCCTGACCATGACGATGATGCTCACCGTAGTGTTCACAACAGTGATTGTAGCCATTATCACAATCCTTGTCCCGAGTAGCCAATGTAAGCTCAAGAAAAAGAGCTTATATGTTCGTGGAACGAAGTGATGTGTTACACACGTTGGATGCTGTGTAACATAATGATGCGTGTGATTATGGAGCAGGTCATGAGTTACACATGCTGAGAGATGTGTGACATACTGGTGCGAGTTAGTTATGAGACAATGACGTGTCAGATAACTATTGGACTCAAGATTTTACTTTAGTGTGAAGCAAAAAAGATTTGGGCTTAGCGCAATATTAGGAAATAGACTATTGCGTTTGCTGGTATATAACCGAGCTATCTTGGGTAGATTTAGCCCAGCTGTTTTAAAAGGGAAAAAACTTGAGCAAGAGGTTTATTCTTGTAAGCTTGAAGAAGACGAGTGACTTGTGAGTGCAACTCGTTGTTCTTATTTGGGAGTTTAGAAATTGGTCTGTCTCTAGTCGTGTGTGACTGAGAGTAAATCGGATTAAACAGATCTAGGAAGATTGTTTAAAAGATTTCTAATATACAAGAAAAGTGTTATTGGTATCTTGTGTTTTGTTCTTCAACTTGGTTGTCTCTGAACTTTCAGCCAATTCGGTTACGGCATCTTCGCATACACAACAGCTAGCTAACAAGTATATCAACACCTTGTTGCAAGGAGCATGTATGTTTTCAAGGATCATGTGACCATCTCGATCGAGCTTTTAGCATTGTTAACTTAGCTTCAAGATTCAATGAGTTTTTATCATGTCTTGTGGTAGCTCTAGAGGTTGCTTGTAGCATTATCTTGAACCTAAACATTAGGGACGAGCAGAGTAAATATCCGGAATTTTGAAGGTATCTATATAATCAACAACTCATGAAAGTTTTCATCCAGATTAATAATTTATGATTTATTTAGTTCACAATTATTTTTAACTGAGTATTTGATATGTTCCTTATAGCCTTGTGTGCAATTCAATAGGTAACATAATGCTATTTCAGATCAGGTTATTCAATTTTTTTTTTTTTTGATTTCTGGTTATCTATTCGGGTTTGTTTAAAAATACTTTGAATATGTTTAAAACAATTCTATATGATCTATTGGGGTATTTTTTACATCTCGGGTGGGATACGGATTCTGGTTGGGGTTTATTTTATTTTCCATAATAGATAACATTTAAACATTTCGTTCTGTTTTTTTCATACTAATCTTTTACCATTTTGGTGAATATGATTTTAGCAGATGTGTGTTAGTCTGTCTGCACCAGAGTTGGAGCATGTGTGTGGAAGGCCGTTAGGGTTGCGTTTCGATAAGAAAAGCGGTGATCTTTACATCGCAGATGCCTACTTTGGCGTTCTTGACTAATGACTTGGACATTGATGAGTATGAAGATGTGGTTTTACTTCACTGACACCGGCACCATGTTCCAGAGAAGCTAACACGAACAGAGACACCCTAAAGTCTCATCTTTCTGATGCTTCAATTTAACTTCAAACCGTTGTTGTGTTCAGGCAATTCTTGGCTGCTATTTTGAACGTGGACAAGACAGGGAGGTTGATCAAGTATGAGAGATGAAGCAAGAAAGTGACGGTTTTACTTCAAGGCATTGCAACAGCGTTGAAGCTGAGTGAATCAGGAGAGGTATTAGAGGTACTTGGGGATAAAGAAGGAAAGAGATTGAGGTTTATAAGTGAAGTGGAGGAGAAAGATGGTAAGCTTCGGATTAGTTCTGTTCTTATGCCTTTTCTTGGTGTTTTATGATTTATAGTTTTCTACAGTGTCAAGACTTATAGCTTCGGATTGTGAGCATCAGCATCACACAGAACCCTCTTTGGGGTTCTAAATTTTTACTTTTCTTTTTATTTTATTTTATGATTAAAAATTTTTTTTTTAAAGGAACTAATCGCGGGTCATTACGTGTCAGTGGGACATGCGTACAGTGTAACAAACCAATAGAAAAAATCTCTTATTTGGGCATTCTGAAACCCGTTTTTTCTGAATCAGTGGATCCTCCCATAAGAGACGCTTCACACCACGCGATGCTGATGCTCTTAGTTTTCTTCGCATTGTTATAATTTTAAATACTTGTGAATCACGTTGTGTCACAACTATGCCTATGTGACAAACTATGTCTACGTGGACGTTTACTCTGTTTTTTTTTTTTTTTTTTTGACTAAAAAAAGGATTAAATCTAGGTCTATTAAAGACACAAACCTAACCTCCGGGTGGGAGGTGCAGTCCACGGATAGATCCTCTCCCGGGTATTCAAATGGACCGAAAAGCAGTAGTCCATATCCGTGTAAAGTAACCAGGAAAGTGTGACTTAGTTTCGCATGGCAGGTGGTTCGAACTTGAAATGTGGTGACATCCCAAGCCCTTCCCCTTACCACTTTACCACAAGCTCTCAGTCACGTTTACTCTGTTTCCGCGACGTCCTGTTTGTATTCAAAGTTAGTGTCGGTAGTGTTTCCTACATAGACAGTAACAAAAACGACTCACTGGTCCCATGTTCTGAGTGTTTATCAGAGAAAGAATAGTTTAGTATTACCTAGACTAGTGGCCTAGAAAGATTGTATGGGTCAAAGATCAAGAAAATTTTGTTGAAATGAAGCAGTATAAGGACAAGTGGCACGTCAAGACAAAAGGTAGAACATTGATTGATATATAAGCCTTTTTGGTTAAAGAGAACACTGATCTCTACGTGTTCAGCGTGTGTAACGTGTCCGGATCCTGAAAAAGAATATCTGTTTATCTATTTATTAGAGTAATCAAGTTCACTATCATCATTCACATACCATTTTCTCCTGAGAGACATAGAGATGCCGATTAGCCAGAGAGTTTTGAAGCAGGTTGCAGCCGTTCCGGTTGTCTTAGCCATCATTTGCTATTTCTTCTGGCCATCAATCATCGCGCCAGACCATCTAAAGGGCACCAAAGATGTCCTCCAAGTGGCTAAGACCATTCCTCTCCCCGGTGATGGACCAGAGAGCTTAGAATTTGATTCACAAGGTGAAGGCCCTTACGTTGGTGTCACTGATGGTCGCATCCTCAAATGGCGCGGCGAAGAGCTAGGCTGGGTCGAGTTTGCCTACTCTTCTCCTCACAGGTTCAATCCTAACAAAAAATATTGCCAACCTTCCTAAGTTTTCATTGTTCCATGTTTAGTGGTCCAATATATTTTCATCAAAGTTCAAGAAATCATTAGGTAGTAGTTAAACGTTTTATAGGAGATTAGTGTATAGGTGGACGCCTATATGTTTAAACCGATTTGAAAAATAAGAAATTCTCTAAAATAATACTTTTTAGTTTATTTTTATAAAAATAACATTAGGGAAGAAAGTGACCAAAATATTTTATTAAAGAGGTAAATATACATTTATAACTTTAGAGTTAACTAATCTAGATTTAGGGTTTAAAGATAAGATATATGATTTTGGGGATGGGATTTCAAATATTAAAAAGTAAATATCAAAATTTTCAAAATAAAAAGTGTTATTTTGGTCATTTAAAAAAAAACCTATTTTTTTGATAAAAACTAAAAAATGTCTATTTGAAATAATTGTCTTTCAAAAATAGTTCTAAAACATTGTTTGCTTAAGACTAATTTATTTATGACCGATTTATTAGAAGATTGATTTTCATTAACCTTGCTAATGAATCTGACCCATTTTCTTCTTTTTTTTTTTGGTGAGTGAAGAGATAACTGTTCGAGGCATAAAGTAGTTCCAAGTTGTGGGAGACCATTGGGACTTAGCTTCCATAAGAAAACAGGAGATCTGTACTTTTGTGATGGTTACTTTGGGGTCATGAAGGTCGGACCAAAGGGAGGCTTGGCCGAGTTAGTTGTTGCTGAAGCCGAAGGTCGCAAAGTCATGTTTGCGAACCAAATGGATATAGACCAAGAGGAAGACGTCTTCTACTTCAATGATAGCAGCGATAAATACCACTTCGAGTAATTAAAATGACACCTTCGTTAGTTTATATTCGTTAGTTTATATTTACGGTCTTAATACTTTCTCTGGTAGTGGTAACACTAGCAAAGTCGTGGAAAATTAAAAGGTAAATTCTCTTAAATAGCAATATTTTAGGTTTTTGTCACAAAAATAATTCTTAAAAAAATGATTAAAATAATTTTTTTTTTTGAAAATTTTAATTTTTAATTTTTATTTTTTAAAATTTAAAACTTTAATCTCAAAAACTACCCCTTAACTCTAAACGAATAGTTAACCCTAGAAATATAAATGTATATTTACCTCTTTAATGAAATATTTTGGTTATTTTTTTCTTTATATGCTATTTTTATGACAAAAAAATTTTTAGAGCTATTCTAGAGTATTTCTCAAATTAAAAACATAGATAAATTTAATAATAATAATTCTACACTATATATACGTAACTTATATATATTTATATATGCACTAATCTATTTTACATATTAATAATCTGTAGAATATAATGTGACCGTGGCTAATAATTTTAAAACGTGATTTTGAATATATATGTAGTGGTGATCATCTGTAGAAGCTTGAGTCATTCTCCTAGGTCGTCACTAATTATTAGATTCCGGATCATATCTTATACCACACACACATATATTTTGTAACCAACCTGTGTATGTATTATGCTTGTTTTGTTGGACAGGCAGGTATTCTACGTGTATATTTCCGGGGAGAAGACGGGAAGAGTAATTAGATACGATATGAAGAAGAAAGAGGCCACAATTGTAATGGACAAACTTCATTTACCTAATGGTTTAGCTCTAAGCAAGGACGGATCGTTTGTACTCACCTGCGAAAGTGGTACAAATACTATCCATAGAATATGGGTCAAGGGTCCTAAAGCCGGGACCAACGAGGTTTTCTCCAAGATTCCGGGTCCCATGGACAATATCCGGCGCACGCCTACGGGGGATTTTTGGGTCGCATTGCATTGCAAAGATAGTTTGTTCACTCGTGTGTTTTTAAGTCACTCTTTGGTCGGAAAGTTTTTCATCAAGACACTGAAGGTGGAGACTGTGATTCATCTCATTAATGGAGGGAAGCCTCATGGAATTGTCGTGAAACTCTCTGGAGAGACAGGAGAGGTTCTTGAGATACTTGAGGATAGTGAAGGGAAGACTGTGAAGTATGTTAGTGAAGCTTATGAGAGAGATGATGGCAAGTTATGGATTGGGTCTGTGTATTGGCCGGCTGTTTGGGTGCTTGATAAATCTGTGTATGATCTCACAAATAATGTAGTGGCATGACTTTTTGAAACTTGTTTGAAGACGTGCATCTTCTTTTGTATCTTCTTGTTGTTGTGTGAATGGACTTTGACTCTGCGAAATTTTGGTTCACTTGATCGAGTAGTTTAATGTAGTTTTGTGGGATTTTATAAATATTGTCTGTCATGTGGTTAAAACGAAAATTGTGTTGTGTGCGGCATGACTAGATCTTCGAGAAATTTTGACAAAGTATCATAAACTCCGAGCAGGAGGACAATATTACCAAGAATTGCTCGCCTTGATAACAATTGCTAGTTCTCTTGAGCCAGAGTTAAAGGCTAACTGTTTGAAACGCAACGATTGCATGTGCAGTTACAGAAGTTTGTTGATGTGAATAGTTGTAGTTTCTAAAATTATTAAACAATTTGTATGATTAATACATCAATTAAAAATTGGTACATTTACAAAATATATGTAACTGGTTAATTATGAGATAATGCAGAGATCTAATAAAATACCGCTAAATTCTACTTTGCGCATGCTTCTGCTCCTCTTACTACCGAGACATTTGTTCCAGATGTCAGACTCCTCTAGCTCTCTCCCTTTTATCTTCTTCTCTATTTTCTTTTTCACTTTTAGCTTTTTTATTTTCTCTTCTTCTCTCTTCTCTTGTTATTTTTTTTATTAGGTTTATGAAAAAAAGATTCAAAGAACGACAAGTGAACTAGCTAATTGTTGCAGCCATAAAAAGAAATCTTATGATTATCAGGTGAAAACTAATCAATTTTTTTCAATTTTTTTTTATTTGTTTGATTGCTTGCTTTGAACGAGTTTATACAAGATTCAATTTTTTCCTTTGGGTTTCTAGTTGTTTTGCTTGACATGAGTGTTAATATTTCTGAAATTTTTGAAATATGTTTGTGATTTAGTAGTCTTGATTTTAGATTTTAAATTAAAGAAACAAATTTCATTTTGAGGTTATAGTTTTCATGAAGGATAAATTATAAGTTATCCGCTTCAGAAAACTAAAAGTTTTCTCCAACACAAATTTGACAGAGAAGCTAAAATTTGAGGTAACTAAAATGTGTATAAATATTTATTAACTGATACATAATTTATTACCTGCTAAAAGTTTTGATGAATAGTTTTTCAGCTTATACATTTGTTTCACATATGGCTTGTTGGTTATAAATTAGTTGATACATGGTTTTGCCTTGATACTATTTTCTCGATAAATGATTTGATACATGGTTTGTGAGTCAATATATTAACTGATAAATAGTTTATTATATGCTAAAGAATTGGTTACACGGTACACATTTTGTTAGTTGAAAAATTTATAATGGTTGGTATACTATTATAAAAGACTTTGTTAATTGCTACATGGTTTGAGTAGATGTTATATGGTTTGGTAAATAGTTTGTTAGCTTATACATTGTGTGCTACTTGGTTTGTTAGCTGACAAATGATTTGATATACATTTCTGAGTTAATAAGTTGTTAATCAATCATTTTTTATCTGATACATAGTTTATTGTTTGGTAAATGTTTTGTTAGCTGATAAATAGTTTGATACTAGATATTGATAAATAGTTAGTATGATGTTACAAAACATTTTTTGTTAATGATACATGATTTGGTGTAGATGATAAATGCTTTGATAAATGGTTTGGTAGTTTGTATATTGTTTGATTCTTAGTTTGTTAGCTAGTAAACGGATTGATAGATGGTGTGGATTAATATGTTGTTTGCTAAATAACTTGTTATGCGGTATATCTTGTTAGGTAACTTGTTAAATTTTCACTATCTACTTCATTTATGATTGTTTTATTATTTTCTTTAAAGTTTTAATTTTTGATGGTTGCTAAACATAAAAATCATATGAATATCTTAACCATGTTTGGCAGCGTAGTTAAAAGCTGCTCAGATCTATAATCAGAATAGTTGATGAAGTCTTTTCCTACAAATGGGAAGCTGTTAAAGAATGAAGCTGAAGATAGAGAAGATGCGAGCAAATTCGTGATGATATTGTTAATTATAGATAACATTTTTGTTAGCTAATATTTTACTTTGTGTTCGATATTATTTATGTTTAGTGGATTTTCATTCCAGATAAATATTTTGTTAGATGTTATTTCATGATTGTCGCCATGTGATAATATGTTGTTAAGTGTTACAAATTAAATGGCGTTAATAGATATATAGTTGGATAAATGTTACATGTTTTGCTAGATTTTTTATTTTGTTTGATACATTTATCTATTAGCTAATACATTAATTATTATTCGGTTCATGTTGTCGTAGTAGATATATTGTTTCTAAATTTTGCATGTTATTGATTCTTTTAAAACTATATACATATTTATGACTTGCTAACAAACATATTGTAGTGTTTATTAGGTGATACATGGGTTGTTAGCTGATATATGATATGTTACCTGATAAGTATTTTTGTAATTTAATACATTGTTTGTTAGCTGATATAGTATGATGCGTCAGTCTGTTGTGTCAATTTGTTGTGTTAGTGTGATTCATCACGCCAACTGGTTTTTACACGTTGGATGAGGGGTAAAATCGTCAACACAAGCCTTAATGTGTATTGATTTGGCCTTTAATGTCACCACATGTGCACTTTAAAAATTGTGGGCTCTACTATGTATATTAGGCTAACTATCTCTTTATTAAGCTAGCTATGAATACTTACAGAAAGTAATCTTTCATACTCAAACTTCTTCAATACAATAGAAAAGGAGAATTATCCATCCTTTTTGATAATAAGCATATAAATTATTATTTTTATATTCAAACTTCTTTAATACGATAAAAAAGAGAATTATCCATCCTCTTTGATAATAAACATAAAACAAGAGATAAACCAGCTCAGTGAGATAGGTCTTCAAATGAAGATGATAGCGAATTTGAGATAAAATTTGAAGGCATCGAAGGAGCCTTCACGATAAAGCTGGACAGCTGGAGAATAGTCACATAATGTGACGTTAGGATTCACATCTCATCTATGAGAAATACCAAAGTCATCATGATTGCATCTTCATGTCCCGTGAAGACCGCTATACAAGATGACACACTGATGAGGGAGCTGAAACAAACACTCAGCACAGGTCCGAGGAGACATCCCTTTCCGTGGGAGGAAGGTATGGTGGTAAAAAAAATTCTTTTTAGAAGAGGAAGAAGATCGTAATAGAACTAAATCCAATGAATCCACCAGTGAATGCTTCATACAAGCAGAATCTAACACTATTCCCACAAAAGAGACCCCGATGAGTCCACCAAAAATCCATAGCACCATAACTAAAGCCTCACAAGCAAAATCTATAAGCATGAACATGGGCTCTATTGGGTTTATGGTCAGACTTTCAAGGAGGAGACCCACCAGGAATGAAGTCGAGATTGTGAATCAAGGGGAGCTTGTTCTTTCTAGGTACAAAGCTTTTGGATATGAACAACATGTTAAGTGTGGAACCCCACAGACAACCTTCGTCCGGTCACCGGGAGCTAGCATCTTGAGCAGAACTTGCAGCGCCATGGAGGGTAGTGCCAGAGCCGGCTTAACCCAATTAAGGGCCCTAGGAAAATTTTTTTTTACCTTTTATAATTTATATTTATTTAATGTTTTAAGAATAAATCAGTTATATTTTATATATTGTGTGATGTAAATAGAACTATTATACATATAAAATATTTTTGAACCCTTTTCAATCCTATTAAATTATTTATTTTTATTTTTTTCTATGTAAAAATATGTATTTGTAAAAACATTTAGGCCCCTTAACTTCTAATATACGGGGGGGCCACGAGCTTGGGCCCTGGGCGGTCGCCGCTTGTCCCCCTTTATTAGCCGGCCCTGGGTAGTGCTCGGTAAAACTAAAAGATTGGGATTACATTTTTAAAACTTCTAATGAGCCAATGCCCACTTGAAAGATGAAAGTGACATGTTGACAGCAGATGGATTACTTAGGGAGGTGACATCTCAGAAGCGCTTGTCGGAGAGGGAAGAGGAGGGAAGACTGCCGATAACATAAGATAAATCATATGCCGTTGAGAAGCTAGTATCACCGGAGCAATGAATACGACGGTGAAGTAGATGTACTAATGTCGTAGATCTCACCGAAAAGCTTCAATATGAAAGTGATGGTGGGAGTAGGACGATGTATACGCAACTTCAGAGCACCTTGAGAGTATGGATCTGTTGGTCGGTTCGTTAGTGGAACCCCACAGACACTTGACATTAGGATACCAGGACCGGAGAGGAGGTGGCATTGCAGTAGGGAACAATGTATCGACAAAGCTGTAAGACGGCGTTTCATAGATTTGAGAGCGCTGGTGAAGATGTCACTGAACGTTGGTAACAAAGGGCAAAAACAGCACCTACCCTGGCTGTCCATGAGCGCCCGGAACAGCATGTACCTTGGCGTTGCAGAGGGTAACAATGTGTCGATAAAGATGTGAGATGGAATTTCATAGATTTGAGATGCGCCAATGAAGATGTCACTAAACGTTGGTAATAGAGGGCCAAAACAGCACATACCCTGGCTGTCTAGGAGATTCCGGAGAAGAAATATGTTCTGAAAGCTTCTGACCGCACCAGCAAGAGAACATGAGGCTTCAATGGCGATAACGACATTAATTTCGGAATAGTAGCAGTGAAAGAAAACATACAAAGAACTATGAAAGATGAAAATTACCCAGAGAAACTCAGCACTTAAAGAATTTTAGGCTTATTTTCGTTTTAATTATCGAGCTAGGTTTAAAGTTTAGATTGTTAGAACTAGATAACTCACTCATAGATCTTTCTGTCCAGAGAAATATCACAACATTCTTACGCGAATTCATAAATAAGAATATTAATCTCTCGCTTCCAATTTCATTATTGTTTTCCTTGTCTTTTCAAATATCACTTGATCAGAGACCCGGATTCTCATAGAAGGCGTAAAAGCTATGCTTTTTCCCAATATAAAATCGATAGTGCAAATTTTGGTTCCCATAATTTTAAAATAAAAAGGTGTTGAAATAAAACAGACAAAGTACCAAAGAAATATGGAAAGACAAATAAGATGAAGGACAGAGGCGGCGTCCAAATTAAAAATCAGATTTAATGTCTTCAGAAGTTCATTATATAAGTTACATACATATATTCACTATACATAAAGTAATCACATTACATAAAGAGAATCAATAACATTCCCGTATAGCTTAATTTGAAAGTAAACCTGGAAAAAAAAACTTTGATGGAAAATAGTTAGAGAGAAGAAATTTGAGATTCAAATATGCAGACAACTGATATAGAGTGGTTCAATAGATAAATCCTAATTTAAACGGTTAGGTGGTTTTTCTTTTTGTTTCAGCCAGTAGAATTGTTTAAAAGTTCATTATACTTGCATTAAGCTCATTAATGATTTAGGGGTTTAATAGGCCCAATAGAAAAGAGAGAGAGACAATATTTTCAGTTTTGGAATATTTTTGAGCCGTTCTTGAAATGTATTAGTCTCATGTCTGAATCAGAGAAACATAATTTGATTACTTGTTTTAAAGGTAATGATTGAATTTGACCCTAGGTCGATAATGCCTTTACATGACAGATCACCGACCGTTTATTGAATTTCACATTTTATATTTATCAAATATAATATCCTCTTGTTTTGGTGGGTCAACAAATAAATAAAATGCTTATGTATAAGCTTACAACTTGCTTATGTATAGGCTTACAACATTATAATTGTTTAATCGAACCTTCTTCCACCTGATTTCCACGAGCCTCCAACACTTTCTTGAGGCTGAGTCATCTTTCAGTATGTGAACTCTAATTATTTAATGTAAATGAGTGTATTCTTATGGCATGCAATATTCTTATTAATGGTGACTGGACAAAGCTATCGCGTGGTACGTAGACTCTGGCATGTGCCCACTTACGTCCTGAGATCCAAATATTTCTCTTTAAAGTATAAGTAAGTCGTCGTATAACACTTCGGAAACACTTATTATATAGTTTGTTAAATTTTATTTAACAATAGAGATTTATTTGTTTAGTTTATCCTATTATCAGGATATAAATATGTTCTACAATTATATTCCACCTATAGTTCAGGGCAGTCCCAGCTTCAAGAGAAAACAGAATTTTAGAATTTGTCATTAATCAAACAAAAATGTGTGCATTAGTCCCTCCAGTGTTCCCAAACTTTGGGTGGCCGTCGACAGGAGAGTACGAGAGTTACTACCTGGCCGGAGAGAACCTCGACGACTTTACATTTCTTGATTTTCCGGCACCAGAGACATATGGAGTGGAACATCATCAAGAGATTCAAGAAATGTTGGGGGTCTCTGTTTCGTCGGAAGGGAATGAGATAGACAATAATCCGGTCGTGACCAAGAAGCTTAATCACAATGCAAGTGAGCGTGACCGTCGCAAGAAGATCAACTCTTTGTTCTCGTCTCTCCGTTCATGTCTTCCAACCGCTGACCAATCGGTAAGTAGCTACTCCGCTATATTAGGCTTCTCATTACATTATAGACAATTCTCTTAACTCTTTCTCAAATAACTTTTTTTTTTAAGTTTTTGTCACAAAATAGCACTAAAAAAATAAAATAACTAAGATCACATCTTTTTATTTTGAAATTTTAAATATTTATTTTTTATTTTTTTAAATTTGAAACTTTATCTCTAGAACCACTCTTAACTATAAACCCTAAGTCTAAATTTATTAACCTTGGGGATATGAATGCATATTTTACCATTTAATAAAATTATTTTGGTCATTTTCTTCCTTAAAAACTATTTTGTGAAAATAAACTAAAAATAGTTATCTAAGAGAATTTCTCTTATCCATCATTTCTCTGTGTCATTTATAATACGCTTGTCTATGCATCTATATACCATTTAGAGGAAGAATATTGAATGAACTCTTTTTCTTTAATTACTTTCTTGCAGAAGAAATTAAGTATTCCTCAAACGGTTTCTCGGAGCTTGAAGTACATACCAGAACTGCAAAAGGAAGTAAAGAAGCTAATTAAAAAGAAGGAAGAACTCTTGGTGAGAGTATCAGGTCAAAGAGCCATTGAACATTACGTTGAGCCGCAACCAAAGGCCGTTGCACGTTACATCTCGACCATTTCTGCGACTAGGCTAGGAGACAACGAAGTGATGGTCCAAATCTCATCGTCCAAGATTCATAATTTTTCGATATCTAATGTGTTAAGTGGGTTAGAAGAAGATCGGTTTGTTCTTGTGGATGTTTCATCTTCAAGGTCTCATGGAGAAAGGGTTTTCTACACTTTGCATCTTCAAATGGGAAATATAGATAATCACAAACTGACGTGCGAAGAGCTAAGCCAGAGAATGTTGTACTTGTATGAAGAATGTGGAAACTCGTTTAGATGATAATCTGTTCTTGTTTCTTTTAGTTATATCGTACGTTTCTCAACATCGAACATTCCTGTAGTCGAGTTGTATCGTTTATTTTTCTTGTTGAAGTCAATATTGATCGGTTTTTACATGATACTGAGTATTGACTAATTACTATAAATTCATGTTATCGCTGAAAACTTTAAGTTTTGTCTAAACTTAAGTTTTGTCTAAACTTGAGTCTTTGGGTGACCAACCTTTTGTCGTCTTCTACTCTTTGTTTATGTATTTTTCAATTTTTTTTTGTCGGCAATTTTTTTACATATATAGTAAACAGTTAGTTGTGTATTGGTGTATTAATAAAATCAACAAAGACAAAAGTGGGTGGTGTTTAGGGGTGAGCACATAATATTATTTATTTGTAATTTACATATACTTAATTTTTTGAATTGTTTTGTTTCAAAAAATATGGATATCCAATTTTATAGATATCTGAAAATTTTATGAATATTTGTAAATATTTCGGATATCTCATTTACTTTTTTCATTACAAGCAAAACAAAAAAAAGTTTTCTTTGAAACATATTTTTACATAATATGTAATAAAAATTTAACAAGTACTTATATTTTTTTTAATAAAATGCAAAATTTAAGAAAAATTTGTTGTTTTTGTAAAGATGTTATATTCCTTTCTTAATTTAAAATGTATATAAGTAATTTCGTAAATAAAATTAATAAATTGTATGTTTAAATAATATTATATAAAATTATATCTTTATAAATATTTAATTGTAGATTTACATCTAATTGTATAAAAGATGTAGTGACTATCTACTTCTGAAAATTTTAATATTTGTAATTTATTTTATTTTTAATGAATATTGTTGTTTAATATTTACTTTGTTTCAAATATTTACGATTATCTAAATTTTTTGATCAGATCGAAACAAATGATGAATCAATCAAATTTAATGGTGTTCCTTGCGATTTACTGTATCATTAAATATTATAGCGAACAACATTATATTAAAGAGTTCTAAAAGTATAATACTAAATATATGGCTCTATCCGGTGCAGGTGATAATACTATTAAGTATTAACTAAGAGATGGTCTGGACAACTTTAAGGGTACGTTAGGAAACAGTACAGTACATGATATGAAAGAGAAGTACACATTAGCCAGGTTATGTATAAAGAAGTACACATTAGCCAGGTTAGGAAACATTAGAATACATGATAAAGAGAATACATGGTTATCCATTGATCTTGGAGTTTATATATAGAGAAGTACACATTAGCCAGATTTCAAAACTATAAGCAAGCAAATAATCAAAATTTGAATCAGAAAACTAACATTCTTATCTTTAACAGCAAAAACAGATTTATTGGACTTCTTTTTCGTTACAAAACATCTAACCTATGAAAAAAAGGTACAAAATAGACGTATTTCTTAGTTTTGCAAGTTATTTACACTTCAATACCATTGATATATTTAATGAACTTGTTTTTAAGTTTCTTTTATCTTTTACTGATTAATAAATATATGTCCTAAATCTATTTTAAACAGAAAAATGCCTACAGCTTTTAATTAACTCCAAAAAAATATTCCTAATATCAAAGACATTCCAAATTTAAGGTATCCCTAATTTATTGCTATCAAATTAACTAAAAAGAATCAATCTTTTGTATACATCTATATTCTTTACTAATAATATATTAATAAACAATTATTATTAGAAAACCAAAAATTAAAATGAACCACAAGATTCTTTTCATATATATAACATCACATATATAAAATTATGTCAATTTTTCAATTAGATTCTTTAATAGAATATCTGAAACAAAAATATTCCTTTTATAAAACTACTTCATAGTAGAAAACTAAACGTTCTATTACAAAATCATAGTATAAAATCTTAACTAATCAAATATGGTATAATTTAAAATATTTTAAATTAATATGGAATATTTTATCATAACATATTTTATGAATTAAAAATATTTTAAATTAACGTGAAATATTTTGTCTTAAAAATAGTATCCAATACCTAACTATTTATTCTTAAGAACTAAAAATGTTTAAAACACATGTAAGTAATCAATTAACATCACCAACTAGAATAATGTAAAATAAAAATATATTTATAAATATGTATTTTTATGCATATTTACATTATTATTATATTAGAAATAAAATATAACAAGACAGATATATAAAACTGGCTAAAATTATTGCTGTTGAAAACACAATAAAATTACTGTTGGTTTGTTTAATTAAATTGTGTATTTAAAAAATAATATTAAATAATTATTTGATATTGGTAAGTTTTTTAATCAAATTGTGTATTTAAAAGGTACACAACATACAAATTAAATAAAAATACATGCACGGACGTGCAAATCAAAATCTTGTATTTATTGTTTATGTATATATAACATGTTGCCTCTGCTTGAAGTTTTTTCCGTATATAACTTTTTAATCGTTTTGACTGCTTTACAGTTATAAACTTTTATTCTCATTTATTTTGCTTTGTTAAAAATATAAATTTACAGGATCACAATTGTAACTTCTGGAGTATTATACTAATCTAATGCGGGGTCACAATAAGAATCTATTAAACCTCATTGATTCACATTTGCAATTTTCTGTTCTTCAAAAATTAACTAAATTTAACCAAGTTATTTTGGTGAATGGTAAAGGAGATTTTTCTGGAACTTTTGCCTTTGAGTTTGATTCGCTTTGACCATTTTGTAGAAGCTGAAAAAAACGAATTGACATAAACGATATAACTAAACGCAATGTTAAGAAAATAGACGATTCAAAAGACGAAATAAAAAGCGATGTGAAAACATTTTCGAAAATAGACATGGAGTCAGATACTATCAATTTCCTTAACTCTAAATATTCGCTCCGTATTAAGACGGGACTATTTGAAATACTGAATTCCATGATACAACCATGTAAGATGAAATCACACTTCACTTGTGATGATCTCCACGAAATAAGAAACTCTACAAAACACTCTCTAGAACTTACGTTAAGGGATTTGTTGGTTTTCTCTTATTGTGTAAAATGTTAAAATGAAGGAAAAGAAGACGAGAGTTTGAATTTTGTAACTGGCGGAGCACGTTAGTGAAGATCTCTCGGAAATCCCGGTAATGGAGAGTTGAGAAACTTTCTCCGCAAAATTTTCTTTATTTGACTCGTTCTGATTTTTTTGGCGAACAAATAAATTTCGTGTTATTTTCAAACTAACTACACAAACCCATGCTCACATCCATACCGAACAAAGCCAAATCGGGCAGAGCTTTCCTCTCACTCAAGCTGTTTAAGGTAAGGCATGTGAGTGTACATATATATACTACTCTATTTCTCTTCTTTTGCCTGATGTAGGACAAATAACTTTACAGGCTTTATTACCGCCAATCATTTTTATTCACTTATTTATAAAAACCTTCGGGCTTATATTTGATCCAACACATCTAACCGTGCTATATTAATAGATTAATTGTGTATCCGTATGCAAAGCCTGTAGAATTAGTTTTTTATTTATTTATTTAGAAAGCTTTTGAGATGCCAACTATTATCCAAAAAGAAAAAGAAAGAATAATTAAACCTGAAGATATTTTAATTTCGACGGACATCAAGTTGACCACAGTATTTATAAAGAATGGATTTGTATTAAATATCGAGACCGCATTTAATTTAGATAAAGCTATTAAAAATTGAAATGCTTATGTATAGGCTTACAACATCAAGATGCTTATGTATGTATAGAAAAATTTACATCAGAAGTCATATTTACATTTTCTAATTACAACAACCAAATGTATGGAAGGAGGAAGCCAAAATCATCTTCCACCTGATTTCCACACGCCTCCAACAATTTCTTGATGCTGACTCATATTTCAGTATGTAAATGATAATGTTATTGTAGTTTTAATATTCCTCTTCAATTCCTATACATTATATCCAAGGATGACTGGACGGTCCAGTCTGGACCTAGTGCATGCGTGGAACATAAGCTCTTGAACGTGCCAACTTGTTCCCTACAGAGACCTATATATTTTTATTTCTAGTAAATATGATTATAACACATACTTATATATAGTTTCAACGAATCATATTTAAACTTTATCATATAGTTTGTTAATTAATACTCCAGAGATTTATTTCTTAAATCCTTTTTCGCTATATAATTGGGAGTCACTAATATTCCAGCCAAAACAGCTTCAACAGAAAATATAAGCTATAAACTTGTCCCTAATTAAGCAAATAAAATGTGTGCATTAGTCCCTCCATTGTTCCCAAACTTCGGTTGGCCGGTGACGGGAGAGTACGAGAGCTACTTCGGTGGCGGGGATAACCTCATCAGCGGCACAATGTTTGATTTTCCGGAACCAAAGACTTTTGGAGTGGTTCATCAACAGAACAGCTTAGGAGTTTCTGTTTCGCTGGAAGGAATTGGAATAGACAACATTAATCCGGTAGTAACCAAGAAGCTTAATCACAATGCAAGTGAGCGTGACCGCCGCAAGAAGATCAACTCTTTGTTTTCATCTCTTCGTTCATGTCTTCCAGCCTCTGATCAATCGGTAAGTAGCTACTCTGATAAGTCATATATATATATATATATATATATATATATATATATATATATATATATATATATATGGCAATTCTCTTAAATAGCATTTTTTAAATTTTTGTCACAAAATAGCTCTAGAAAAATAAAATGACCAAAATAGCATTTTTTTTTGAAAATTTCAATTTTTTTTTTTTTTGAAATTTGAAACCCTATCCCTAAAGCCACCTTTAACTCTAAACCCTAAAGTCTAAATTAGTTAACCCTAGGGATATAAATGCATATAAATAAATTTTTTAGCTTCTAAAATAAATATTTTGGTAATTTTCTTCCTTAAGAACTATTTTTTTGAAGAACAAACTAAAATGAGTTATCTAAGGGAATTTCTCTATATATATGTCTCTATATTATGTAGAGGAAGAATATTAGATTAACTCTTTTTCTTTATTTTCTTGCAGAAGAAATTAAGTATTCCTCAAACGGTTTCGCGGAGCTTGAAGTACATACCAGAGTTGCAAGAGGAAGTGAAGAAGCTGATACAAAAGAAGGAAGAACTCTTGGTGCGAGTATCAGGTCAAAAGGACATTGAACATCACGTTAAGCAGCAACCAAAGGTGGTTGCGCGTTATGTCTCGACAGTTTCTGCGACGATGCTTGGAGACAAAGAATTGATGGTCCAAATCTCGTCGTCAAAGGTTCATAACTTTTCTATATCTAACGTGTTAAGTGGGTTAGAAGAAGATGGGTTTGTTCTTGTGGATGTTTCATCTTCAAGGTCTCATGGAGAAAGAGTTTTCTACACTTTGCATCTTCAGGTGGACATGAATATTGATGATGACAAGCTGAATTGCACAGAATTAAGTCAGAGGATTTTGTACTTTTATGAGGAATGTGGCAACTCATATTAGAAGATAGCTTGTTCTTGTTTTTATTTTAGTTATGTCGCCCCCTTTTCTTGAACATCTAACATTCTTAACCAAAAGCATTGTAATTGAGTTGTTTCGGTTTACTATGCAAATCATATTACAGCAATAAACTTTTAATTTTTTTCTACTTTTCGATCCAACATCACCGGTTACAAATACTAATATTTAGTTTGAGTAACAAGACTTGTAAACTACTAGTAATTCAATAAACATAATTTTTTTTAAAAAATTAAAATTTATTACTATTAAATAGTAATTAAAATTTATAGAAAACATCAAAAATTTATCTTTTAAAATAATCTTGTCAAATTTTTTTATGGACAAAGGTAGTACATATTAATAGTATTTAAAATAGTTAATGCTTAAGTAGATAGTCGTGTTTGGTCTATTATTAATTAAGATGAGGAAAGCCAAAAGAAGTATTTTATTACAGTAAGAATACGAATATTACAGGATGATAGCTGTAGCTTTCAGAATATTATATTAGTTTGGAAATGTGGATCACTATAAGAATCTATTAAACCTCATTGATTCACATTTACAAATCTGGAATATTTTTGACAGGTTCCTGGAAGAACAAATAAGTTTAGATTATATATATGGCATCAAGTTGACCTAACTGATATTTTTTTTTAACTGATAAATATTATAATGGCTTTATTGTATTAAATAACGAAAGCTGCATTTATTTATGATACGAAAATTCGAAATGTTTACGAATAGGCTTAGACCACGAACATGCTTATGTATAGGCTTACAACATCGAAAATGATTGGGACGAGGACGACAACATCGTCCACCTCATTTCCATGAGCCTACAGAAGTTTCTCTAAGCTGAGTCATCTTTGAGTATCCAAATAAAAATCTTATTATAGTTTTGATACATGTAGTGCTCGTGTTTGGGTTCTTATACAATATTATCTATTGGTGACTGGCCCTACTTCTGTGTGGAACTTAGGCTCTGGCTCGTGTCAACATATGCCCCCTACTTAAGCAAAAAAGAAAAAGAAAAACATATGCCCCCTATAGAGACCTAGATAATTCTTTTTGAAGTATATATGAGAAGTCGTAGTCTTAATGAATAAAACATATATTATATAGTTTCTTGATTAATAATTCAAACATACATTTTCCGTTTTTTTAACCCTTTGTCGGTATATTCCAACCGAAACAGCTTCAAGAGATATTTAGAGATTCTAAAAAAAATTCTTAATTAAGTAAAAATGTGTGCCCTATTCCCTTCATTGTTTCCAAACTTTGGGTGGCCGTCTACGGCAGGTTATGGGAGCTAATACCTCGGCGGAGAAAACCTCAACAACGACATGATTCTTGATTTTCCCGTACTGGAAACTTATGGAGTGGCTCATCATCAGAACAACTGAGGGAAATGGAATAGACAACAGCCCGGTTGTTATCAAGAAGCTTAATCACAATGCTAGTGAGCGTGACAGTCACAAGAAGATCAACTCTTTGTTCTAATCTCTCCAATCATGTCTTCCACCCCCGGATCAACCGGAAATTAACTTTTCTGATATGTCCATTATGTTTTGGAATTCCTTAGAGAATATGTTAGGAATCTTACTGTGAGATAAGTCCTAAAGTGATATATAAAGGATATCAAATATACCAAAAAAATTACTATTAGTTCTGATATTGACTTAAATTTTGGTGCAGTAATACGGTATATTTTTAGGATTGGGAAAACCGACATTAGTAGATAAAAAAAAAATGTAAAGTAAAAATGAATATCTAAAGACTTGTCTTGAGTTGTAAATTATTCTTTCATACAATCAATAAATATACCATAAAATGGATATTTGCCTTAGTCAAGTTTTTCTCTAAGTTCTTTTGCTTTTTTTTGTTTGATTCGAGTTTATTCACAACATTTACTATATCAATTAATTTTAAATTAGATTTCGGTGAAACTTAATAGATCGAATAAATAAGTTTGCCTTTGCATTCAAGGCCGGATCTGGGCACAATCAGTTGAAATATTGGTCTTAGGTCCCAAAAATTTTAAAGGTTTTTTATTTTTAGTATAAACACCCAAATCATGAAAAAATAATGTGAAGAAGAATGCGAAGATCCCTTTTTCCTTTACTTTCTTGCAGAAGAAGCTAAGCATTTCTGCCACCGTTTCACGAAGCTGTACATACCATACCAGAGTTTCAAGAGCAAGTGAAGAAGTTATCACAAAAGAGGGAAGAACTCTTGGTTCGAGTATCAGGTCAAAGAGACATTGAACATTACGTTAAGCCACAACCAAAGGCAGTCGCAAGTTATGTCTCCACTGTTTCCATGACTAAGCCTGGAAACAACGAAGTGATGGTTCAAATCTCATGTTCAAGGTGAAAGGCTTTTCTACACTTTGCATCTTCAAGTAGAAAATATGGATGATCATTAGAAAATGAATTGCGAAGAGTTAAGTGAAAGGATGTTGTACTTGTACGAGAAATGTGAAAATTCATTTAGGTGATTAATTCATACAACTGTTATACGTACGTAGTTTATTATAAAATCAGAATAATTTATAAATTAAAAGAAAAAGTAGTGGCTGCAAGGCAGCGAGTATATATATGTACCTAAGCCTTTATTTCTTGATCCACAAGAAATTTTAGAAGGCCAGAAACCGAGGAGAGGAGACTTGTTTCAATCATCCTCAGTGAACACCTTGAAGATGAAATCACGGAAACGTCTAGAGTACAGCCTCGGATCAACGGCTGAGATTGAAGTAGGATCGTACTGGATGCTCTTGTAAGCGTGTTCGAGTTTCTTGCTGATATCGTAATCTTGAAGAATGTCTATGATTCCAAAGATCATGACAACCTCGTAGTACTCTCCTGTTGGTTCCCCAACTAGCTGGAACTCACAGTCGCTTCTTCTCATTGTCCTCTCTGCTCGAGCCGGCATGTTTCCTCCAAGTTTTATACTAGCCCACCTACAACAATTAAAACCCATTCCTTGGACTCAAATTAAAATCAAGAAAAAAAGTTATTTATTCTAAGTATGAGTTCAACTTTTGTTGTGTGTTTACGTACCTTGTTGGATCAGATAGAAGCTGGTCCACGTCTGCTCTGGAGAGACGAGGGGCTGTTTCATCTTCATATTCACCTGCAGTTGAGAAATAAACATGGGGCAAATCTTTTAGATAACACAAAAACAATTATCACAAAAACAGCACATACAAAAATTCCCAAGATAACATTAGTTTAGATATAAAGCAACTAAATTATTCCAAATATTTACTCCAACCCCACCCCATAATTACTAAATCTTAAATCTTAATCACTTAATCCAAACATTTTTTTTAACTTCAGTTAATACTATTTTGGGAATTTTCCCTTTAATGTGGTATTTTGGTAACAAAAATGTGTTTTATTGATACGTGAAAAAACTTTCTAATAAAAAAAATTTGGTTGATGCATTCTGCTGAATAGAAATGATATTGAGTTTTATAGGAATACAAACCAATAGGCGTGCGAGCTCCAGAAGGAATCAGCTCTCCAGCCACTGATGCTTCTCTGAAATGAATCCCAACCAGAAGACTGTAGTCCATGATTCTTTCCTGTTCCAGAAACTCACAGTCTTTATCGACTTGCCTGAAAAAAAAAACAACAAGAATGGTCATATAAGGAAACTGGTCAACAGAAAGAAGTGTGTTGTGTGATCTTCTAACCTGGTGAATTCTTGGAACCAAGCTTTCTGTAGTCTGAAAATAAAGTTCAGATCAAGATCTTTCAAGATTGTGTTTGAGTTGATTTGAGATTCAGGTTTATCAGTTGTACGACCAAGAGAAGATCCTTTCAGATCAAAGCGTCTATGGATGGAGTACTCAGAACAGAACAGGTTTCCCATTATAACAAACCGCACCTTCTTTTGGATTGTTCCAGTCAATTTCACACAGTGTAGACCATAGAATCTAATCACCAAAGTGTTCTCAAATGCTCTAACATGGTTGTAGTAAGCTGCAAGCATTCTCAGAAACACCTACACCATCATAATTCCATAAAAGCAGTTAGTAGTTGGTAGCAGCCACACTTTCTTCATTTGGTAACTTCAAGGAGAAGCAAACTCACTTTAGTTTCAGATTTCTTCATTGTCTTTATCATATAACGATCATCGGTTGTTAAGTAGAAAAACATTCCACTTTTACCAGGTGATGATAGCTCCCTAAGGGCATCATTACCGCAGATAGATAACATGTAATCAGCTGGATCTACCTTGAATAGCTTCCTCAAGCTCCTGAAGATAGATGAATTAGCATAAACATAGTGTAAGGTTATGCACCAAAGAGATATAAGTAGAGTCTAGTTTTGTGGTTTCTCACCTGAAAACTAATGGGCAATAGTCTTTCCATTTGAATTCAGTAGATTGGTGAGGAGGTGTGTATTTGGTTCCTTCTGGTGGAAACCTTGTCCATACCTTCTCCTTTGGATCAAAAGCTGAATGCTTAAGATCAAGAGACACAACCGGAGCTTGTTTCCCAACAGCATGTCTGCTTAAGCAAAACACCATTAAAAACATCAAAAAAGATTCAAGTGTCATAACTGGTGAGGAGATTACCTGATTCCAAGCTGTAGATTAAGCATTAGCTCGTAGTTTCGATGTCCTTTCGATATTGTCTCTCCTTGCTTCTTCCCTGCCCTTGGCAATCTCATAGGCACAGGGCTAGGTTTCAAGCTTTGAATGAAGCCTTCAGCCTCAAGTCTCATTATTTCAGCATCTAAATCTCTTCTTGTGTTGGAGTCAATATCAGCAGCGCCTTCACCACTTTCACTTCCCCACATATTCATCTTCTCAAACGCTCTATCTACACCAACACTTACCCTACCATCCACAGACGTCCTCCTTGGCTTCTCTACACGCTTTGAAGAGTTCCAAACAGAGAGCTTCTTCTGTGAAGGCAACACAGGAACCCTCTCACCACTGCATATGCTGTACTCACTGAGATTGTTGAACACATCTTTAGGATCCCACTCAAGGTTCCCTTCGTTCTCCGATGGATGATAAGTACCGTTCATTTCTTCAGGATCTTTAGACCAATGACCAACGTAGAAACTCTCATCATCCCATTTGAAAGTCCCGGTTCCACTAGGGAAACCATCATCCCAAAACCCATCGTATCTACTACCATCCGACCAAACAAAAGTACCTTTGCCACAAATGGTACCGTTCTTCCAGTCACCAATGTAATAACTCCCATCTCTCCAACGATACTTTCCTTGAGCTTCTTGCAAACCCCTCCTCCATTCACCATCATACACATCTCCGTTTGCAAAACTCTTGATCCCATATCCATGTTTAAGGTTCATCACCCACTGACCTCTATAAGTATCTCCACTAGGACCTGTGTAAGTCCCTGTCCCATCCATGTATCCGCTTTTGAACTCTCCTTCATATGTTGCACCAGAAGGCCAACCAAACTTCCCTTTCCCCATAGTCTTCCCGTTGTACCATTCACCAACGTACGTGCAACCATCTGTCCATAGATACTTACCGTGCCCGTGGGGAAAACTATCATACCATTGACCTGTGTAGTAGTCTCCATTAGGTAGTACTTTCTCTGCATGGTACATTTCCCCTATGCTGCTCTCATCATCATTCTCATTGGTTGTTGTAGTTTCATCATCTGTTTGTGGAGCTACAGATACTGTCCCAAAAATGTTGTTTGCTCGCTTCTTGGCTTGTTGGGTCTTTTTCATTGTCACCTCCCAAGCTTTTAGAACACAGTTTTGTTCCTTGCTCATTTTCTTTTTCTTTTCTAGAGACATGTATATATATATCCTAGAAACAAACCCTAAGAAAACATATTTGTTCTTGTCTAAACAACAAATCCTATAGATATACACATACACAAGAAAAGGTCATGAACTCTGTCCGGGAAAAAAAAAGACAAACTGTAAACCTAAAACGTACAATATAATAAAAAGCAGCACAAGATTCAATCTAACTTAAACTCTGTGACTTTGTGTCTCCATTTTCATTGAATCATATGAAGAAGAGTTTATTTTGTCTGAACGATCATCCAAACCTAACTAAGAATCAGAGAGAGAAAGCTAATTAATGGCCAAAAGAGTTAGGGGATCAAAGCATCTCTATCTCTCCGACATTTCATCTTTTCTTGTCGAAGAAGTAACCGTTCATCTCCTCAAACCACTGAAAGCCTTCAAATTTAGAGAAACAATCAAGACTCATTTCTTTCTATTCTTAGCATCTCCGAGTTTTTCTCTCACGAGCATATATACATACATTTTCTTATAAATTAAATTGAAGAAATAACTGATCAGTTTTTGGTCATCTATTCTATTAATTTAAAGTTTATCTATTGTTAAACCACAAGGGGTAGTCTAGTCGTATACGGACTTTGGGTTGTTAAGCAACTTAGGTTTAAAAGCATTTTCCTACACTTTACATGGTGGCCACATAAATATAGATTTATCTTACGGCACATTTGAATAACTGAGTGAAAGTCTATCCGTAAGTTGCACCATTCATTTGGAGATTAATGTGGGTCTTTCCATGACTTAGGATACCCCCAAGGTTAAAACAAAGCAAAACAAAAAAGATAAAAAAAAATGTTATTTAACTTACATTATATATTTGTAATATAAACATTAAATCTACAATAGTTGAATAATTTGCAAGAATAAAATATTAGTAAGTTCAACCCATTAAGTGTCAAAATGACCAAAATACACATATTATTTGTTTAAATGAAAAAGAAAAAAATGATAAGTCTTGTTATTGTAATATCAACTTAATCATTCCCCTGATACATATATATATATATATATATATATATATATATATATATATATACATAAACACCTTTCAAGTCCAAATCCAATACTAAAAAATATTCAAAAATCATTTTTGATCTTTCTCTCTCTTCATACACCTTGTTTTTCTCTAATTTTCTTCCTTTCATTCTTTTAATCTACATGATGAATCATTACAAAACCAAAAATAAGTTTCTAAGCAATCACGATCTTGATCCATCGAGAATAATAATCAACTCATAAAAGACCAAAAATATCTAAGAAAATAACATTTAACATACAAGAAATTTTCACATACAAGAAATAATATTTAACCCCTTAATTTCCCTCAATCTTCTTCATTTATTATTCTTCACATACAATAAATTTTAATGTGATTTGTGTCATTTTTTACTAGCATTGCATGTTATTATTATATTATTTTCTTTGCATTTTTAGCTTCTGAGATTGTAGAGTATTCTCGACATGGAAAATGAAATAACAAGAGAAAAATCATCAAATGGATAAACAAGAACATAACTGAAGAAGACAAGATATGGACTCTTGAAATTAGACCATAATTATAAATTGTAGAATGGTTTTAGCCGTATAACTATGTTTGTATATATATTGATGTACAATGGACCCATCTACAAGTTATGGTTCATATGATTTTAGCCAGATAACTATGTTCTGTTACAAGTATTTTTTGCTTTGAATTAACCAAAAATACCACATTAAATATTCGAATAATGTTTGGAGTCTGGAGTGATAACTGATCACTGACAAAAAAACAACTAACAATATTCATATTCCAATGATTATTATACACTATTTAATATACTTGATACAAACAACCTGGTTAGTGAAACATACATGTTATATCATTCAAATTTAAAGCAATATTAAACGTTCATCATATATATCAACTCGGTATTAAATTATCTTAGTTGGCTAACAAATATATTTTGATGGTATATTAAATTAGTTTGTCGGCTAAAAATTATATGACGTATTTATCTTCCATGCTCTTTATATGATTATATGATTTTAGCCGGCTAACAATTATTTAATTTTACCTGCTATACACTTAGCTTGTATTTAGCCAGACACTTTACATGTTAATTGGATACTTTAAATGTTAAGTAATATTTAAATTTATGTTTACTGGTTGTTTTCATGTTAGTGGATTACTTTACATGTTAGCTGAAATTTAAATTTATATTTACCGGATATTTTATCAGTTGATCGTTGCTGTTTTACAAGTTATTTTGAACTAGTGACTAATCGATATATATATAATATATGGTGTCTGATATTTTAAGTTTTTTGTATGGATATATCTATTGTTAGTTGGTTTGAGTCAACTCATAAAAAGCTACTTGTATTTTACCAATAATGTAACTTTGTAATATTGCATATGTTCGTTTTTATGTTCGTTTTTAGTTGTAACAATTTTGTTACATATGTTACACAATACATTATCCTGATAAATTATTTGTTATTGGCTTGAAACTGTAATCTTTAGATGTGACACTCTCCTTAAATACCTCCATGGATATTGGTTGATGACATAAAAGACCTTGATAAAATTGTATTTCTTTGTATTAGCGAGACCTTGACTGAAAAACTTGGTTAACTACATATTTATCTTGAAAATTTGAAGAAAACTCAATTAAACAACCAATTGAGGAAGTCAAACTCTTTATTTAATCAGGCTAAAGTAGAGGAATTTTTACTAAAAGCCATAAGAAACCTGAAAGGACAAACAATACAATTAACCGGTTATTTTGTAAATTTACATCTTTAAAAAGGTATATTATTAGAAAAAAGATCAAAAATAAAATAAAATAAAAACCAAAATTCAGAAAATGAGAAATACCCAAGACAACAATCTTGAGTTTCAAGACTGCATCATCTTCCTCCAATCTGCGAGAATTCAAGAGAACACAAAGATCATGAACACCACATTAGAACATAATCCCACTGGTAAAAGAAAAAAAAAACATAGAATCATCAATTTAATTGATTGAATATAATAAAAATGATTTGAAAATTATGAAAAGTTATCTTGGTGTTTAACATGAGGGCATATTTCAAGAGTTTTTAATAACCTGAACTCAAATTCAACATGTATTGCTCTTGAAAATCATCTTAAAATACTATTCATTACAATCAAAGAACAAAAAAAGCAGTAAATGAGGTTGTTTTTGGGAGCACTCAACTCCTTTTTTCTTTGTAAATGATGTTCATTGTCTAAGTAATCAAAAATAGATATTATCATCACTGTAAATCCAAAATAAATCATATTTTGAAGTTTCAAATCCCTAGATTTAGATTGAACAAAAAAGTTGGTCACAATCATTTTTTTAGATTGTAGCGTTTTTTTTGAGGTGGTCTTTGTTTTAGATAGAGAAAAAAATGCTCTAAAAACGAAAAATATGAAAAGATCTTTGTTTGAGATAAAAAGCTTGTTTTGAGGTTTATTAAACTTTCTCTTTCCTTCCACTTCTCCCCATCCCTCCATTATTTATGAGACTATTATCTCTCATTAAGAGTAAAAGATAATGGGTATAAGAAAGCAAAAATTAAGAAATAAAAATAAATGGATTAATAATATGTATAATATAGGAGAAGTATGGGTAACAGAGTCATTATGAAAATAGAACATTGAAAGTTTCATTTTAGCAAACTATGAGGTTGTTGGTGTATATGGAGTGTAATTTCTCAAAATTTTAACACATTCTAAAGCGATATACTTTCAAAAAATCTGAACAATAAAATTAGGACGATATTACTAAATTTATAAATGAATACCTATAAAACAATTTCCACCACTATACCGTTTATTAAATATATTTATATGATTTCCCTATACAATACTGTTATATAATTAAAAATATATATAATACCAAATATTGATTAGCATAAATAATTAACCAAACATCTTAGCTAACAGGTAAATGAACCACAATAATTTTATTTAATATTTTTTTAAAATGCAACAAAAAGATATATTTTTATATTTTAACGGTCATATCCTAGTGTATATTTTATACCCACTTTACAGTAATTGAAAAATATATATGTGATCATTTCAATTTTAGTCCAAATCCATGCCAGTAATGTAGGTAACATATTAACATAGGTAAAACATTAGAAACACATTTCAGAATTTTAATTATAACCTCATTTATGTTACCTAGATTACTGGTATGGATTTGGATTAAATTTGAAATTTTCAAATATAATTTTTCTGTTAGAGTAAAGTGGGTTTCGATCGAATACACATAATCAATTTAGACTAAATTGATCAGTTATTTGTTATCTGTTCAAATTATTTTTACTTTTAATTATTTTTAAATTTTATTGTTACTTTTAGTCATCATATTTTTTTATTTTTAATTTAATATAATTAATAATAATATTACATTTTTGTTTTTAATTTAGATGAAAATTGTAATTTTAAAGGAAATATGTGTTAATGAAGATTTATATCATATATTTCTTAAAACAAATTGGTTTATATATGTTTATATACTAAGGCCTAAAAATAAACTGAATATTTAAGTTCTTATAATATAATTATGATATTGTTAGTGAATATAAAAATAAATTATAAAATGCATGTATATTTTTATAATATTTCAACTTTAAAATTTAATTTAATATTTTCAAATATTTTGTAAATAATTTTGTTTTTATCTATTTATAACCAGCCATAACTACAAACACTAATGGAAACAAATTTTTGATTTTGAAAAAGTTGGTTTTAAATAGTTTATAGCATTTTGTGCTTGTTTAAACATTGTTTACAGCAAAGCAGCAAAATCAGTTAAGCTCTAACTCACCTAAGAAAGATTGTCACATTACTTAAACAGTATTCAAGGTCTTTGCCATGTCCAGGATGAGTTTTTTTGTAATGTCTAATATGAAATTCTAGTAGGCCATTTTGAAATGTGAGTGAAAATAGTCTAAAAGAAACAATTCTATCCCAACATTTCAGAATACCACAATAATATAAAAAACTTGTAAAACCATATTAAGTGATAATTATGATACCACATTATTAATTATCCTAACTCAGCCAAAACCTAAAGAGAATTGACACATTACATAGATGTGAAACTTTTAATATACATTTTAAAAGTTTAAAGAAACTTCAGCTTGTAAAACCATCTACATTGCTAGTCTTTCATGGAAAGACTTTTTAATAAAGAATTAGTAAAGAATGCGAGTGGTGAAAGAAAAACTTTTTTGGGGAGACTTTTTGTAGAGTATTGGAAATTACCAAATATACCAAATCTAGTGGCTATGATTATTTAAAAATAAAAATATAATTAATTTCTATTTTAAGTTATTACATAAATTTATATCCTCTCCATTTTAGAATAGATGATGTTTAAGGAAGTTTTTGATGTTTCAAATAAATGATGTTTTCATATTTTAACGTAACTTGTAAATTTATCAAAAATTATGTAACCAATAATATTTTCTAACTTATTTTGTATTTAGTTAAATAATTTTTAATTTATAGATATTTCGTAGATAAAAGTAAGTTTTTTAATAGTTGTGTATTAACTTAAAACTTCATATATTTTGGAATAGAGGATATATTACTTTAACTAAATTTTATTGTATTATTCATTTTTATTTTTTAAAAATTTAACTTTTACAAACTTGATTCTTCGAAGGACAGTAATCTCTTGTGACCCTCGAGACCTTCAAAAATTCTACAACAACTAACTTTGTTCTATATGACCTAAGGCGTCAAAATTTACCATTAATGAATCTTTCTTCTCAATCATTGGATCAAACTAATGTGAACAACACGATTTCTTGCTTCCTTCTTTCTTAGTGGCATCTATGAATAAATTTCAACCACACAATTTACATTTTTTCTATTTATAGGACTCACAATTTTCTTCAGTTCTTCAATTACCATAAAACAAGTAAGCTATCTTCTTCAGTTTTCCTCTTCAATTCCCATCAAATCTATTTAGTGTTTCTTTCAAATCTTGGAAGACAACCAAGAGAACCAGAAACAATCACCACTCGTGCATTTTCCTCAATCGATGAACTTGGATAATGTTCTCTTTCTTTCTCTTTCTTTTTTTTTTCTCTCGGACGTATAATTAGTAAAACTGGTACAACTCTTAGTAACATACAACAGGTCTACTGGTACAACCAGTATAACTCTTAGTAGTCATATGACAAATAAAAGTAGTATAACTGCTATAACTAGTGTAACATATAAATCTAGTATAAATGTCATTACTGCAACATGAAATCTAGTATAACTAGTACAATTACTAAGTGGTAATGTTGTTTATTTTTTTCAAGCGACAATGATTATAATCAAGGTGTGGTAATACATTTTGATCATAAGGGAAATTATACAAATGTAGCAAATAAAGTTCAATATAATCGAAAATATCAACTTATTTCTACTTTAGTGATGAAGAAAAGCTATGAGGTGGTGACTTATTTTCACTTGGTTGATTGAATAATCGAAAAAGTGAAGATTGATGAAGTTGCATCCAAGCTTCATTGAGTTATTTTTAGTTGGTAGTGGATCAAAAGAGGACATATTATATACCAAACATGTAATATTGGTACAATTGATACACCTTTGTAATATACCTGATATGTAATATTGGTATAACTGGTACAACTTTGTTATATATCAAACATGTAATATTAGTGAAACTGGTACAACTCGGTATTATATACCAAACATGTAGTACTAGTACCACTGGTACAACTATGTCAATTTAGAAATTTAAAATCTTCATTAGGTTTACCATATGAAACAAACAATGAATTGACCAAATTGGCAAGTAATTAGAATGACCCCTCCAAATATTTTGGATCTTTTAACAAATTTTTGGCAATTATTAACTATCACATAAATTTACATGATCTACATTATGCTTTAAAGGTTTGTTTATTTGTTTTTCATCATATTTTCAAAAAAAAAGAAAAAAGATAATTTAACAAATTAATGATTCGATAATATATGATGCCATATATTTAAACATATAGAAATAGCACAACTGAGATATAATTATTTTTTATATGGTACATCTAAGTTTTTCAATTTCCATATCAAAATACAACTATATACAAACTTGTACAACCCAAAACCTTGTACAACTATGTACCCAATCATATAACTCAAAAATTGGTATAAATATTTGTTATTATGTTTGAATTTTGCATCACGTTTGTATTCAACATCACGTTTAAACTATGATATTGTGCATCCCGTTTTAAATATGATAGTTGGTATATCAAATTGGTATTACTAGTACAACTGATACAACTTTGACATTTTAGAAATTGACAAACTAATCTTGTATTATAAATGAGAAGACAATCAAATATCCAAACCGATATATGGTCATAAAGTGTTTACCTAATTATTTGAAGTTTTGTAAAAAAATGAAAACTATTACACATGATATACCTTATATTTTTAAAGTTTGTTTACTTGTTTAATCATATTATTTTGAAATAATATACACCAAACGTACTTTTACAAAATTTATGATTTCAAAATATGTTTGACATAGTATGAACACTTAAAAATGATAAAACTGATGCACTTATATTTTTACATGGTACAACTAAGTTGTTTAATTTCATAGCCAACTATAGCGTTCATATATGATTTATTTTTTCTTTGTTGTACTAGTTGTACTAATTATACCAGTCATACATGATCCATTTTTTATAATTTTGTGTCTAATATGTTTTCCTTCTCTTGATGGAAATATAACAAACATTGGTATGCATCTCTTCATATCAATATATGCAAATTTTACCATATTTTTTTGTACATGTATTTATGATTGGTCTATTTTTTATCTTATTATCATATCTATATAAGAAATGGACATTAAGGCGAGAAGATTACTACCCAATGTTAAAACAACACAACTTAAGTGATGACACAATTAAACTATTAATACTACTACAATATATAAACCAGTTATACCACTTAGATTGTTATTGTCGTAGTCCAAACACCAAATTATGCATCATTTTATAACTCATAATAATTTTTACATCATCTTTTGTACTATACTCTTTTAAATCTTCATCTATTGTAACTGTATACGGCTTTTTATCCACATTCTTTGGCTTTAGAAACAAAAAGATGAAGATGAATTTTTCTCATAAATAGTACAACTAGTATAACAAGTACAATTTGTAAACTAATCACTATCCAAATTAAATATATTGAAAATAAATTATTCATGTATTTTGACACATGCAAGTGAAGAAGATTAGACCAACATGTATCATTAGTTCTACATCATTCATTTTTCTAGCATCATTCATATATTAAAATAAAAAACAAATATTATCATATTAATTACAAAGTTGTATTAGTTATACTTGTTTTAATTGTACTAGTTATATGCATTATATTTAATATATGTGTACTAGTTATATTTTTTTAGTTGTATATCGAATTGCACTAGTTGTAATAGTTTGAGTTGTACTAGTTTGACTAGTTTGAGTGGTACTAATAGTACTAGTAATACTCTGCATTTTTTTGTCATGAATCTCGTACAAATAAAAATGAAATTCAAGTTTAGATAAGATAGAATTAGTTAAATATGATTATGGGTTGGCTGATTTGGAATTTAAAAAGAAACAACAAAATTAGTGAATATTTGGAAAAAAAAATAGATTTTTTTTTAAGATAAAAGAAACATCCATGGAGAAGAAGAAAAAAAAACTTAGGTTAAGAGTTTGATTAGATTATGTTACAGATTGGGCTTAGAAATGAATGGCATAAATTAGTAAATTTGTATAAGTTATTAGATTTTTGGGTTATTTTAGAGCATTTTTATCCCATGAAACCCATTTGGGATTCTTATTTTCTTTGTCTGATAAAAAAAATAAATAAAAAGCGAATTAATCATGGATCACCACATATTAGTGAGATCTGCAAACAGTGCATGCAACCCACTTAAATCGATTTTTTAGGGGGCTTGGATAACGATTTTTCTGTTTTTATATGGGGTCTATACTAAAAACTCAACCCGTATTGTTGATGTTCTTAGATATTTTTTAAGTTAAATTTAAATATAAAATAAATATAGATTAAAAGGGTCATTAGAATATTTGATATACATGTGTGTAATGACAACAGAATTTGTTTCCTCTTTGAATGATTATATGAAAATTTTCCTCACCACAGTTACCAAGTTGTCGGACCCGGTGAATATTTTTCTACCGTATCCAGTTGCTCCCTCTCCTTTTCTGTAACCAACAAGCTCTATCATCGTTTCTGAAGTAGAGAATCTTTTTTAATCTCATGACAAAAAAAAAAGCCAAAATTCAGACAAGAAAAAAACCTTTATTGTCGGAAGCTGACACACCACCATATTATTATTAACCGATTACAGTTTACACAAATATCACAAACCGCTAAGAGCCAATCATAATCCTCCGATATTGTCATCTATAATCACCAACCATAGACAAAGCTTCCTGCTTTATGTTCTTTCTGTGAATCTTTTTTTCTTTTTTCTCATCGTTAGAATCGAAAATGGGTCGAATCGGTATAGTGGTTTCTGATTTTGTATTGTCCTTTATGTGGACATGGGCAGGAGTTCTTGTCAACATCTTAGTTCACGGAGTGCTCGGATTCAGCCGGAAAGATACCACCGGCGAGATCGTCCGGTATCTCTTCTCCGTCATCTCCATGTTCGTCTTCGCTTTCCTTCAGAAACTCAGCAAAGGCGGTCTTTACAACCCTTTAACCGCTTTGGCTGCTGGTGTCACCGGTGGCTTCGGTAGTTTCATCTTCACCGTCCTGGTTCGAATCCCCGTTGAGGTAATGATGATGAATTAACATTCTCTGCATGTTGTAAGAACTCATGATGATCATCTTTGTTTTTTGTGTTTTTAAAGACTTCATTTTTTATATCTTTTGTTCTGTGTTTTTTTGTGATTTTTTGCTCTGTTTTTGTTATTACAAGTAGAAAAGGATGAATCTTTTGTTCTGTTTTTATTATTACAACTACAAAAGATGAATCTTTTGTTTTGTTTTTGTGATCTTTTGTTCTGTTTTTATTATTACAACTAGAAAAGATGAATCTTTTGTTCTGTTTTTGTTTTTACAAGTAGAAAAGTATGAATCTTTTGTTCTGCTTTTGTGATCTTTTGTTCTGCTTTTGTAATCTTTTGTTCTGTTTTTGTTGTTACAAGTAGAAAAGGATGAGTCTAGGTGTTCTGCTTTTGTGATCTTTTGTTCTGTTTTTGATATTACAACTAGAAAAGATGAATCTTTTGTTCTGCTTTTGAGATCTTTTGTTCTGCTTTTGAGATCTTTTGTTCTCTTTTTGTTATTACAAGTAGAAAAGGATGAATCATTTGTTCTGTTTTTTGTTATTACAAGTAGAAAAGATGAGTCTTTTGTTCTGTTTTTTTTTTCTTCAGGTGATAGGATCAATCCTTGGGGTGAAACATATCATTCATGTTTTCCCTGAGATTGGGAAAGGACCAAAACTAAACGTAGCGATCCATCACGGTGCTTTAACCGAGGGGGTACTAACATTCTTCATTGTCATGCTCTCAATGGGACTAGCAAGAAAGATCCCTGGAAGTTTCTTCATGAAGACTTGGATCGGTAGTATTGCTAAATTAACTCTCCATGTTCTTGGTGCTGATCTAACCGGCGGATGCATGAATCCTGCAGCGGTATGAACACAAAAAGGAATCTTTGTGATTGTGATGTTTGTCTTTAGCTCTTTGTTTAGTTGATTGTGTGAGATCATTTGCAGGTTATGGGATGGGCTTATGCACGAGGTGAACATATAACACAAGAGCATTTACTTGTGTATTGGCTTGGACCTATCAAGGCTACGTTGCTTGCTGTTTGGTTTTTCAATGTTGTGTTTAAGCCTCTGACCGAAGAACAAGAGAAACCTAAGGCTAAAACTGATTGAATAGTTAGTTTTAGCTCTCATATTCAATTTTCTTCTGAGATTGTTTTCTTAGTAGATTTCACAATGTGTTTTTTTTGTATGTAGCAAACTCAACTGTAACAATCAGTTCAATAAAATCTGCATTTTGGTTAATCCATTGTGCAGTGTGATTGATAGAGAGCAGTAAAAGTATTTTTGTGTAATCTCAGTTTCTTATTAAATTACAAGAAATCAAGAACCACAGGCTTAACATTTTGCAGCTACTAAGACCATGATTAACCCCAGATTTTTAGATAGGGTTCTTAGCGTAATTTAAGAACCGGTTCTTAAATAAGACATTTAAAAATTGGTTCTTAACTTTTTATTTGTTAAAGTTAAGAATCGGTTCTTAAATTACTCTAAGAACCTCATATAAGAACCTGGGGTTAATCATGGTCTAATAGACAAGATTAGGGTCAAACTCAGCAAAGTCAACAGATCCAGACTCCACAGGAGGCATGAGATAAGCAGCCAAGTTCCAGAGACTAAACCAGCAATGAGAGGAATTCTCTTGAGGTTCTTGACTGTAGGAGATGGATTGCACCCCTGTAAGGCTCATCGAAAAGTTGGCCCAACCATTATCTGGGGCCCGTTATACGACAGACTATCTTTAGTCTGGAGGTTACTCGGTTCAGCTCCAGGCTACTTTTAGTCGCCGCATCGACTAAAAGCGGCTTGGCTAAAGTAGCTCGATCAGACAAGTTACTTGTTCGGTCCACCGAGCGAAAAGCCATTAGGGTGACCGACTCGGAACACCAGTAGGAAGGCATCAGCTATAAAGAGGAAGAGAAAATAACAAGGGAAAAAAAGAACGGCGGGAGCTAGGGCTTTCATATCTAATCTCATCACTACTTTGTACTTTTCCGGTCTATTCGCCGAGTATCGGCTTTCTTTGTTTGACATTTTCTTCCTTTTGTAAATCTCTGATCGGATAAACGTTTTCTGTCATAACCCACCGACGAGTTCCGTCTCGTTTACTTGTTTAGACTAACTCGGTTCAAACATTGACAAAGAAAGGATTACAACCATCAGCTTCTCATTGATCACAACCATTCTATCTAGCTTCCTCTTGAACTCAGGGTTCTGAACATCCAACACAGCTGGGAATATTCTTGCCGTGGTTCGGTTTGTCTGAAACAAAAGTCCAACATTTTGTCAGACACACAGCTTAGTATTAATCTTGTGGTTTCAAGTTACTTTACCTCGATGATCACGTGCATGTCGAACTCCTTTGTGTTTAACCCAATACCCTCGTAGAAATCAGTTCTTTGACAATCGTTGAGGTACATCGTCACATAAACCTGCATGAATGAACCAATCAAAACTTACAGGTTATGCCAATGTCTTTCACACATATAGAGTTAAAGTGTTTACTCACCGAAAGGCAGAAGAAACGAGACCAGAGCTTGGCTTGCCAGTCATTGAAAAACTGAGGCTGAGCTTTCATCAAAGCAAAGAAGAAATCTCCATGACGGTTCTCGTCTTGGCACCAGTTCTCAAAGTACTTGAAGATAGGGTAACATTGGAACTCAGGGTTCTGCTTGAGGTGTCTATAGATTGTGATGTATCTCCAATATCCGATTTTCTCGGATAAGTAAGTAGCGTAGAGGATGAACTTGGGTGTGAAGAAAGTGTACTTCCTTGCCTTTGTCAAGAAACCCAAGTCAAGAGCCAAGTTGAAATCAGACAAAACCTTGTTCAAGAACCTTGCAAGAAAAGTTTTGTCATCATATTACCAATTCAAGAACAGGAAGAGAGGTAGGTTCCTTTGTTGGGAGATCTTACCCGGCATGTCTTGCTTCATCTTTGGACATAAGAGAGAAGATCTCAGCCACAACGGGGTTGGTTTTCTGCAATGCCATCAGATAAAAAAAGATTAAGATCAAGCCAGTACAAGTATCCAATGAAACAATTTTCAAGTCTCATATGTTCTTAACTTCCACCTAAAGAGCATAGCCTTTAAGGAAGCCGGTCCTGCGCAGACCCGTGAACCATTAACTTATGATCCCCAAAATTTTAGAAAAAAAATTACATATATACAAGTTTCCAATTAAAAAAAAAATTATATACTCACTATGTTTCATTTTAATTATTCTTGTAGAGTAAAATATACCCAAAAACTTAAATATACGAAAACAATTCAAGAAAATAAAAAACTGATATTTTAAAATATATTGTGATACCAAAAATAAGAAATAAATTAGATTACCCATGTATTTGATTGAGTAAAATAGTTATATGTGAACCTAGGTCATGTACTCTCAGAGTTTTAAGCATCGTTTATGTTTTGGTTTCTAACAGACTCAAATAATAATAATAATAAAATATATATATATATATATATATATATATTATGTTTTTATGTATTACATTCTACTTTTATGTTCTTCATTTTTTTGTTTCTTAAGGTTTTAGTTTTCGGATATATATTTTGGGGATGTTGAAAATTTATAGTTTATTAAGGATTTTTGGGTATATTTTGATTTTGTTTATATTTTTGGTACTAATTATTTAGTGTTTTTGAGTTATCCAAATGTATTTTTTATATTTATAAATGTTTTTAATATTATTTTGGTTAAAATTGATTTCGGCTTGAGTTTAAAAGTTAAAAGAGTTTTTTAAAATAATTACTAGAAGTTTTCATGCGTAATGCACAAAAATAATAATTTTAAGTATAATATTTTTTTTTCAAAAAATAATTTTAGTTTACATTTGAACATTAATATTTTCTGTTTGAAATTATTGATTTGGAAAAAAACCATAAATGCATTTTTGTAGTTTTATTTTTTTGGTTTGGTTTAACAATTTCATTTAATTTAAATTTCAAAAGAGTTAAGATTATATTTTATTAAAATAAAATTTATTTTATTTTATATTCTATTGTATTGTATTAATGATTATTTATTTAAATATGTAGCTTATTACCTAGGTATGTAAAAAATAAAACCATATATGTATTTTTGTAGTCTTATTTCTTTTGCTTTGATTTAACTATTTACTTTTATTTTAATTAAATTTAAATATATTTTATATAAAAATAATAATTTATATTATATTGTATTTAATGCTTACTTGTTTTAATATGTCTTTGTATAAATTCTAATAAACCTTCTATTTTTGTTTGTTTTAGTTAAAATATGTTATACTGTTAAAAATCAAATGTGTTAATTAATATAATGAATGGATAAATTTAAATAAAATTTTAATCATTCAACTATCAAAAACAATTATTGATTTATTTATTTTTAGTTTTGTATTTGCTAATGCACACTTGCAACAAATTTTAATTATAAACACATATATATAAATTATGATATATAAGTTGATGTAAAAAAAGTATTTGTAATTATATTTAGTTTTATTTTTATTAATTGATATATATTAATTTAATAGTGATGTATAAGTTATTAGTCATTACTATAAAGAAAATCTTGCCAAAATATAAAATATTTATAAAGAAATTTGTAAATGTCATAATTAAGTTACTGTTGTGATATTATTATTTTTAGTCATGTCATTATTTTTGTTAAAATTGAATATAATAATAATATATGTATAAATCACTTTATAAATAATGTTTAGGGGATTAGTCCGAAATAAAATAGGCACAATAATAAAGTTAAGGTAGAAAAAATCCTACAAAAGTTGTTGAGGTCAGAATTGATACTTTTGCCCTTCTAAAGCAATCAACAAACAAATCTAAACCGGACTAATAACAGCAAAAAAAAAAATCGAATCTAAACCAAAGTGCAAACCGTATTGATCCGGATCGAATCCAATCCGTTCGTTAAGAAGACGGAGATAGAAGAGAAAAAAAAAAAAACTTATCCAGAAACTAAACTTCAAATGACTGTCTGAAGGTGAGATTCTTCAATTCGAAGAAGATATGTCTCTTCTCTGTTTCAATCCTCTCGCTCCTCTCTCTTCTCAAAGGCTTCAACTTTCGTCTTCGGCTTCACCAGGTTCGCAGCTTCACTTTAGTTTCTCTAGTCATCTGATGTATTGCTTTCACTTTAAATCTCCATTACAGACCCAAGAAGCTTAGTTTCGAAGCAAAAAGCTTATTCCTTTGTTTAAAGCTGAAGAATTAGGATTAGATTTTCATTTTGTCGAACACTTAAGTTTTTTTACTTGTGAATGCGCCTCTGATCTTTTGGTTCCTTTGTTGTATGGGTTTCAGTTTTCAGCGTTAAACCCAACACTGTCGAGACCAAGAACAGAGTCTCTCTCAGTGCGTACAGCTTGAACATTAGCCATGGAAGAGCATTAACTGTGAAGGCAGCTGCTTCTGGTGTGGACGGAGCTGAGCCCGAGAGCAATGGGGAACCACCTAAGACCGTTGCTGCTGCTGTTCCAGTGGATAAACTACCGTTGGAGTCAAAAGAAGCTAAAGAGAAGCAACTGCTGGAACAGAGGATGAAGATGAAGCTGGCCAAGAAGATTAGGCTAAGGAGGAAACGTCTGGTTCGTAAGCGTAAGTTGAGGAAGAAGGGTCGATGGCCACCTTCCAAGATGAAGAAGCTCAAGAATGTCTAGAGATGACTCTTTGCTTATTGATCTTTTTTTGTAATGTTGTTTGTAAACTTTCATGAACCCATGCCTTTTTAAATGCAGACATTGTTTTTGGATTGATCTCAAGCTGAGAGTTCTTTAAAAGGATTCATTACAAAGAGTGATCAGTGTGTTGAGCCATTTGGTTTTTAAGGAACAACATGCGAGCGGAAGATGAGAGGATACGTGCAACAGAAGAAAGAGACTCAATGTCTTACAATCTTGCTGCAAAGTAGTCCCTGTAGGTGACCACTTAAGCGTCGATATCCCACCCAGTCCCCGTCTAATAGGTGTCCCTGCCCCTGCAAGATGTAATATAGATCACAGTTAGGAAAAAAAAACTCCAGACCGAAGTAATTTGCAGCTATGTGAAGTTGAAGCATAGTGTTATAAATGGCCATTCTATTACCTTGAGAACATCTCATATGGTGAAAGATGAGTGTGATTCCAACTATGTGAAAATGTGTCAAGCGATAACAGCATGGACAAAGTTAGGGAAAAAACAAAATGAGGCAAAAGCAAAACAAGTATAGCAGAAAACATTTCAGGATATATCTTCCACAGAGGCTCCATGAGAGAGCACTGATTTGCTGATCATTTTGACACCGGATAGTGTCAGAATATCTTTCAGGATATCTTCCACAAGTTTTATGGTTAAGGAAGCTACTAGCCAGTTTTTGTGTTGAAATATTAAAACTACAAAGCTTTACTGTGACAATAGATTTGCAATTGCAATGCCCAATAATCCAACACTTTATGGCAGGACCACAAAGTTAGGAATGCACAATTGTAAATCAAGGGAGAATGTTGATTGATTCAAAATCAATCTAAAATTTAGGAATTTGTGGTGTTTGTAGTTTAATTTAATGTGGGTTGTTTTAGTTATTAGAATTTAATTATTTAATTTTTATTATTATAGGATAATTGATAGTTATATACTTCCTCCGTTTCATTTTAGTTGTCGTTTTAGACTTGAACACACAGATTAAGAAAACATTTAATTTTACATATTTCCAAAATAAAAACACAACTACTTATACACTTAACCACATTTCAACTAATAGAAAAATAGATTAGAAACAAAAATCAATAAATTTTGCATTGAAATTATAAAATAACACTTATTTTGAAACGAAAAATTTGACTCTACAACGACAATTAATCTGAAACGGAGGGAGTATTTTTTTTAAATATTCAATATTTTGTAATTTGTTTCCTAGACTTTTTCAACCAATGTAATATTTAGCTTCCTTTGAAACTTCCCAACATTCCCATCAGCCTTATGTTTTGAGTATATAAACCATTGTTGTGACCAAACTTGTCGACGTGTATGGTCTTGTCGACATTGTTTTTAATAAGCATTGTGATTTTTTCAGAAATCATTTGAGGAAACGATATGTGATTCATCACAAAAGCAAAGTCACTCAGAAGATTTGGTGGTATAACCAAAGGAAGTTCCAAAGATATTCTTACACTCTAGCACTTGCATTACAATTAGGTTTCTTTACATCATATATCCGATTCAAATTAAACCTAACACATAAAAATATTCATTTATGTCGTCCTCATTCATATGTTTAGAAGTCCAAAGACAGACCCACATGAGATAATATATAAGTGTCTGAATCTGATTAAGTCAAAGAAGATGATGTTTCTCTCATAAACCCCTTCTCAGGTGCAAGTGCAACCAACAACCACCTATACTTGTCGCCGTTGCATTAGTCTTTGTTTCTGACTATATATATTATATAATCCCTTGGTCAATCCATGGTCCCTCCTTATATTTATTGCCGAGTTAGTAGTAGTCTCTTCCACCGTCCACATGTTCCTAAAAAAGATTCGGATACAAAATTCATTGAGCATAGATCCAACAAAACTGAACTGATAAGTTCATCCAAATCTTGTGTCCACATTGGTAAAACGTTTCAGGATATTTAAGACAGTGTTGTTTAAAGTTTACGTTAGGTTTTCTAATGGGTAAGTTTAATCACAACAAGACATCAGTGCCGTGTAATTTTAGGAGTCAAGGACTCAACGCAAGTGACGTTTTACTGTCTAAACTAAGAACACGACTGATGATGGATGGATTATCACTGCTTCCTCTTTTGTAGCATTGACGTTGACTCAGCTTTTATACTGACCTCACCCCAAGGTGGTATTGGAAAAATAAATTGAAACTTTGAACAACTTCAGAATTCAGATTGCTTGCGACTTTTCTCATACCTATCATTCTCTATAGATAAATAATTTAATTAATTTTATCAAAAAAATAATTAATATATCAAGAAATAAATTGTCTATTTTATTTTATTTTTATTTTTTTATCTGTTGGATTTTTAATATATTTCTCAACTTAACCTTTTTGAATTAAAATAGTCTATTTTCTTTGATTTTTTTCTTGATCATAACTTTTTTGGATTAAAATACTAGTCTATTTTCTTTGATTTTTTTAATGGTCACCAAACCCATTACGAGTGTTTTTACTCTTTTCCTGTTACAATGTAATCTTTTGACTTGGGTTCTAGCACTATCGTTTACTTTGACATGGTCTCATGGGTGTAGTTCTTGGAAGATAATCTTCTCTTTTGTATAAACTGCTTTGTTGTTACACTAAGCTTATGTTTTGAGTACCAGTTTCTAGCATTATTTAGAGAAAATTATATGGATTTGTATCAGTAATGAAGACATATTTGTGGTGGTAGTAACGTATATGATTTTGTCTTCTCTGTGATATTGACAACATGTCCATGGGACCATCAAGAAAAATATTCTTTAGCTTCTGTGTTATTTTGTTAATCGTAACAGAAATTAAAAATTGCCATTAACCATTGATTCATTAATCCCCCAAGAGTATGAACAAGAGACTCCATAGGCACCAAGCTCAGGACAATAACAAGATGTTCATAACCAAACCAAGAGAGAGATACATGAGACTACATCTACAAACACTAACTTATAAAAATCCGATTCGATCACATAACTTTCCACGACTCAAGCGTCGGGAAACTCGGGTAACTATCCAACTCCACGGCGGAGCCACCACCAATACCAACACCGGACTTCACCGTCGCCGCCGTAGTTGATTGATGAAACGAACTCACCGGCGCTGAAACATAGATCAAGTCGTTGACCATGTTCTCCTGGTGATGGTTAGACAAAAACGACGACGTATCAAGCGTAGGAACGGCCGAGGAGGAGGAGGATGGTGGTAGCCTGCTAGCGAGCCTATGCGGCTCCGGCTTCACAATCGGAGAGAAAATGCCGTGGGAAGAACCGATGAACTTCGCGCCGGTGACTTGTTGAACCATCTGCCGGAAGTTAGCCGCGTCCGCCGTTATAAACGTAGTCTGAGACTTTTTAGTAGAGACTCGAGATCGGCGTTTCGCTGGTTTGTCTCCGGAGACAGCAAGACCACGCTTACGCTTCGCACCACCGCCGGAGATGTCCGGATCTGAGACGAAGGAGACGTTAGAGAGGGTTTGAGGAGGAGAAAGATCTGAGACGACGGCGGCGGCGGAATCGAAGTAAACTGAAGGAGAAAAGGGATCAGTGGGTGTAGATGTTGAGATGGATCTGTGAAGAGCTTTGGCGAGTATGTCAGTGTCGTGATCAGGAAGTAACCATGAGTCTATGTTGAAGCTTTGTCGGAACGACCAAGGCTCAACACTCGCTAATCCATCAGACGAAGCCATGGTTTTTTATTTTAACCACAGTGAAAATTTGAGTTTATCTAAGATGGTAAAAAAAATTGAATAGAGAATCTTGGAGCTCTCTGTTTTGTTTTATAGGAGTGGGGAAGAAGTTAATTAAGAGAGTGAAAGAATGAAGGCGGAGGAGAGTTAATAAATAGGACGGCGGAGAGAGAGAGAGTATAGAGAGAGAAAACGCGTAGAGAGGAGAGAAAGAAAGTAAGACACGCGTCAGCAGTGTTGTACGGATGTCTGACTCAGCTCTGTTTGGTCTACGGTCTTAATTGATTTAACCCATGATCCATGACCCAACTTATCCCGTATTAATTAATGATAATGACGTCGCTAATCTCTTCTTAACCATGTTGACAACAACAACAAAAACCTTCATACTAGAGGATGTACAGAGTTATTTAGCGTTGTTAATTGCATCACTCCTAATCATTTTATTTAAGTTATTAGTTTGTAATGTTATATAGTTTGTTTTTTTTCTATTCTCTCCGTTACAAAAGATATGTTTTAGAAATAAAATTGTTTCAAAAAAATATATTGTTACATTTTCAATATGCTAGTTAATGGTAAATTATAAAATTAAAAATAGAGAAATTCCCTTAGATAGCCCTTTTTAAGTTGTTTGTCACAAAAATAGTTTTTAAGAAAGAAAATGACCAAAATATTTTTTTAGAAGCTAAAAAATTCATTTATATGCATTTATACCCCTAGGGTTAACTAATTTGGACTTTAGGGTTTAGAGTTAAGGGGTGGGTTTGGGGTTAGGGTTTCAAATTTCAAAAAAAAAAAAAAAATCAAAATTTCAAAAAAAAAAAAAGTTTATTTTGGTCATTTTATTTTTTGAAGGCTATTTTTGTGACAAAAACTTAAAAATGGCTATTTAAGAGAATTGCCCTTAAAAATATATAATTAAAATTATTAAAATTTTATTGGTTGAAAATTATAGGAATAATTAAGTATAAAAAGTTATGTATAGTTAATTAAAATTTATATGTTTTTTAATATGTGTAATTTTTAAAAAAACTTTGATCTTTTTGAAACAGACTGTATTAAATACTCCCTCCGATTCATTTTACTTGTCGTTCTAGGTTCATGCACACATATTAATAAAACATATGATTTTGTATATTTCCAAAATAAAAACACAATTACCTATACACCTAACCATATTTCAACCAATAGAAAAATAAAATGAATAATCTTATTAATAAATTTTGCATTGAAACTCTAAAACGATACTTATTTTGAAACGAAATTTTTTCCCTACAACGATAATTAATTCGAAACAGAGGGAGTAACATTCTAGAAGTACTAGTAGAATATTACATGTAGCTAGCTCACAGTCTTCTTTTAATGTGCCTTTTATATATTGATGAATATGCATTTAATCTTAATACATTCTGTGTTAAATTTTTTTGTAAACTTCAAAATTAACGGTCAGTGAGAGCCATCGTATTAAATTTCGGTTTCTATGATAGTCTGACAATGTACACTTATCTAAATTTTTTTGTCGGTCTAAATCTATACCAACCTAGAAACAATGAAACAAACATACATATCTAAGATTGCAAGTAAGAACATTAAACGAATATATGATAATAAATCCAACCATCCATCGTTTGACCATTCAACAACTATACTACGTACGTTATGAAGTCATTTTCATGTGGAGTATATATTATACATACTAAGAGTTTGACCTATTCAATGTTTTTTCATTTTTGAAATGCCTTTATTTAAATTGCAAACTTTCCTATTGTCAATGGGTAAGGAAGTTACAAGTTAAGTTAAAGTTGAGTAACTTAATATACTGGTTTTAATAATGACAACATTTTTTCCCCCAGTAAAAACTGACAACAAATATACATACTGGTTATAATTTATTATTGACTGTACAAAACCTAAACATGTAGCTTTTCTCGATTGATCCCAAAACAATCTATAACTTAACTAAAGTGATGTTTGTATACGGTGAGTAAAAGTCACAAGTTTATGGACTTTTACTTCCAGCAATAACTAGCCAATTTTTATTTTTTATATATGTTTATATTTTATAATAAAGGTGAACATCTATAAATCAACACTGGTATAGAGCAAAGTCAGTTAATTATCTATTAAAAATATTAACTAGAATCTGTAGTTATTAAAATGTGGATTTGGATTCTGCTAAATAAAAAATATATTTCCACAGAAGAAAGAAGTCTTTTATGATTTTTTTAAGCAAAAAAAAAAAGTCTTTTACTGTACATAGTAGCTAAATTATGTTTTCTAAACAAGACAATGATTTGGGAATCAATTACATTCTGAACATATATATAGTTAAAAGGATTGGCTTTATAATTAGCATGATTCCCCAATGTGAATGCTATTCGATACCATGTGAATTTTTTTATCTGGAAAACATGTTAAATCATGAATTGCTTTTTATTTTTCTTACACGTGCATGCACTAGATTGGAATATATTTCTTTTAAATTTATAATTCAATCCTATCACATACATGCAAATTAACTTAACTAGTAGGATGTAACTGAAACTAACAAGTGTGTCAAAAAGCGACACACCTGTTATAAGTGTTGTGTGTATTATTATAATGTTCTAAAATTATAAATGAACTGTAACGTAGGAGTCATGACTGACTGTGAGACTTTAGCATGAATCATGCATGGTATCTGAAAATGATTTTATTCGCCTCGCCATATTTTTTTCTTTACGCAAAACGCGTCTCACGTCTCCCAATGTCTCATCCTGCTTGTTATCTTTACACTGTTCACCTCCGACCCATTCTTATTATTTTTCTCCTTTTCCTTTCAATAAGAAAAACTAATTCATTTGCACATGTCTTTGTGTTTTTCATTGATTTTTCCGAAACTTCAATTTTTATATAGCATAAGAAAAGATAACGACATTATCCTGCAGGATTACAACCCAGGTTTTTCATTTTTATAAACTATCAGATAGTCTTTTCTTTTCCTTTTGCTGAATAATTAGATTTAATGTTTTGTAGATTTCAGTGTTTTAGAGATTGATCAGATTAGATTTAATGTTTTGGAGTAACATTTTAATGATAGAAAAAGCTTCCGTATTTTTTGTACAACTTCTCTTCTTGTTGATTTCACTTGCGAATTATTTAACACATATATTTAAATCATACTATAATAAGTCGTGATTTCAGTATTTGTCCCTTTCTCGCGTGTCTCTTTCAACACGAGTTCTTAGTATTATCAATCGTCGAATCTTGGCCTTGTGTGTCAAATAAAAATAATATTTCACTCCACTTCATCTGTTTTTGATCAGATGTCAATAACCTTATATATATATTTCGTCTGGAAACCACTTATGTTAATGTAAACTCAAAATCTTGATATATATCACAAGTACGAAATTTGAAAAACGCAAATGATACCAGTGAAGCTAAAATCTCATTTTTCTATATAGGTCTCATTCTCCTTAGTACGTGAATATCTCATATCTCAATTGAAATGAATACAATAGATATGCTTTTTAATGCAACTACACATGGTATACAACGCTGAGTTGGTCTAGTGGTAAAAGAAATGCAGCTATAATATCTGTTACATGGGTTTAATTCATACTTGGAGAGATTATTTACACCAGTACCACTTGTAATCGTTATCAATAACTCTTATACCTTTTTATATTTATAAGTCATTCCCTCTGTTTTATATAAGTATTATTTATACACATTTTACATATATTAAAAATAATACAATATATTAATATATTATTATTTAATGAATAATATTTAAACAAAAATAGTCTAAGTAAATATATATATATAGATTAGTTAAAAAGTAATAAAAATATTATATATGAAAAGTTATATTGAAAATATAAAATAACATTTAAAAGGAATAATAGAATAATATTTATTATACTCCTTCTGTTTCGATTTAATTAAATTGTAGAAGAAAATTTTCGTTTCAAAATAAGTGTCGTTTTATAGTTTTAATATAAAATTTATTAAGAAAATTTTACAGTTTATTTTTCTATTGTTTAAAATATAGTTAGATATATATGTAATTGTGTTTTTGTTTTGAAAATATACAAAATTATGTTTTATTAATATGTATGTATAAATTCAGAACGATAATTAAAATGAAACGAATATAATATAAAACAAAGAGAGTATGAAGTAGGTAACAATAAGTGGTATTGAAAGCAATCCATTAATTTTTTATGTGCCGCTGTTTTTTTGTCATTACTTCTTGATCTTTTGATTAAATTTTTTAGTATTTATTAGAAAAATTACCTTAGATAGTTTATTTTAGTTTATTTTTCATAAAAATAGTTTTTAAAGAAGAAAATGATCAAAATAGGTTTTTTAGAAGCTAAAAAATTATTTATACTTCTAGGATTAATTAATTTAAACTTAGAGTTTAGAGTTAAGAGGTGAGTTTGGGAATAGGTTTCAAATTTCAAAAAAAAAATTAAAATTTCAATTTTTTTTTAAAAAAAGTTTATTTTGGTTATTTTATTTTTCGAGGACTATTTTTATAACAAAAACTTTAAAATAGCTTTTTAAGAAAATTGACCTATTTGTTATTGCATCTTCTTTTTTTTTGTAAAGAATTATTGCTTCTTCTTCTTATGAATTTGTTAAGCATATTAGTTCATTGCGCTCGCAAAAATTAAATATTTAATCGAGGTGTAATATATTGCGTGATCGATATGAATCTTATTGCGTGAAGAAAACTATCTTGAATTGGTTTATTAATAACTATCCAAATTATATGGATTAGAAAATTCAATTCCATATTAAAGCCAGACAATTCATTTTGTGTGCTATGATGTAAATAGAAGAAGTGGACCATAAGAAAAGAAAATAACAGATGGACCAATCTTTTACATAGCTCTCCTCGTTGTGCCCTTGATTTTAGTGGTCAATTATTGTAGTCATCAAATTTGGATGAATTAGGCATTGTTCATTCAATTATGGGTCTATGTACAATTATTAAGGTTTAGTATCACTTATGTACAGAATAACAGTAATTAATTAATTAACACCACATAAACTTATAAGAGTTTTAGGAAATTCCATACTCAGGTTTATTCGTTTTGAAATATCACTTCTTAACACATAAAAAAACGAAAAGTTTTTAAAAGAACACATAAAACGTATAGCTAAAAACGAACTGTTTATTATATATGAACAGTGAAAATAATGTTTTGATTTATTTAGAAAATAGTAACGAGTCAGCACACAATATTAGTTGTACAACACTTACATAGATCATTGACAACTAACCATTGTGAGAAGCTGAGAAGCACATCAGTATCAGCAACTGGACATATAACTTTTTCATTTAGTCAGCATGGTGTCAATTATATAATACTACTATAGTATTATTAGTTTAATACGGTCTTCAGTATATTCGAATTCGTTGAGACGACTCACCTGCGTTCAAGAGGTCTCTAAAAGCATGAAACTGCTTGATTATACGTCAATGAATTATGAAACTCATTTTCTATCTGTTAGAAACTTTTTTATATCTTGTTCCTGGTTTAAGGAAGTTTTATTTAAATTTGTAGTATGAGTTAATTGGGTCTCAAGTAGTCAGAAAACCCAAAAAGGAATCAGATTAAATATTGATAATTTTCCTACAAAATGCTACTTCCACTATATCATTTTAAATAAGTTTTTAAAAAATTTCATAAAGTTTAAGAATATATAAATTTTATATAATTTATTGTGGTTATAGAAAAATAACATTGAATAATATTAGTTTAACTAATATAAATAATATACAATATTTTGTGATTGGTCACAAATTTCAAATGACATTAAATTTTATCTAGAAAAATAAGAATCTTTTTTATTTTTATTGAAACAAAACCAAAATTTTTAAAACTATTCAATTTAATACAGAAGGAATAGCTGTTATTTTTGTACCATTATTCTCGCAATTTAAAATACACAAAAATAAACAAAGTGGAAAGTCTTTCTGATTTGTCATTAGAAAAATGCAGTATTGTCAGCATTTTAAAACGATGGCGTCAGCTTTTTAAAACGATGTAATCATGACGGTATCATGACGAGAGGCGTCTAAATTCAAATTTTTATATCTGTTATTATTAGTATAGTAGTTTTTTCTTTAACACCATTATTAGTATAGTCTAATCTTAAAATAATTAAAAACTGATCAATAAAAAAGGTAAAGTTTGATTAAAAAAGAGAGAGGGACACGTGAGAATGTTGACTTGAAGGAGCGGTCGTGTCAGATGCATTGCGCCCGAAGTTTCTTCATCACTCCCAAGACACTGCCCACTCTTGTTGCCCAAGCTTCTAAGATTCCTTTTCTTTTCCTAAAAAAGGTCTGCTATATTGTCTCTTTTTATAGAAAAACAATTAAATCTGATAAATGGGACCAGTTGATTTGAACATCTTTCACGACTCTTCGCTGAAACTGAATCTGCTTCCTCTTAACTCTCAAGATTGGATTGAGTGTGGAAGAAGAACTATTTTTGTTTATAGGTAATCCTCTGTTAAAATGTAGTATTAAATCTAAGTTGGGGTTATCCACGAATAACTATGGGAGATCAGTTTATAAATGTTTACATGGTTAGCAAACCAATCGATGAGGTTGAAGTTGCTGCAATAAAAGTTGTTTATTGCGTGAATTAAGTTTCATTATCTTCATTTTAGAGACTATACACGCCCATGTTTGTTTACAATAGCAACAACAATTTGTTGTATGAGAAACAAAAATTGGTCGCTTATACAATTTTAGCCATCGTATTTCTAGCATTTTAATTTAAATACTATACTTCGACCCTCACATCCGTGCAAATAATTTTTAATTTTCTAAATGTATAACTTTCATATTATTACAATTATTAATCATTTTATTTTTCAAATGATATTTTTGTCAAACTTAAAAATGACTATTTAAAAAAAATATTTTATATCATTTTAATATATTGCAACATGTTATAAGTAAATACATTGTTCAGTTTAACCCTATTATTTTAGTAGATTTTATATATAGAACATTTATCATAGCTTTTTAATATATTTTAAAGATATATAATATTTTGGATGTTATGATATTAGAGTTTTTTTATCAACTTAAAATTTCAAAATATTATACCATTTTGATTTTTTATAACATTTTTTCTCATGTTGCATTTCAAAAAAAATATATTTTAGAATCTATGATTTTATCTTTAGTAAAATTATAAATATTATCATTGAGTTTGAAATATTTATTTTTAAAATTGTATATTTGGTCAAGAAAAATTTGAAAAATTACACAACTATTTTTTAGCTTGAAAAATTATACGACTTTTGATTTTTTTTTGTTACTAAACTAATGAATTATTTTATTTAAAAATCTGAAATTTTTGCTAAAATTTTTATATTTTTCTCAATATATTTTGTTATAACTAAAAATAAACATTAAATTTACAGTTAAATTTAATAGTATAGTAACAATCATGAATTAAATAAAATTGATTTTTCATTAGTATCTTTAATGAATTATTAAAATTTTAAAGTTTTCAAATATCATATTTTGTAAATAACACTTAAACTTAAAGTTAGTTATACTATTATATCTTGTATATAATTATTTTAGATAATATATTAATGTGAAATCCAAAATAAATAAATAGATAATATATTGTTGTAGATATAAAATTTTAACATATGTAAATAATTATATTTTTGTATAAAATATTATATAATTTACTAATTTTAATCCTTTTAAATGGTGTATGATATTTTATTTATTTATTTATTCAAACTTAAGTGTTTTTTTTTAAAATATACTCCTATTAGTTTAAAATTTTAATATAATTTTCCATAATGTTTTGGGGACTATAAACGTTTTTTAAAAAATTGATGGAAAACCTTTTCCATAATTTAAGAACTTATTACTATACAAAAACCTGTAAAAATGTTCGAAGCCAAATCTTATATTTCATACTACTATGCCCAGATTCGGACTTGCTTTTCACCTAGAAGACATCTCTTTGTGAGTTTGTCTCATCGACTTTATCCCTCTTGTGAGCTTAGCTGCAATAAAGAATTTTCTCTAGAGAGAAGACATAACTTTCTGTGTGCATCCTTGCATGTGGCCCTTTGAGACTGCGTTTTCTGAATATTATTGTTTGCTTTTGATTTGGAATGACTTCCACTCGGTCCATGCTGTCAAGCCCATTAAGCAGTAAGGATCATGTTGTACGTTACTTGTCTGCATTTTTTCTAAATGGGCCTTAGCCCAATTACAGCATTGACCTATATTTTAAATGGTCAGGTATAAAATGTAAATTTATTAAGATGAGTTCATATAGCGTAGATAAGAAGGAGAATCAGCATCTCTCTTCTTGATTTCCACCATGACAAAGAAGAGAAAGCTCGAACCACAACCCAGCGACGATTCCGTACCGTCTCTGAAGCAGATTGGAATCAATAATCAGGTTGATCAAGAAGATGATGACGATGAGCTGATTCAGGATCTGTTGGAGCCGTTTTCGAAAGAACAGCTTCAAGATCTTCTCAAACAAGCAGCGGATAACCATCTCGACGTCGCGAATCGAATCCGCGAAGTAGCCGACGAAGATCCATCTCATCGGAAGATCTTCGTGCACGGACTCGGGTGGGACACCAAAGCCGAAACCCTAATCGAAGCTTTCAAGCAGTTCGGAGAGATCGAAGATTGCAAGGCGGTGTTTGATAAAGTCTCGGGGAAGTCTAAAGGCTACGGCTTTATTCTGTTCAAGTCTAGGTCTGGTGCTCGTAACGCTCTCAAGCAGCCTCAGAAGAAGATTGGTAGCCGTACGACGTCGTGTCAGTTAGCTTCTAAAGGACCTGTCTTTGGTGGAAACGCGGTTGCTCCTCCTTCTGCTCAGGGTTTGAGTACAGAGCATACACAGAGGAAGATTTATGTTAGTAACGTTGGAGAAGAGCTTGATCCGCAGAAGTTGCTGGCGTTTTTCTCTAGGTTTGGTGAGGTTGAAGAAGGTCCGTTGGGTCTTGATAAGTTTACTGGGAGACCTAAAGGGTTTTGCCTTTTTGTGTATAAGTCTGCTGAAAGTGCCAAGAAGGCTTTACAGGAGCCACACAAGACGTTTGAAGGGAATATTTTGCATTGCCAGAAAGCTATAGATGGTCCCAAACCTGGGAAGCAGCAACAGTTTAATTCTCATAATCTCAACAATCCTCGTTTCCAAATGAGTGATAACATTGGTTACGGTGCGCCTGGTGGTCAAGCACAAGCCATTGGACAGGCTTTGACAGCTTTGTTAGCATCGCAGGGAGCTGGTTTGGCGTTTAACCCAGCACTTGGTCAGGCTTTCTTGGGATCATTTGGGACAGCTGCAGGAGTAAACCCAGGGGCTGGAGCTGGTTATGGTACTCAAGGTATGACACCTGGGACTATTCCTGGGTACGGTGCACAACCTGGGTTGCAAGGTGGCTACCAGACTCCACAGCCTGGTCAGGGCGGTACAGGCAGAGGGCAATATGGTGTGGGGCAATACTCTCCTTACATGGGCCTCTAGATGTATCATGTAGCAACTTAGGTAGGGAAATGAATAACTTCTCTTCACTTGTTTCATTTAACTTTACATGGAACTAACCTCTAAAGACAAGAACTTTCTGTGTCTTAACCCACACGTTTTGCTTACATGATAAAGAGACGTTACTTTTTGCAGTTTTCTATGTAACAGCTTGTTACTTTTTAACTGTTTTTCTGAAGGGTTTTCTGTTTTGGACCGATTGAGATTGTGAAAAGCTTTTCTTATTTTCTTAAGTTGATTGTGCAGATATCCGAAATCAGTATTTTAATATTGGCCTGGTGATTCTTCTGAAGTTTATAAGGAGCTGATGCAAATGATGTCTTTGTGAAAATTTTCTCTTTGGTCTCGCCTTAAGGCCAAACTCATAAAACCTTTTAATAAGTTTTTTCACCTATACTCTTTATGCTATTCCTAAAAACATTGTACTTCTTCACAGTTTATGTCTCTATTTTTCAGTGTTTTGAAACATCTTCCCTAGAACTTTCATTTGTAAAACTAAAAACACACAACTATGCTCCTTGTCCTTTGATTATCAAACTCTAGTTTTCAGGATTTTATTAGTTTTATTCGGTCTCTCTGCTTCACGGTTTCATGTATTTTTGATATGTTTGAGCTATTTAGATTAACCTATCAGTTTATCAGTCTGGAATAATTTGTAATATGTTATGGGTTCTTAGAGATGGCAGGGGCATATGCTCAGGTGGTTTGGAGCCAAAACCCTCTCTCCTATGAGTTTGGGGAGAGATGAAGCTGCTGCTGCTCTTGTATGGGCAATGACTGTCTTATATAGTCTTGGTTTCAAAGAGGTCAGGCTCGGGAGTGATATAACAAGGTTATTGATGCAGTTGTAAAAAAGATCCCCCACTAACCACATCTCCAAAGCTTCACAAGAGACATCCTGGAGCCATGGAGAACTTTGAAAACTCATTTTAAAAATTTTGTGAGAGACAAGCGAATGAATCTTACTGCTGGTCTTGTTGTTTGCAAAAGAGCCTCCTACGTGCCTATTTCGTTGCATTACTAAATTCTTGTATCCCATCTTGGCTGAGTCCAACCAATGATAGAAACTTGAAGGGAAAGAAACTATGTTCTCAGTTCCAACACAGAAATCCTATGTACTTCAAAATCTGTTTTCAGTGGCAGTTTCACAACACTTTTGAGCTGTGTTTTCTCTAGACTACTGTTATGAACAAAACTGTAAAAGAGAATTCCAAGTATTTTATTCACAACAAGTCTGATCTCTAGAACGGATTACAACTCGCTATTGATTAACCCCGTTAATCAGAGCTTGACAATCTCCAGATCGCCATCGTTGACACCAGTCCTCAGATTCAGTTCATTATAAAATGCATAAAAGAAATTATACGAAACAACTCCATATTTATAGTTCTCCTTCTTTACGTAATTAAAACCTCTTCCTGTCACAGAGTCTTTCATCCTTTCTTCACTTCATCACTTCCCTCCAGCCTTTCTTGACCACTTAAGCTCTTCTTCTTCTTCCTCACATACGCCTTTCTAGGCATAACAATACCCAGCCCAAAAAGACGAAGCTTGTCCTCAAGTTCAAATTCCGGAAACAACTTCTAAAACTCATCCACCAACAACCAAGAACACTCATGATGAGGCAATCCCAACCATTGAATCAACACCTCCAAAGAACCCTGCTGATCATAACGCGTCTCCAATATCTTCTCAGGGCGTAGAATCAATCGCCCATCATTAGCCAAAACGTTAGGCAACTCAGAAACCTGAACGTTCGATCCCAACACCGCCTTAAGCTGAGAAACGTGGAAAACATTATGAATCTTCGCATGCGCTGGTAATTTCAAACGATAAGCAGCTCTACCGATACGTTCCAATACTTCAAAGGGCCCATAAAATCGAGCAGCAAGCTTCTGACAGAATCGTCTACTAACTGAATGCTGACGATAAGGCCTAAGTTTCAAAAACACCTTTACTCCCACCTCAAAGACCACATCACGCCGATGCTGATTCGCAGCCTTTGTCATTCTAGTCTGCGCCACCGCCAACGATTCCTTAATCTCGATCAACATCTCATCACGCTCACGTAACTGACGTTCCAATTCAAAGTTCGCGGTAGACCCTGTCTCAAAACGCAGTAAACTCGGCGGATCCCTACCATACACCACCTTAAAAGGAGTCGCATTCAACGCCGTATGAAACGAGGTATTGTACCAATACTCTGCCCACATCAAATAACTGGACCATTGCTTCAGACGAACTGAAGCAAAGCAGCGAAGAAACGTCTCCAAACAGCGATTCAGAACCTCTGTTTGGCCATCCGTCTGCGGATAAAACGCAGAACTAAACTTCAAAGTTGTACCTGACAGCTTAAAACTCTCTTTCCAGAATGAACTCAGAAATATTCTGTCCCTGTCAGATACAATCGAGGCGGGATACCCATGAAGGCGAACCACCTCTTGGACGAACTTAGCAGCTACATCAGAAGCAGTAAACGGATGACGCATTCCCACAAAATGGCCAAACTTACTCAAACGATCAACTACCACAAAAATCACATTTATTCCACCCGACATAGGTAAACCTTCCACAAAATCCATACTAATGTCATTCCAAATCTGTGTCGGAATTGGTAGAGGTTGTAACAATCCCGCTGGAGACAGAGTGGAATACTTATGGGTTTGACACACTACACACTCAGCCACATGCTTCTGAACATGTCGCTTCATCCGCCGCCAATGAAACTGTTGCTGAATGCGTTTCAAAGTTCGTAACACGCCTGAATGGCCGCCCAGCTTCGTATCATGAAATTCCTTCAGCAATAACGGAATAAACACTGACGTGTCTGGAATCATGAGTCTGCCTTTATAAAACACTCTGCCATCGACAATATAAAATCCCTTTTTAATTTTCTCCTTATGCTGAATCTTCTTTTTCCAGGAGTTCAAATACTCATCCTTCTCAATTTCTGCCCATAATTCCTGTAATTGGATCACCTGAGGAACGGTTAATGCCAACAACTGAGAACTGCCTGCGTCTACTTCCGGAGCCAGCATTCTTGACAACCCATCAGCAACCTTATTTTCAACTCCCGGTTTGTACAATATGTCAAACTGATATCCCAACAACCTTGTCAACCATTTATGATACTCCAAAGATACCTCCTTCTGCTCCAGTAAAAACTTGAGGCTCTTTTGATCAGTGTGAACCTGAAAATGCCTCCCAATCAAATAATGTTTCCACTTCTGTATCGCAAATACTACCGCCATCAGTTCGCGTTCATAGATTGGCTTCATTTTTTCCCGCGATGACAAACTATAGCTGAAATACGCCACCGGTTTCTTTCTTTGCATCAACACTGCCCCCAATCCAAAACCCGAGGCATCTGTTTCGACAACAAATATCTCATTAAAATCTGGTAAAGCCAAAACCGGCGCCGAAGACATAGCATGCTTCAGCTCATCAAACGCATGATGTGCTTCTATTGTCCAATCAAACTGATCTTTCTTCAACAACTCTGTCAATGGTTTAGCAATGATACCATAACCTTTAACAAACCGTCGGTAATACCCGGTTAACCCAAGAAAACCCCGCAGTTGCTTAACTGTTTTAGGCGATGGCCATACCTTCATTGCCTCTGTTTTCGCAGGATCAGTAGCCACACCTTTAGCCAAGATAATGTGACCCAAATAATCCACTTGTGGTTGTCCAAACAAGCACTTCTTCAGATTCGCATACAGCTTATAGTCCTCAAACTTCTTCAACACCGACTGTAGATGAGTGACATGCTCAGCGAGAGAGGAGCTATATATCAAGACATCATCAAAAAAAACCAACACGAACTTTCGAAGGAACGGCTTAAACACATCATTCATCAAAGCCTGAAAAGTGGCAGGAGCATTAGTTAGACCAAAAGGCATAACTAAAAACTCATAATGTCCCTCTTGTGTCCAAAAGGCTGTCTTCGCCACATCACTCTCACACATACGAATCTGATGATACCCGGATCGCAAGTCCAACTTCGAAAACACCACTGCTCCATTCAATTCATCCAACAACTGATCGATCACCGGAATTGGATACTTATCCGGAACCGTTGCTCTATTCAAAGCTCTATAATCCACGCAAAATCTCATTGAATTGTCCTTCTTCTTAACCAATAATACCGGACTCGAGAAAGGACTCTTTCTAGGGCGAATGATGCCAGTCCTGAGCATATCAACAACCATTGACTCCATGATCTCCTTGCTAGAGTGCGGATATCGATAAGGGCGGACGAAAATGGATGTTACTCCTGGCAACAAATGAATAGCGTGCTCATGACCCCTAACTGGTGGTAACCCCTCAGGAATCGCGAAGACATGTCCCATCTCATCGATCACTCTCGAAACCTCCATCGGAATAGGACCAACTGTCAAGGAATGATTTTGAAACTCCAAAGAAACTCCCTTGGTCGATCTCATTGTTTTCTTCTGTAGCGACTTGAAAGCCGTAGCCTTCCCATGTAATGCAGGATCTCCCTTCAATACCACCATTTTACCCTCATACTGAAATGAAAATTCATGAAGATCCCAGTCCACCAAACACTTCCCCAACGTTCTCAGCCACTGAACTCCCAAAATGATATAAGCTCCACCTAGCTCCAAGGCAATAAAATCATTCCGAAAAGGCAATCCCTGAATAGAGAAATCCACCTTTGAACACACTCCCAACCCTTCCACGGACACTCCTGTACCCAACATGATCTGTAACCCCTGCATCGGTACCATTGTCAGGCGAGCTTTACTCACAATATGTGGGGCGACGAAATTATGAGTTGCTCCACTATCTAGCATTACAATCACCCGAACTCGACCAAAAGTTGCTACCATCTTAGTCGTTGTTGGTGAATCTTTTCCCACAAAGGCATTGAAAGACAATGTCATTAACTGCTGGTTCAGTCCCTCTTCTCCTTCACATCCCAATTCCGTTAACTCTTCTTCTAACACTTCAATCGTCACTCCTTCCACCACTGTCATGATCTGTACTGTTTTATTAGGACAATCATGTTCAGAAGAATACTTCGCAGGACACTTAAAGCACAATCCTAAACGCTTGCGCTCTTTCAACTGCTCTCGAGTGTATATGTATTGAGGTCGTCCTTCCCCCTGCCCTGAACTCGCTGTCCCTGCATTCTTAATCTGGGTCTCAGGTTTTGGTTTCGTGTATGTGTTCGTAGTTCGCTAGGGTATACTCGTAGATCGTTTCGCTGCTCCTCCTGCCACAACCACACTACTCAGCACCTGACACAAGGCACTCGACTCCATCTTCAATACTGCCTCCTTATGTTGTCTCAAACCTCGAGGTTCTTTGATTTTAATCACTTCCTGCATTTCCGGTTTCAGGCCATTGTAGAAGATGTCAACCAAGTTCTTTTCCTCCACATGAGGTACAATACCTACAAGCTCCTCAAATTCATTGACATAGGCTTGAATCGACCCTGATTGCCTGATTCCAAATAGTCGTTTTCCCGGTTCTTCTTCGACGCTTCCACAAAAATGATCTACCAAACGCTTCTTAAACTGACGCCAATCCGCAAAAGGCTCCGTTTCCATCTCTCCGTTGTACCAATTCAACACTGACCCTTCCAGACTCAACGAGATCAAGGATAGACGATCTTCCGGACCATAATTTCCCTACCTGAAATATCGTTCAACTCTCGCAATCCAACTGAATGGACGCGATCCATCACACACAGGCATTTCTATTTTTCGTAACATTCCCTCTCTAGTTTCCATCACACTCCGATAACCTAATGGTCTATCATCTCTTCCTACTTCCGGAGGTGAAGGGGATACCTGATTTGGTTGATCCGAAGATCCCGCGATCGCCTTCCCTTGCGCCTTCTCCGACGAGTAAATGTTTTCCATCCGCGAAACCATTCGCGACATCTCCCGAACATTCTGATCTACTGAATCAAATCGAGCTCCCAACTCGCTCAATCGATCTTCGATCTTGGAAAAGCGCGTCTGAGAACTCCGATACTCCTCCGCCATCTTCTCCCACCCGATCTTGAGATAATCGACATCCTGAGTAACCTCTTGCACTTGGCCACGTATCTCACTCGCGATCTGATCTTCCACTTCTATCGATCCCATCGCGAACAGTTCGATCCGATATCACGACGCACCAATTTGTTATGAACAAAACTGTAAAAGAGAATTCCAAGTATTTTATTCACAACAAGTCTGATCTCTAGAACGGATTACAACTCGCTACTGATTAACCCCGTTAATCAGAGCTTGTCAATCTCCAGATCGCCATCGTTGACACCAGTCCTCAGATTCAGTTCATTATAAAATGCATAAAAGAAACTATACGAAACAACTCCATATTTATAGTTCTCCTTCTTTACGTAATTAAAACCTCTTCCTGTCACAGAGTCTTTCATCCTTTCTTCACTTCATCACTTCCCTCCAGCCCTTCTTGACCACTTAAGCTCTTCTTCTTCCTCACATACGCCTTTCTAGGCATAACAACTACATGTGAAGATGTTTGTAGTTGCATCTTTACATATGTGGAATGTGCTTTCCAAGATTTCTTTTACTGAAAGACGAATCCAACCTTGACATCTCTCTAAATGCTCACATAAGAAAACTAAAAGCAGAACTGATTGAAGTCTAGCCGAGCACATGTACAGTGTATACCCAACTAAATCCACTTTTCTAGGAAAATTTCATAAAAATATTCCAAACTAATTATTTTTCTTTTGTTTCATTTTAATACACAAACTTTTAAAATTATATCTATTTTAATATTCAAACTTTATTTATTTTCACAAAAATACTAAAATATTCAAATGAAATTTAAAAAATATCTAAAATTACAAAAAAAACTCAGAAAATTCTAAATTTATTTTGTGTTTGAGATATAAAAGTAACTAAATTGTCTGTAATCTTATATATTGTAATAAAATATTTAAGTTTTAAATATTGAATTTAGTATGTTTTCTGAAAAAAAAATTGTTTGTTTCCTTCAAAATTTTTAATATTTTTTCTTAGATTTCTGGAGATTTTTAAATTTTGAAAATTAATAGTATTTTTAATTAAAGGAAAAATTCTATAAAAATACATCAACTAAGTTTCGTTAAGTTTGTTAATACCTGATTTTTTGCTATCTAGTTTAACATCCAAACTAATTATTTTAATCATTTTAATACATTAACTCTTAAAATTAGATTCATTTTAATATTCAAAGTATGTTTATTTCATTAATAAGTTTCAAACAAATTTTTTAAAAATATCTAAAATTCAAAATCAAACCTTAAAAGTTTCAAATTTTATTTTATATTTTAAGAATAAAAGTATTAAAATTTTGGATGATCTTAAACTTTGTATAATATTAGTTTTAGTTTAAAATGTGAATACTTTGAGTATTAAATGAGTATAATTTTAAAAGTTAGTGTATTAAAATGAGTAAAATAGTTAGTTGAGTATTAAACTGGGTAGCAAAAAAGTTTAACGAAATATAGTTTGAGTGTTTTTATGGAATTTTCTCTTAATTAAAATTTTAAAAAATGAGTATTAGAACATACACAATTTTAAATTTTAGTGTATTAAAATGAATAAATAATTAATTAGGGTATTAAACTAGACAACAAAATAAATTAGGTATTAAAAAGAAAGAAAAATATTTTTTTACAATAGTTATTTTTAATTTATTTTGTAAAAAAATTTAAAAGACTAGTTTAATTTATTTGGGGATAGATTTCAAATATTAAATATAAAAAAATAATTATTAAAATTAATTTTTTTTAAGAAAAGATTATTTTAGTTATTTTGTATGAATATTTTTGTGATAAAAGTTTAAAAAATTATTTGAGAGAAGTACATTTAAAAGAATTAACGAAATTTAATTATAATATTTTAATGGAATTTTAGTTAAATAATTATTATAATAAGTAAATAACGATCTTAGGGGTGTTTTGCCACAGTATTGAAGTGACACTTGCTCAATCAAAAGGTTTCTCCCTCTTCTCTCCTGCGCGAAACAAAAGAGAAAATAAAGAGAGAGAGAGTCAGACACAAACACACACATAGTTTAGGTCTGCTTTGTAAATCTCTCTCTCTCTCTCTGCACTTAATCATAGTAATCGTTTCTCTTTTTTCTCTCACTCACACACACACCCACCACTTCAACAAAATAAAAACCCAAATCTTTTTTTTTGCATAGATCTGATCCTTTTCAAGCTCCAATTCGTTTTACCCTTTTCCAAAGATCCTAGCTTTTTCCACTAATCTGCGTTTCTGTATCTGCATTAGATATCCACCCGATGCTGCATGCAGTTCACAAGACCCTTTCAGATTGCATGTTTCACAACTCAACCTTAGGAAAAAGGGTTACTTTCGTTTCTTCGTGGTGTATCCATTTATCAAATTGAGTTGCTGGTTGAGATTAAAAGTTTCAATCTTTTCGGCTCAGGATTGTTGTTATCTATCTATCTATCTGTGTTGTTTTATGGATTCTCAGAGGAGGGGTTTTGTTGAAGAACCTAAACTGAATAGGCAAGGCTCTCTTTATAGCTTAACACTCGACGAGGTCCAAACCCATTTAGGAAGTTCTGGTAAGGCACTTGGAAGCATGAATCTTGACGAACTTCTCAAGAGTGTCTGTTCCGTTGAGCCATCTTCCGTGGAAGAGGGTCTGTCTCGTCAGGGGAGTTTGACTTTGCCACGAGATCTCAGCAAAAAGACTGTTGAAGAGGTCTGGAAAGACATTCAGCAGCACACTAATGGAAGTAGTGGTGGTGCTCATGAGAGGAGAGATAAGCAGCCTACGCTTGGTGAAATGACGCTTGAGGACTTGTTGTTGAAAGCAGGAGTTGTGACTGAGACAGTTACTGCTGGTGGTGGTGGTGGTTCAGGTCAAAACATATCTCAGGTTGGCGCCCCATGGGTTCAGTATCATCAGCTTCCGTCAATGCCACAGGCTCAGTCGTTTATACCGTATCCGGTTGCAGACATGCAAGCAGCAATGGTGTCTCAGTCTTCTTTGATGGGTGGTTTGTCAGATACACAAACTCCAGGAAGGAAGAGGGTAGCTTCTGGAGAAGTTGTGGAGAAGACTGTTGAGAGGAAGCAGAAGAGAATGATAAAGAATAGAGAGTCTGCTGCTCGTTCTCGAGCTAGGAAACAGGTGGAAAACAAACTTTTTATGTAACTGCAAATTGCGTTGTTGTTGTTTTTAAGTCTTGGCAAAAAAACACCTTCTAACATTGGGTGTTTGATGATGAGCAGGCTTACACTCAGGAGCTAGAGATCAAAGTTTCACGGTTAGAAGAAGAAAACGAAAGACTCAAGAGGCAAAAGGTAGTGAATTTTCTGCAGCCTTGGACCTTTTGAGTTTATACATGCATTGATTTTGATTGGTGTTAAAGTTGAAGTAGTAGTCACTAGTCAGAGCTGTTATGTATTAAGTTTTGGATTCAAATTAGAGGGAATGGTAGATGACAGAAGATGTAGTAAAGTGTGGATTTGGGCACAAGCATAGCTAGAGAAAGAATGTATAAGCTTAGACAACCTCTGGAAGGTTAAGTCTTTAATGTTTCTTTGCTTCTTGTAAGAGTCCTCATTGGACACAACATAACACATGAGAAGACACATCTTCCTCTATAGCAAAGCCTTATATTGATTGGGTGATGTTTTATTTACTTTGCAGGAGGTAGAGAAGATACTTCCAAGTGCACCACCGCCTGATCCCAAGCGGCAGCTCAGACGAACAAGCTCAGCTCCTTTCTGATCTCAAAACTATGTTTTTTTCCTTCGCTTCTGTGTCGGTTTGATTATAAAAAAGAGAGGAAAACAGCTTTTGTTTCTTTGTACATTCGCTAGACTTTCTTTAAAACATTATGAGTTATTTTAGTAGCAACAGCAATCGTTTTGTTGAGTGTTAATTATCAAATTTGAGAGGTTGAGCAGAAGAAGAAGAATACAACAATACTTTTTAGACAGTATGTAACTAACATGGATCACAGAGGAAGGTAAAACTGTTTCAGTTTGCCAAGCTTTCTACTTATTGGCTGGCTACCTATGTTCTCAAATGTATATTAATTTATCTTAACTTTGATCATAAAAACTTCTTTGCTATATGTTCTTATGATAAATAGACACATAAGTCCGTTTAAATATATTTATCCTTTCACAGACATGGACACCAAGACCTCCTTCCTCAGGTATAGTATAGGATACACAAGCTTATCAAAAGGCGGAATGAACCAATGATCTAAGCCATGGAACCTCTTTGCTAGAGCTTCAGCAAACAAACAAGTTAACAAACAAGACTAGGGATCGGCTCAAGCTCTGCTACTGCCTCACACCGAGACGCAAACGATCCAGTTTCAGCAAACAAACATATGCATATCTTCTCCTGCTAAAAAGTCCGATCCAGCATAAATATTGATGGGCTTTTGACATCATGGGCTTTTCGCGATCATATTTGTCTGAAACTCAAATAAAACGCCACCGTTTCAACGAGATACTTCTTCTTCCGCCTTGTATGTTGCTTGTCCCCCTTCTGATGACTACCCATAACCATGGCCAGCGGGAACAATTCTTTCTGCTCTTTTGAATTGTAATCGGATTTGAATTTATGTTCCGTTATCAGTATACTGTTAAAAGGATTAACTTTAGAGCAATGGGAGTGGCTGAACTTGGAAATTGGGGGAAAACTTGGGGTTTATCTCGAGTTGTCTACAAGGTGTTTGTGGAAATGCCTAGCTGAATTGTATTAATTATTTGATTGGACCTTTTGATCTGTTGTTCATGAACCCAATTACTTGAACTGTAAAGCCTAGCTCTTTGGTTATCATCTTGTAAGCACATTGGTTCTTCTCTTAAACAAAAGTTAATTTTTGATGTTTCATTAGAGCACAATTAACGGTGTATCTTAAAGGAGGGTTTTAGATTAATTGCAATTAAAGAAAAAAAAAAAAAAAAAGAAACGGCTCTTAATCAGGGCACAGAAGAGCCGGTGCTTGGGGACACGTGTTGACATGCGAGGGTGTCTACCTCTCTCATTCTCGAGGAAGCCGTGGTGAGCATGGAAAACCATTTGCTCCTCCTACACTCTCTCTCTCCATCTCTATCTCTCTCTCTATCTTTCTCTCTGTGTGGATTTGGTCGACGACGAGTGACGCCGGCTTTGTCCTCGGTTGCTCTCGTCAAGGAGGATAAACGGCGAGGTTTAGCGGTGCCGATCCACGAGGCGGTGACCGAGAAAGCATCTCTCAGTGGCTGTTCTCGAAGGGGAAACCTACGAAGCGTCTCGCGGTGGCTGTCCTCGAAGGGGAAAAAGACGATTCACTCCAGTCTCTCTCTCTCCGGCTCTCCTTTTCTCGGCGCCTCTGATCGGAGAAGAAGGTGGTCTCTCTCTCTCATGGCCGCTCTGATCGAAGACGAAGATGAATCGTCACTCTCTCGGCGGCGTTGATGAATAAAGCTAAGTTTTTTTCTATATTTTGAAACGTTCATTTCATGCATGCGTTTGATTAGTTTGTTAATGTTGCATTTCTGAAAGGATTTGTAAATCTTGTTCTCAATGTCCATATGTCTGTTTTTGTGGGAAAGCAAGTTGATATGTGAAAGGAAGTTGATATGTTTGTTCAGATCATTTGTGAAAGTTAATCCGCATTGGTTATGTATGTTCTCAATGTCGATATGTCTGTTAATCTGTGAAAGTTAATCGCTTGTTCTGTATGGTTAATCGCCATTGGTTATGTGTTCTGTGTTATGTTCTCTGTGTGTTTAATGTATCATGTGTTCTGTATGTTTAATGTTGCTTGGTTATGTTTGTAGGGAGAGGCTGGCGAAGAGGAAGCTTTCCACACAGCTTCAGTTCAAGGTACAACAACTCTCTGTCCAAGAGGAAGCTTTCCACACAGCTTCAGCATCCTTTGTTGAAAGGAATTAAAGGTACAACAACTCTCTGTGATATCTTAAATGAGTTGTCATGTTTCTGTTAATGGTAGTAGTTAATGATTGTAGTAGATGGTTGTAGTTAATGGAAGTGGTTAATGAGTTAGATATGGTTGTGGTTAGATGAAAATGGTTGTAGTTAATGGTTGTAGTAGATGGTTGTAGTTAATGGAAGTGGTTAATGAGTTAGATATGGTTGTAGTTAGATGAAAATGGTTGTAGTTAATGGTTGTAGTAGATATGTGTCTTGTCTATCTCTCTGTCTCTCTTCTATTAAATTGTTTCGAAAAACAAATGAACCTTAAACTATCCCTCATTGTTGTAGTCCCTTTAGCGACAACACTCTGTAATCTCTTCTAAATCCATATTCCTATATGGATAGTAATCCCTTTAGCCACAACTTTGTTGATCTTCTTAGAAGTCAACAAAGTACATTTTTCAGTTCACAAGACTCGTTTGAAGAAACACCTGCTGAGCGTAGAGAGAGGAGGATATGGACGCCTATAGATGATGAAGTCTTGATCAGCTCTTGGCTTAACACAAGCAAGGACCCGGTTGTAGGGAATGAGCAAAAATGCGGTACCTTCTGGAAAAGGATTGCAGCATACTTTGCTGCAAGTCCTAAGGTAGCTGGCACTGAAGTCAGAGAAGCTGCTCACTGCAAACAGAGATGGCAGAAGATCAACGATTTAGTGAACAAGTTTTGTGGGGCTTTTGAAGCTGCAAGCAGAGAGAGAACAAGCGGACAAAACGAGAATGGTGTGCTCAAGCTAGCACATGAAATTTTCTACAATAACCACAAAAAAAAATTCACTCTAGAGCATGCATGGAAGGAGCTCCGGAACGACCAAAAATGGTGTGAGATCTCCAAAGCCAAAACGAATGGAAGCAATAAAAGGAGGAAGCTTGATGAAGGTGCACAATCATCTGCCTCACACGCTTCAGAGGCTAACACTGGTGATGCTGAACGTCCCCCTGGTGTGAAGGCAGCAAAGAGAAACGGTAAGAAAGGAGAGGGTCAGGCAGTCACAGAATTTGCGACTATGTGGAGCATAAAGCAAGAGGATATGGCCAGGAAGGAGAGACTGTCGAAGATGAAGCTTCTTGACAGTCTGATTGCAAAGCAAGAGCTTGCTGAGTATGAGGAAGCCCTTAAGAAGAAGCTTGTTACTGATTTATTGTCTAGTTAGTATGCCTATGTGAGTATGTGTATGTGTTATTTGTTGTCTAATTAGATATGTCTCTTGTCTTTGTGCTTATTGTTGAGTATTGTTGAGTATGTGTGTCTCCTGTCTTTGTGTTTATTATGTGTGTCTCTTGCTGACTATGTGTTTATTGTTTTCAGGTACCAAGACGGAGTGGACCTAGTAGTCACGGACTTTATGTCTTGGGCAGGTGGATCACGGACTCAGAAGCTTTATGTCTTTCATCTGTTGTATTTTGTAGTCTTGTAGTCACAAGCTTTATGTCTTTTATTATGTATTTTGTAATCTTTATGTCACAAGCTTTATGTCTTCTGTTATGTATTTTGTAACTTTGTATTCACGGACTATTTGTAATCTTGTAGTTACAAACTCTACTCTTCTTCCCTCATTCTCTATAATATGCAACTCAACTCAACACTTCTTCTCTCATTCTCTATAAAATACAACTCAACTCTTCTTCTCTCTCATTCTCTAAAAAATCCAACTCTTCTTCTCTCTCATTCTCTAAACTATTTCTACTACACTCCTTAAAATTATATATGGCATCTTCTTCTCAACATACTTTTGAGGGATTGGATGGATTGGATGATGAAAATTTTGATGAAAAATTTGATCAATATTTTGATCAATATTTTGATCAACATTTTGATCAATATTTTGAGAATTTTTCCATTGACCATGAAACTCACGCAGCTGAAAAGAAGAGAAGGAAGAAACGAATTTTCATCGAACGAAATCGTGAAGAAGGTCATATACAATGGAATGATTATTTCAGTGAAACTCCAACATATCCCGATAATCTATTCAGACGACGATTTAGAATGAACAAGCCATTGTTCCTCCGTATTGTTGACGGACTCGCCAACGAAGTTGAATTCTTTCAACAAAAGAAGGACTGTCTCGGAAGACTTGGTCTCTCTACACTTCAAAAGTGTACAGCAGCTATTCGGGTCTTGGCATATGGTAGTGCGGCTGATGCGGTTGACGAGTACCTACGCCTCGGTGCAACAACAACTCGGTCATGTTTGGAAAATTTTGTTGAAGGCATAATATATTTATTTGGCGATGAATACTTACGAAGACCAACACCGACGGATCTTGAACGTTTACTTGATATTGGAGAGCGTCGTGGATTTCCCGGGATGATAGGAAGTATCGATTGTATGCATTGGGAGTGGAAGAATTGTCCCACCGCTTGGAAAGGTCAATATTCACGTGGTTCGGGAAAGCCCACAATCGTTTTAGAGGCGGTTGCTTCATATGATCTATGGATATGGCATGCGTTTTTTGGACCTCCAGGTACTTTAAATGATATCAATGTTCTTGATCGATCACCTGTTTTTGATGATATAATAAAAGGTCATGCTCCGCAAGTCACTTTCTCTGTCAATGGAAGAGAGTATCATTTGGCTTACTATCTCACTGATGGTATTTATCCGAAATGGTCTACTTTTATCCAATCTATTCCAATACCACAAGGGCCGAAAGCGGTTTTATTTGCTCAACGTCAAGAAGCTGTCCGAAAAGATGTCGAGCGTGCTTTTGGAGTTTTACAAGCTCGGTTTGCAATTGTTAAAAATCCAGCTCTTTTTTGGGATAAAATCAAAATTGGAAAGATTATGAGAGCATGTATCATACTCCATAATATGATAGTAGAAGACGAGCGAGATGGCTACACTCAATATGATATTTCAGAGTTCCAAGAAGGAGAAGACAACAGAAGTTCACATGTGGATCTCACGTATTCTACAGATATCCCTACAAATATCGCCAATATGATGGGTGTTCGAACAAGAATTCATGATAAACAAATGCATCAACAACTTAAAGCTGATTTGGTTGAGCATATATGGCGTACACGTGGACGTGATGAAGAGAATAACTAAGTTTGTATAATTTCTTTTTAATATTAATGTATGAAATCTTATTTTAGATTATGTTTAATTAAATAAAAAATTAATGTTTAATAATAATAATATTTTTTAATTAAGAACCCTTGAGCTAAGAACCAACCATTGGAGCAATTAAACTATAAGTTTCTTACCAAAAGTCCTTAATCATCATTTATTACTAAAGTATTCATTAAGAACCCTTAATAAGGTTTCATGGTTAATTGTGCTCTTAGATGTGAAATTTTAATGTGCTCAAAACTTTGTGTGTCTAGCAAGTAGCTACGTCTGGGTCAGAAGACCAAAATTTCTTCTAGCTGTTTCATGGGATTTTGCCATCACTGCCAGCACATTACCTAACCGTGGAAGTAAGTTCTTGCCAAGGAGGAGTCTCAGAGACGAAGGTGCTTTCTCACTTGCCATTTGCTTGGAGTTTTGTTCTCTCTGCCACTTCCTTCATCCTGCACATCAGCCTCTATTGGTCAGACACCAAAGGCAAGTTTTATTTTTTGTAAATTTGGAAGCATGTACGTGGCTTTTTAAATCGGATTAAACTATATCTAAGCTTGCTTTAGTGTAATAAGGAGTAGCACGGCCCTTCAGTTTCTAACCCTATTACTCACTTATTATTGCACACTTCCAACTTGTCGATTCTTGTGTCTTAATGAAGATCATGTGATTAATTTCATCTTTTTCCAGTATCCATATTCTGAAGTGTCTTTTCATTTCATAGGAGAATGTCATTGACAACAATCAGGAGCTCGATTGGTGGGGGCAGATTAGATCCATCACCATCAGGTTTTTCAGGTGACAAAAGCTCCAGACGTCCAAGACTAATCAAAGCCATACAAGATCTCAGAACTAAGCTTCTGTTGAAACTTCAGGAGATAAAAGAAAGATCTCCCCAAGAAGCTGCTCTTTCTCTTGGTGGGTTTCTACTCTGCAACTGCTTTCTCTACGTTTATAGGACAAACAGGCGACTGGGATGTTCTATCTGCTGCATTAGCTGTTATTGTAGTTGAATGCATTGGAGCGTTGATGTACAGAGCATCCGTTCCATTGATCAACAAGACGCGGAGCGTAGTCACTCACCATGTTTAACTATTGGAAGAGCGGACTCGCCCTTGGACTGTTCCTAGACTCATTCAAGTATGAAGCTAGACAACACAAATCTTCTTAAGATCTTGTGTGATTCCAATGAATGAAAACTCTTGGCTGCGTTACAGGTTTTAGCTAATACCTTGGAAGCGACAACACAACTGAAACCTGGCTCAAGAATGGACATTAGTGGCCAGCAAAATGTGGCAAGCTGTGTCCACTTTTGCCTGAAACCAATACATGAAGGCTGTGAAGACTTAAACCTGGGTAACTGCAAGAGAAGGGACCAGACCTTCCTAGCTACTAAAAGCAGGTCACCAGCAAATACTGTTCGAGTTCGTGACTCTTTGTCTGTATTAGCCTTTTGTATTTGCTTTTGACAAGAATAAGTATTGCATCACTGCAGATTGATAAGTTTATAGAGCATTGATTCTCTGAAACATCGTCTCACATTGCTTTGTTTTTGAAGTTCTGTTGAGAAGTTAACAACGGTATGACTTTTGAACTCAAAGTCTGAAAATTAACGCCAAAGAGCAAACAAAGGTAGAAACAAAAAGAGTGCATTTGAGACATTATTCAAAACTGTTCAAACCCAGACAACGTTGCTTTTCAAAATCTGAGACAAGAATACTTGTGGTTCGAAGTATATAGAACGAACGATTCGAAGAAGAAGAAACGGGAGACTCGACGTCGTATTGAGTGTCTTATAGATGAGTGACTATTTTAAAAGTCCCACATCGGTAAGCCAAAGCTAGTTGGTCATAAGCTTCGCATTATATAAAGAAGCCGAGTCTTACTTAACGATTCATACCTTTCTCGGCCTTTTGGCTAAGATCAAGTGTAGTATCTGTTCTTATCAGTTTAATATCTGATATGTGGGCCATCGGCCCACACGATATTAACTCTATTTTTTGAGGGAGAAAGCCCGTTAAGATAGCTTGCTATCTGGGCTTCCAAGAGTCGTCCATGCGTTGCACTATTGCACGGGCCTGGCTCAACCCACCAATTAAAGTATAATATTAAAACTCAAAGCGAATCTAGCTGAATTACTAGAACAGGCTGATTGGCTCTATTAAGTTCTGTTAGACAGACAATTGGCCCAAACTAACTGTTTCTTTTAACAATTTTGGCCCAAATCATATTTTTACTTTTACATTTAAAAATTGGGTCTGAGAGTGATTCTAAGTGAATCACCAAAAAGAGGGGAAAAACATTATAATGTCTAATAGCTAATGGTAATATTGTAGTAAAAGCATTTGTATTTCAGTATTTGGCATGTGCCAATGGACCGACCAACCTTAAGTAACAAAAAACGCAAAATAAGTTTTGGCTTTCTTCTTGGTTGAGAGTTAATTATGTGGTTGTCTCATTCAACTTAATTTTCTTCCTATTGTTCAATTTGATTTCTTCTTTATCATATATGGTCATTATTCTTTAACTTTCTCTTTTTTTCTACCATGTTTATAAAGCATCCACCAAAGTGAGTCAATTCAAGTTCTTCTTCCTTACAAAAATCAAATTTGGATTCAAGTTACGAGAATTTTTTTTTTATTCTAAAACTCAATGCAGATAGTAAAACTTGCCTTTGATTCCTTGGTCCTTACTCTTAAACTTCTCTTTCTCTACCAGTTGTATTAAGCATCAACCAAAGTTAGTAAACTTAACCTGAAATTTCAATTGTTTATGGGGGGTGGGTCATGCCTTTGGTCTTGGGTAGATTTTCGTTAAGCTCTATCCTTCTTCATCATCTTGGGGTCGACCTTGGTAGATTCTGAATGGTTTTCCCAAACACCTGTGTTGGCAACCAGTAACTGTTTTCTTATAAAGAGGGTTTGTGATACGAGCAAGAGAGAGGAGGCAAGCAAGGATGCTAACTTCCTTTCCTAGTGGGTTCCGCCCCTGCTCCTACGGACAAGACGAGGATCATAACCATCGGGAACCGGACAACTGGTGATGTCCCATCACACCGATGTTTTAGATCCCCGGAACTCAGAAGGCGCCACCCACGTACTTGTCTATCCTTGTTAACTTTAAAAACGTCACACCACACATGAACAAATTCAAAAGAATGAGAAATGTTTTACAATCAAAACATCAAGAGAGATTGAAGTCACTGACCTACGCCGAGAAGAGTACTTTTCTACAGAGAGAACAATAGGGTTTCTTTTAAAGGAACATGTACCTTGCAGAGAAAGCACATGGTTCCTTGCACAGAAAGCAACGGGTTACTTCTCAAATATATAACAACTCAAGGTGTACCTTTCTAATGGGCTTTGTAGTATGTCCGAGAACATCTACTGCGGCTAACTTTTCTATAGAGAAAACAAATAGATTTTAAAGCATCATTATCTCTAGAACCCAAAATGGGTTATTATTATTTTATTTTTTTGTTTAATTAAAAAAAGAAAATTAATACGGGTCGCCACGTGTCAGTGAAACTTGTGAACAGTGCAAATAACTCTCCATAAACGTTTATTCTTTCGCGATATTTGCATATGTTTGTTATTTCTTTGTGGGCCCTCTTCACTATTTTTACTTAAGAACCCGTTTTTATGTAGGGATAAAGATGCTCTTAGGGTTTCTTCTCAAATACTATATATCAACTCACGATGGGCTTTGCACTATAACAACAACTCAAGGTCTCTTGTCCAAACTGTCAAGTACATGAAGGTTACTGGTTTTCATATAACTTGTATTCATAAAAAGCCAAAACTCTAAACTTCTCACCATTGGATCAGATCAAGCACATCTAAGCTTGTACTTATTCTTCCACTTTCTTGCAGGATTTGCTCCTTCTATTGACTGATACGCCACTATCGGTTAACTTACAGGTCTATCTGGTTGACATTGAAGAAACCTTGTTGCAGTTAGTACTGTAGTCTTTTTCATTCAAAAAAAGGGTGTTCTATGACCCATCACCAAAATCTTTGTCTTTATATGATCCATCACCAAAATCCTCGTGTATTTTCTATTAAAAAAATATAAGACAATTAAGCTTCATTGGTGATAGTTAAAATTTTGAATAGTAAAAATATTATTTTTAATTAATATGTTTCTCACTGAAATTAAAGAGAAATATTTATCATAAATTTCTTTATACGAGAGGAATGGAGTGGGAAAAAACATTATAATAACTATACATTGCAGTTGTTAAAAAACACTGGCAATTCAGTATTTGCCATGTGCCAATGGACCACCCTGTCTAAAAGTATAAAAACGTAAAATAAAATAAAAGAGAAGAGAAGAGAAATAAATAATAAAGGAAATAAAAACCTAAATAACAAAAAGGTATAATGTTTTAATTACCGTTGAAGTGAATAAAAACATTATCGATGGGAGTTTAAGGTTTTAGACAGAGAGAAGACAAAGAAGTCAGAAAGAAACAAAAGACAAAAGGAGTATGAAGAAGAGTAAACAAGAGAACTTGCTTTCTCCTTCATCTTCATGGCGGGAGACTCATAATCCTCCTCGGAGAACTTCAAACTCCTCCGCCGTATCGTCCGGCTGCCTCCCCGGATTCTTCAACCTCTTCCTCTCCACCTTCAACTTCTCCTCCAACCGCCGCAAATCCATCACTCTGGGATCTAACAAACGAGAACAAAGAACCGTCGTCAACGCTTCTTCTCCAGACGGCGGAGGAACCGTCAAGCAGCCGCTTCCACGCAATGAAGGAGTGGAGGGAGATGCGGCGAGGGTGAGTCTTGTCGGAGCGTTAGAGAAATGTGATCGGGACTTAGAAGAGCTGCGGAGAACCATCAGTGTCATCAAAACTAGTTACCTTCTTCACAAGAAACTTGAGGTTTTACCGACGACGGCGCGTGATAGTTTCAAGTTCTGTAGCACCGGTGAGTTTCTCGGTTCACATGTCAATTAAATGTGTCTCATATCATGATATATATTTACTGAATATTAATCATAAAATAAACCTCAACTATACTCAACCTAAGTTAACATAGCAGAATGTGAATGCAAAAGATTTTTTTTTTCTTTGGTGGTGGCCTGGTGGGGAAGTCATGAGTATGTCCAATAGTGGAAGACAATCTCATCATCTTTTTAATTTTTTTTTTAGTAATATGAATATATAGAGATAAACAAATGTAATTGCTCTAGCATTTTCATGCATGCATGGAATGGTGTTACTTGATTGAGTCACCTTTGTCATTAGTTCACTTCAAAGTTATTGGCAATTGTCATTGAGGATAATGCTCATATTGATATTAAGTCAAAAGATTGGGGAATAACTAGCAGTGACGTTTAGTCTTAGTCTAATCTAACATGATTTATGTCTAATTAAAGTGCATAATAGAGTGGAGAAAGAGGCATGTTAGACAAATAATGAAGGAAGCAGCAGCTTTTAGGGGGACTTTATTCCTTTATTCATGAAGCCCACTTTTACTTTCTCCATCCTTTGGGCCCCCACCCATTATTTGATTTATTCCTGATTCTGACCCACAAACTGTTGAATGGTACCAAATCAAGTATACCACTTTTTAAGCAAAATGATTCTGCATAGCACATAATTTATGTAAACTTTTTTTTTGAATAATACATAAAAAAACAACCACGAAAACGTTGTTTTATTTTATTTATTCTATAGCTTAAAAATATTTTTATGCTATTTAAAAGGGATATTCTTCTTTTAAAAAGACATGGATGAAATCAACTTTGTAAAATTAGTTGATGTTTGGTCTTATTGTGGTAGTCGAGATATACAATAAGAACTTGGTTTACAACAATAATATTTATTTTTGACAAGCACAATGATAAAATAGATAATAAACTAATGAAACAAATCTTGTCGTATAAATTATTGTGTTTGCTTACCCAATGGCAGGAGATGTCGTCGTGGGGACGCAAACGGATAAGAACATGAAGGCGACAACACACGAAACAGACACGGATACAACAATGTTGTCGAAGGCGATGAAGAACGATCAAGATCAGTACAAAGACAACACAACCTACAAAGTCAACCACATTAATCTAATCACTAGAGTACCCGATCATTACGCCATTCATGACGTCATTTCTAGGAGAACAACGATGGAGACACGTGACACGGCGCCAATTATGGTGAAGGAGATAGGACGAAGCTTAATGGAAAGCGTGAACGAGGTTTGTGATGAAGTGGCATCTGGTCAACAAAGAGAGGTTGCTAAGGTTTGTTTGGCCATTCATGACCACATATGTCGGGATTTGATCGCAGAGACCGTTCACGAGCTCTCCTACTTCTTCTCTAACTACGGCGAAGACGAGTGTCGACATAAGTCGAGGATGGGTTCTGCTGGCCGACATATCCGACGTGGAAGTGCCAACTCACTCCCGCTCGACGCGTGTAGAAGAAGATTAGTGTTTTGATGTGATCACATCTCTTAGGTTCTTTGTGTGTCACAGTCGCGACAGTTTTCACCTATGACACATGTTCATTTCAATAGGGTGCAACTGGTTGAGTTTAAAATTAATGATGATTTTTTTTTCTGTATTTCGTTAGGTTTAAATATTTGCACATGCATTATGTTTATGCAAACAATTTCACTGTTTTCCTTTGAAAAAGAATGAAGAACTTACAAAATTTGAAACGAAAGATTCTTCTAGCTAAGATTACATTATTGTTTTGGCAACTAATATGTACATAAATGACTTTTCTTTATACCTCATATTTTGTTGAACCAATGTAAAATCTATTCAATCACAAGTTTTAATTACATCAAGTATTATGTAAAACTATAGTTTTTGAATGAAAATGTAAACTTCCTTTACATACGTAAATCATTGACTATCACCACATCTATATGTTTTAATCTATATGTTTAAAAAGTTTAATCATATTAAGAAATTGAGTAGATAAATCTAACATATGGTTAATATGTAAAGGTGGTTTAAATTTTTGGAAAAAGGAAATCTAATCCAAAGCAATTTGACTGGTGATAGTGAACTAAATAAAAAACCTTAACCAATCTATCCGGACGTTATGCAGACGTGAAAGTCAACGTTCCGCGTACAGACCGCGTGAACGTGTAATGCGATTGGCGATTTGGAAGAAAAAACAATTGTTAATGGCATTTAGCGTTTGTCCAAAAAAAAAAAAAAAAAAAAAAAAAAAAAAAAAAAAAAAAAAAAAAAAAAAAAAAAAAAAAAAAAAAAAAAAAAAAAAAAAAAATGGCATTTAGCGTAAGTTGCAGTTAAAAGTGAGGTTATAATAGAGATTTCAATAACCGGTACGGGTTAATAAACCGATTCGAGTACCGGGTCGGAGTAAAAGTCGTTAAATAAGTATCCGATAAAGACGGTTTGTCTCTTGTTTTCTCTTCATCTTCCTCTGTATTCTCTGAATCACATTTGAGAGAAAACAAAAACAAAAGAAACAATCTCAACAATGGCGGATCAGCTAACAGACGATCAGATCTCTGAGTTCAAGGAAGCCTTCAGCTTATTCGACAAGGATGGTGACGGTACGTTCTCTTCTCTTCAGCCTCCTTCAAATGTTAGAGACATACGTTTGTGTAATGCTTAGGAGTTTGCTACTGTGTATACACTTGATTACCTGTCTTCGACTGATTCGATCTCTGGTTGATTCTTTGGTTATTGCTCTGTATCGTACGGATCTGGGTTTCATGATCTCTAGTCTCGTCCCTTTAGCTTCTCTTTCGATTGCCCAGAAACGCTGTTGATATCGAAAAAGATAAAGAGACAAACTTTGAATTTGGATCCACCTATGAATTTATGATGCTGCTTCTCTACGGATTTTTGCTTTGAGTTTGTTGTCTGAGAAAAAATAAAACATAAAGAGAGACACTTGTTGTCTGCTTTGAGTTTTGTCTGAAAAGGATAAAGAGAGAAACTTGTTGTCTGCTTTTAGTTTTGTCTGAAAATGATCAAGAGAGAAATTTGTTGTCTCTGTTTTGTCTGAAAATGATAAGAGAGAAACTTGTTTGTTGTCTGCTTTTGAGTTTGGTAATTGTTAATTTCTTTGGAGTACGGAATGATGTTAATATCCTTTTGATTACTTGTAGGTTGCATTACCACGAAGGAGCTTGGAACCGTGATGCGTTCTCTAGGACAGAACCCAACAGAAGCAGAGCTCCAAGACATGATCAACGAAGTTGACGCTGATGGTAACGGTACCATTGATTTCCCCGAGTTCCTGAACCTCATGGCACGTAAGATGAAGGACACCGACTCCGAGGAAGAGCTCAAGGAAGCGTTCAGGGTCTTTGACAAGGACCAGAACGGTTTCATCTCAGCTGCTGAGCTCCGTCATGTGATGACAAACTTAGGTGAGAAGCTCACAGATGAAGAGGTTGATGAGATGATCAAGGAAGCTGATGTTGATGGTGATGGACAGATTAACTATGAGGAGTTTGTCAAGGTCATGATGGCTAAGTGATAAGGTTTTTGGTTTACTAATGCTCTTTTATGTGGTGATTCTTATATTTACTATTATGTTCTAAAGTTTTTTATTCATGGGACTCTGCTGCTCTGTTTTATGGCTGTTTGCTTAAGACGCCAATGTTATCTCTTTTATGTTCTGTTTTGCGTCTGAACATTTCAAGTCTTGGTCTTTGTAAGTTGTAACTTGGTCTAGTTTCGTGGTTTGTTATTAATGGTCTCTAGTAAAGCATTGTATCATGGTTTTATTAAATGCAATATTAGATGGTATTAATAGAATCCTATCTCGAGCTCATGGAGATGGCAAAATCTCTTTTTCCATAAAAGTTTGCTATTAGTTTGAAATAAACACTATACACGAGGCTGATGTGCAAACAATAACTTGTTAATACAGTGTGATCACTAACGTTGCAGTTGAATATTTTGGCTTAATTTTTATTTTTGTAACATATATTTATGTTTAAGGTAATTTTGTAAAAACAAATTTGGAAATGTTCGAGTCATTTGCAAAACCATAGACGGTCGAGTAAAAGTATGTTTTCTTTCTTTACCTACTACCACCGTTTAAAATGTTATTATAAGTAAGAGCTTTATATTTTATCCATTAAATTTAAATAGATTTTTTATTTATTTTAATTCGATCCCAAAAAATTTGGATATTCGTAAACATAAAGCAAATATTAAAAATTAATATTCACTAAAACAAAATAAATCAATCACAAATACTAAAAAAATTAAATATGAATATTGGGTACGTTTTAACTTTTATACAAATATATATATAAAATCAAAAATAAAATTTTAAATGAATAATTTTATATAATTATATCATATAAATTACTTCTAAAAATATAATATCTTTATAGAAAACTACAATTTTGTAAATCATTTGTTTGTGTCATATATTTTTTTTATAAAACATATAGTTTCATTAATCTTTAATTTATATTTTATGTAATATAAAATATATTTTAAAAATAAATTTGTATATTTTTTTAATTTATTTATATTAAAAATAAATAAAATATCCGTAAATATCCATATAATATATGTAAATATTGATATTTTCGGATATTCAAAAATCTGAGTATACTTATTTTTTTTTTCAAAATAAAGTAAATCCGAAAGTCAGATATTAAAATATAATACTTAGAGCATGTTAAAGGGGGTTCTTAGGGAGATGGGTCCCATGAATAGTGTAAAAACCGGTTCTTAAACTCTTAAATAAGAATCGGTTCTTAAGAGTTTCTTGCATTGTTTGCGGGTCCCACTGACACGTGGCGACCCGCGATTGATTTGTTTTTTTTTAATAAAAAATCAAATTTTTAAAAAAACAAAAAAAAAACAAAAAAAACTAGAACTCCAGAGTTAATCATGCTCTTATGTTTATTATTCGCTCCATGGTCAAACCTAACTATAAGTGGTAGAAACGCATGTAACGTTTGCAGGAGAACCAATAAAACCCAAATTTTATTATAAATAAACTTATTACTGTCATGACACATTGACACTATACAATATACAGTCTCTCTCTCCAGTCTCGTTTATGTATAGTATAAATATATACAATCTTCCTTTTAGGACAGAACCTACCCAAAGCTCCAAACCCAACAAAAAAGAAAGCTGCACAGAAGCAAACAACAACAAAAATGCAGCCAGAGATTTCACATCAAATATTATATTCTTTCCTCACCGGAGGATCCTGTGACTCGTCGACCACCACTACCACCACAAGGTCGTCTTTTTACCCTTTTGCCATGGAAGACACAAGTTCTCAAGACAAAGCTCTTGCTACTACACTGAGGAACCATAGAGAAGGTGAGCGAAGGAGAAGAGAAAGAATCAACTCTAATCTTAACAAGCTCCGGAAGTTACTCTCTTGTAACTCCAAGGTACAAATACTACATATTATTTTCACTTACTGAAAGTTTGATAGAGATTAATATATAATCTACTAATTCAAGTGGAAGCCATAAAGCATTTTAACAATAAAACATGATGATTTAAATTACACTTCTATATTTCTTACTTATGCTATATAGTCTGTATACTTAGCTTAAAAGAGGGACTTGAAATGAGAATTCGAGTTTTGGATGTTATATAATCAGAGTTCTTATTTTTTTATGATGTTTTTTGTGTATTTATTTAGTTAGTTAGGTGCTTAGCTAATCTTGCTTGGCTGATTCATCAGTACGCACTGTGACTACTGTCTACTGTCTTAGGATTTGATTTATTGAACGTTGAAATTTCGGAAGTATATCTTTTACAGAAAATGAAATAATTTTTAAAGTTAGCATCAGTCAAGCGTAATGTTTTCGAATAATAAAAAGCTGCAGGTACTGGGAGTATCTAGAAAAATTGAGGACAAATTTATAAAAAGCTTTCAAAGTGATTTTTATTCTCTGAAGCTGTTGAATCATTTTGTCGGAAAAGTTCTCAAGCTTTTTTAAAAAAAAATCCTTTAAAACAAATTGAACATGCAAGACAAGATTTCTCGAACAAAGAGTTTCTAAAGGATCCAAGACTTTTCTCTTTCTTACGTTTCATATTTTTCTTCACAGACCGACAAAGCCACACTACTAGCAAAAGTGGTCCAACGAGTCAATGAACTAAAACAACAAACCTTAGATATCTCCAATGAGACCGTACCGTCCGAGACAGACGAAATCAGTGTACTCAACTTCGAAGACTATTCCAATGACAACGATCGTACAATCTTCAAAGTATCGTTCTGCTGCGAGGACAGGCCAGATCTCATGCAAGATCTTGTGGAGACACTTAGGTCTCTTCAGATGGAAACTGTCTATGCCTATATAACAACAATTGGTGGTCGGACAAGAAATGATCTCGTTGTGGTCGGCAACAAAGAGCAGCACAGTGTCGAATCTTCGGTGACATTACTACAGAACGCACTTAAGTCGTTGCTCGAACGGTCAAAGCAGTCGGTGATGATGGGACAAGGTGGTGGTGGTGGGGGAGAAAGGTCCAAAAGACGTCGCCATCTTGATCACATCATACTGGTGTGATTTGATGAGATCTGAGCACTATATAATAGAATTTTTGTTATAGCTAATATAACATTGAACTTTTATCAGATAAACAACGTGGTTATGATTACCGAACCCTTTCGTGTTTACTTTTTCCATGAAGAGGAAATACTTCAAACATTATGGTTTTACTTATGAGTTTATGTTATGAATGTTTGTGTTAATTATGATTGCAAACATATACATAGGGAGAAGTCATGTGTACTCTATTCCTTCTACTTAGTTGACGACGAGGTTTTAATTAGATTGTGGGAATATTTGTTGAGGTTGAAGAATATCTAAAGAAGAGATGTGAGTGGGTGAAGACTATGAAGTACATGCAGAGAAACAAGACTTCCAATACAATAATATATATATATATATATATATATATATATATATATATATATATATATATATATATATATATATATATGTGTGTTATATAAACCCTAGTGGCATAAAATGGTGTATGTAAAGTGAACGTACGATGTAAGACAGTGAAAAGAAGGTGTTTGTAGAATCTTAATGAAAGAATATATATGGAGAACTCTTTGAGTTTCAAAGCTAGCTCATGTCAACTTGTCCCCCAAAGATCTCTTCCTTTTGTGTCGTATCTTTCTGATTTTCTTTTGTACCTTCACTCTTCTTTTTTTGTTTTATGTGGATAAAAATTTATAATTCTAGGATTTTTTTTGGGAGCACATGGAAAAAGCTGGTTGAATACACAACCAAGGAGGTACAAAGAAACTAGGGAATCTTTTATCTTTGTCCAATGTCATTGACTCATTGTACATATTTAATATTTTCACATCTCTCAAATGTAAATGTCGACCCCCATGCTCTTAGGACATAATTATTGCGGGGTTCTTAGAGCGGAGTTCTTAACGTAATCTAAGAACCGTATATTAACTTTAACTAAAAAAAGTTAAAAAACGGTTATTAAATAAGATTGGAGAACATTGAGGACAAACAATGTCTTTCCCAATGAATTGAGCTACTCAAAACCTTCCTCAAATAAGAATATAGGAAGATCTTACAAATGCTATAAGGATAGAGCCAGTCAAACCCCCCCCCCAAAAGAGAAGCCTTGCTTCCAGATTTGTTATCTTAAGAGAAACATTTTGGAATTCATTAGTGAAATTGAAGAAAAAAATTAGATAGAAACTTTTGTATCATGACTCATGAGAGCAGTAACTTACAGGTGAAGAGAGCGCATCCTAGAAGAATAACATATCCTCAGAGTCTGGGACCGTAACATATGATTTTGAACCTCTGGAAACCATTGCTGCTTTGAGATTTGTTTTGGTCTTGTATGGAATGGGGAAGTCGTGTAAGCCGCTTTGAAATCTTATATAGAGACACATGGGAAAATGGAAAGGTTGATATCATTTGTCACTTGTTACCATTTGGGCAAGACATTGTTTGGGCAAGACATTGTTTGTGCTTAATGTTCTCCTCCAAGCTTTTTTATGTTAATGTTGTCACTTGTTAAATATTTAAGAACTCTCTCTTAACTTTTTTTTAGTTAAAGTTAAGAGACGATTCTTATATTACGCTAAGAACCTCGTCCTAAGAACCCTGCAATAATCATGGCCTTACCCTATTAATCTCGCCGGAAACTCGGATAATAAACCGAGTCTATCCACAAGTAATTTTAAAATAAAAATAAAAACAAGTTTTGATCTATTGGATTGGAGGAAAAAAACATTAAAATGCCATTTTGTTTATAATGTTGAATACTAGTGTCAATAATAATCTCATGAGAATCACAATAGAAAACAGTTCATAATAATTTACATATGGATAGCATATCCATGATATGTAGACATTTTTTTTTTGAAAAAGATGAAATGGGGTTCATTGTAACATTGCACCAGGCAAGCCATTGTTTGGGTTTTCTTGGCGTTGATTTTTTAGGTTTTTGGAGTTTTCTAAAAAAAATTTTGCGGTCCTTTACTTCTGATCGGCTGAAAAGAATTTTTTGGTTTCAATAAATTATAACCGGATATTTTTTAATTTTTAATAATATTTACAATTTAGCAAAAAAGAAAAAAATGAATATGCAAGTAGAGTTTGGGCTTATGCTAGGGAAGCGACCGTTTAGGGCATTATATTTTAAACGAAAATTTTAGTTGTGTACATAGCATAATTTTTTTTTTCTTAACATGAACAACAAAGACATACATTTTTAATGAACTTAGAACATGAAGAAAAAAAATGAAAATGTTGGATCGGCACTGTGAGTTATAATGCTTCTTAAATTAAATGGGTTTGGCCCAACTTGATCTGACGATAAGATTGGTCAAATAATACACTATATGGTGATACATTTTATTTTACATGCCACTCACTACTCGAAGCCTCGAGGACCTCGAGCTATACTTAGGTTTATAATCGTCTCATAAGAAAATCGAGATCACCCTATCCCATCATGTTTTACGTACTTAATCTTAATAATTGAGTTGAAATTGGAGAGTAATAGATGAGTGAGCAAACTCTGACGTTGGGGCGGATGCTACGTAGAACGTAGAGAGGAGGGAGTCAGTAGTAAGGTGAGGAAGGAGTTCTATAGGCCTTAGTCGGAACACTTTCTAACTAACTGTTAGCCAATGAAGCCAAAAGTTCTGAGCTGACCATAGGCAGGCTGCAAGGGTGCTATTCCAGAAGAAGTAAGATGGCTCTTTGCTAGCAGTACGTCTTGAAGTCAATGGGTTTAGCCCACTTTGATTTGAAAAAATGTAACATGTTTGTGGTATATGTTGAAAGGGTTAACATATTTGATTTAGTTATCTATATTATCAAAGTATGATTACCTTTTCATGTATATATCTATTTAAAACTTCAGACTTTAGTGTGTTTGAGTTAGAGTAGTAAAATGATGAGTAATCTATTGAAAAGTGATTCAAAATATCGTGCGAGTGAAGCCAAAACACAAGGAAAAGTCATATGATGATTGCAAGATCAATAAACAAATTTTTCGAACTTCCAAAAAATTAACGCACCAAATACATAATTAATCCACATACCGAATAAACAGACGTGAGAGGTCCATGCCATTAGCCATGGACGGTTAGGCATTAATTTTTTATATATTAAAATACAGTATACGAAATGGTGATACGTTTAGTTTCCATGATACTAGCTACTTGAGCATTAGGTGTATAACTATGTATAGCTATAGTAGCATACAGCAAAAAATGGACTCATAAGAAAACTCAAATCACTATATCTTATGTTATAAGTATTTGGTCTTAAATACGACAACGATCTCCTGAAAATAGATATTAAAAAAAAATTATAGATAAAATTAACTAACAACAAGTGTAAAGATATTTTTAGCAAAAACAAAAAACAAACAGATGTAAAGATATCTTCCATATATAATCAGTACAATGTATAACTACACTATGCTATAATAATAATATAACGTATGTTTTTTGGATAAATGTAAGCTTAAAATGTAACTTTGTAGACTACTAATTAATTTAGGTTATTGACGAATCTACATGCTTATTATAAAGAAGTGGAGGAGATGAAGGTATGACGTGAATGTGTATGTGTATATACTATTAGACACAAAGTGTCCCACATCGATACTTGGAAGAGATCTTAAGCAATATATACAATAGATGGGTCACTCCGCTTATCACCAATTGGTTTTAAGTTGAAAGCCCACTAGCTTAACATGGTATCAGAGTCCGATCCATGCAGTCCAATCTGATCCACATCGATCTGGCCCAAAGTTGGCTCATCAATCTTTGCCTGAACATTCTGAGATTGGCGCTCAAAGAGCCATCATCTCGAGGGGAAGTATTAGACACAAAGTATCATACATCAATAGTTAAAAAGATACTAAACAATATATAAAATAGATGGGTCAATCACCGATTAGTTTTAGGCTGGAAGCCTATCTAGTTTAACATATACATAAATCTTGATTAGTATATATTTTAACATACAAAACATGTAAACGCCATTTAAAAACACAAATAAACTGATTAATACTCTATCAGTTTCAAATTATATGATATTTTTAAAAGTTTATGTTATTTCAAAAGATAAGACATTTTGAAGTTTTAGAGTTAGCTTAAACTTTATTGGAAATGTATTAATCAATTAGATTTTATAGTTTTTATAATTGATTGAATAATTTAAAATTTATATTTTTAAAAGTGTTTTTTTTTTTAAAATAAGTTTTTTAATGTTTATGAAATAAACCAAAATATCATATATTATATTATGAAATAGAGGGAGTATAATATTCTAACATATACAAAGAACACTAGTTAGAGTATCCCAACGTTGGAGATGTTAATTTGAGATTGCTAACAATAAAAAGTTAATATTTTAATATATTTTATTTATACATTTAAGTTTAATTATTTTAGACAATTATTGGCTAATTAAAATAAAACATGTGTTATCAAAGTTTTTTACAATTTCTTAAATAGTAGATCTAAAGAACCTCTGACATTTGTCTCTTACTTTTTAATATTTTTATTATTTTTTGTTTGGTCACATACTCCTTTCATACTCCTTATATATTGCCGATGGAGCTCTTAGCAACCATGAATGTGTTGTGGAAGTGGTAAGAAGGTTACCATCATTTTATCTTGTCTTTTCAATTCAAATGCTAAGTATCATTCAGATTAACTATTATTAGTGATGATGATTAGATTGGAATATGTAGTTCTTTTTATCTTGTCGTCAAGGAATATTTGTATAGTCTATGACAGAAAAAGGAAAGAATCTATGACAATGTTATTCCATTCATTATATTATATTATAGTAATTGTATAACATAATAGCTGACAGAAAACGGGGAAAAGAATTTGTAGATCCAGTCCAGTCATATAGTAGATTATTTATTCGTCTGGTTATGCTCTGTAATGGTATGCGTCTCCAGAGCGAGTTTTCTTCACGATCAAGAAATTTCAATCCGTTTCTTTTATATTATATGGGGAATTGCAAAACTAACATATCAATTTTTAATTGTTTTTTCTAAAAACATATCAAATTTTTCCATGCTTCTTTAAGACTCCGAAAAATTGACAAATTCCCTTTTCTTAGCTTTTACTCCCTCCGTTTTATATTACTTGTCGTTGTAGAGAAATAATTTCGTTTCAAAATAAGTGTCGTTTTAGAGTTTCAATGCAAAATTCATTAATAAGATTCATAGGTAATTGTGTTTTTATTTTTCTATTGGTTGAAATATTGTTAGGTGTATAAGTAATTGTGTTTTTATTTTGGAAATATACAAAATCATATATTTTCTTAATATGTGTGAATAAACCTAGAACGACAAGTAATATGAAACGGAGGGAGTATAAAATTAAAATTAAAATTAAATTAAATATTAGCTTTTTCATTTTAGCAATCTTGTAAGTGGTGATAGAGACATGTAGAGTTTCATTTTCGGCTAAAAACAAATATAGAGTTTAGTAAAAAACTGTTACAACGCAAATGCCTAAATACGTACTCTGTTGTATATATACTCTGGCGAGGAATTTTTTAATGATCAATAATGAAGAGGAATATGAATATCTCCATCGTGCATGTGCTTTCTAGCCATCTTCTTCGCGTATTCTGCAGTATCTTTTATTATTCGCCATACCAATAAGGTTATTCTTACTATTATTTATGTTTATCTAATCTAATCCAATGATTACTACCTTTGTTTGATTAAATACTCGTAAAGCTGGTCCCTATAGTTAATTACCACCGTCTCATCTTGTAGCATACATTCAAGGATTTGTCAGAAAAAACATTGAAGGACACATATTTAGAAAAAGAAATTTTGAACATATATAAAATATTCAATCTTCTACAAGCAATTCATAGACACTACACTAAAGGGACAATGTGTAGAATGTATGCTCTTATAATTGAAGAAATCATTTGTGCACCCTATATTATTAGCGGTGATACAAAAACTAAGTATGTACGTACATAGTAATGGCCAACACAATCCAATACATATAAATTTTAAATCCAATGAGTGTGTTCATTATTCAAATTTAAAAACGGTACAATACAAAAAGATGATAAAATATGAGATTATCCAAAGCATAAATTGCAAAAATATAAGTTAAAAACTATTTCCAAATGTATGATTAAACCAAATAAGGATTTGAGAAAACACAAATGACAGAAAGAGATGGTGGGCCAGTTAACAATCAAGTAAGAAAAAGAGCAGCCTAAACACATATACATCCAAAATACCCTTACGTTTGTCAAGTTTGGAATTCAACAAACATGCAAAAGTCTCTCAATACTTGTGTTTTACACAATCACACAGCTTGCCATGTTCACATAACATATACAATAATAACAAATTCCACACCAACTTCATATTTTACTATATTTCATCATGTTCATGATATGGGGGAAGGATTTAAGAATAATAAACCAATGATGAAAGTTGAAACGTTGGGTTTTGTGTTGAATGAGGACAGGCTGGTTTGGTTAAGGTAGGATCCACAAACTAGCCAACCCCACTCTCAATGTTATCATTGTTTTTTCAATGTATGTAATAAGGAATATGACTTTTTCTTAGCAACTAAAACTACACAGTAATTCCATTTTAATGAAATAAAATGTTATGAAGAAAGAAAAACAAAAAGAAAGTCTTTCCTTTGTTAGATTCTCTTTCTTTGATGCTCTTTTTTCCTTTTCCTTTTTTAAAAAAAGTTTAGACATTCATATATTTGTTTGGGTTCACACTAAATTTTTAAGGTATATATATTTTATCAAATTCGGATATTTCAAGGTCAGATATTTTAGTTATCATAAAATTAAATGTTTATATTTTAAAAATTTATTCTAAATACTGATTCAAATATTTTTATTATGTTTTCAGAAATTTTTAACTTGTTTTAGTCTTTACAAGTTCATCATATTTTAAACTTTTGGAGTTTTTAAGAAGTACAAAAACATATGACAAAAAATGTAGATTAAAGAAAATAGAAAATAGAAAGCCACAAAACTCTAAACCGGATTCAATCAAATCTGGACCAACTAAAACTGAAATCGAAAAATCCACCGAAAGCTTTTTATCTGAACATACACCACTTCGACCACAACTACTCAGTTCACCTGAGATCCCAAAACTTGAACCGGACAGCAAGCTGCTTACAATGAGAATGCATGTTTTGAGTTGTCCATTTGGATTCGTCAATAATATTTTGGATTCACATTTATGTTATATTACTCTACAAATATACTCATGTATTTTTACATCTTATATCATATACATATTTAGTTTTTTTTGTTTGTTTGGAATTAGTTTGGATATGGATTTTTAAATTTTTAAGGTTTACTTTTAATAAGAGTGAGCACAAATCAAATATCTAGATTTTTAAAAATATTTGTAACCGAGTTCTTTTTTTTTATGAATAATCAATTATCCGATCTGATTGATCCAAAATCACCAAAATATTAGGTGTTTCGGATATCAATTTTTTTTTTAAATTTTTTAACCGGATATCTAATTCGATTAGTACAAATAAAACAAAAATTAAAAGATAAATAAAAATATAAAATATTTTCATTATAGAATAGAAAATTATTTACTTTTTAAAATTCTAATAACTAATATAATAGATTTAATAAATAAAAAAATTATAAAACTTATATAAAATATAATATTTATATAAATTATATGTATATATATATATATATATATATATAACGGATTCGAAAGTGTCTCTCTATAATATTAGTATTTGATTTGTTTTGTTTTTTTATAGATATTACATATTAATATTTGATTTGCTTTATATATATATATTAATTGTTGACAAAAAGAAATATTCAAAATTTACTGCAATCAAAATTTACTGGTATTTTATAACCCTAATTGCTAAGCATCTTCTCTCTTTCTCAACCTTTATTCTTTGCGCCTTTTGCTTCTTCTCTTTCTGTTTTTAGCCTTGTCTTTACTTTCTCTTCCTCTGTTCTTCTTCTTCTTCTTCTTCTTCTTCTCCCCATATCTATCTACCTTCTCTTTCACTCTTCCTGTTCAGTTATCTTATTCTCCTCCCTTGACCTCTCGCATTTTCTCTCAATTCTGGAAACTCCAATTCCGTTTCTTTCTTTTTTTCTTTCTGATCTCTCTCATTACGTTTCTCCACTCTTTTCCCGGGAAAAAAATTCGCATCTTTCCCGGAAAGTTCTCACCTTTTCGTTATTTCAATCTCCAAGGTTTCTTCACACGACCTTTGTTCCTCACTAATCTAATCAAAACCTTCGACATCACGTTGTTGTTATTGTCTGAAAGCATCCTACTTTCTTCTTCTGCTTACGTCATCTTTCCCCGTAAAGTTCCCACCTTCCCTTTATTTCAATCTCCAAGGTTTCTTCACGTTCTTGTAATTGTGCGAAAAGCATCGAACTTTGATCTCCATTGATGGGTCTCTGCCACGGAAAACCCATCGAACACCAATCGAAACAGAGCCTCACCCCAATCACCAACGAGGAGGAGTCACTTAAGACTCCTCCACAGCCATCGAAACCGTCACCAGGGCTGTTTCAGTTTAGTCCATTACCTAACCTCTTCAAAACCTCGCCTGCTGTATCCTCCTCTAGCGTGAGCTCCACGCCACTTCGCATCTTCAAGCGTCCTTTCCCACCTCCATCACCCGCCAAGCACATACGCGCTTTCCTCGCGCGTCGTCACGGCTCCACCAAGCCTGACGAAGCTTCGATCCCTGAAGGTAGTGTGTGTGAGGTTGGACTCGACAAAACTTTTGGATTCTCCAAGCAGTTTGGTTCGTACTATGAGATTGATGGTGAAGTGGGTCGAGGCCATTTTGGGTTTACTTGCTCTGCTAAGGGGAAGAAAGGTTGCTTGAAAGGTCAAGATGTGGCTGTCAAAGTCATTCCCAAATCAAAGGTTGGGTTCATGTTGTAACTTGCTGAACTCTTTGGATATGATCATGGTTCAACTTGTCGCTTGCAATGTGTAGCTCTTAAGCTTAGGCTTAGTTAATGTTTGAATTATGTGAAGTGAAGGTGTGTGACATCTGTGAGCTTCTGAGATGCTTTATCAACCATCATGTATACATGTGAATAGTAGCTTGCTGGGTGGTTGAGTTTAGAAGTCCAATGGTCTTTATTGTTATCTGTTGGTTTGTTTTAGACTCTGTTTTACTTAGTGAGAGCTTAAGTAAAATAGAGTTTCTTGAGTGATGTTTGATAAACCAATCGTCTCCCTGAGCTTCTTTTCTGGATTACTGATTGATATGTGGATCTAATTATGATTATTTGTTTGTGTTCTTGGATGTTGTCTTTGGTAGATGACTACGGCGATTGCAATTGAGGATGTTAGAAGAGAAGTGAAGATATTGAAGGCTTTGACTGGTCACAAGAACCTAGTTCAGTTCTATGATGCATTTGAAGATGATGAGAATGTTTACATTGTCATGGAGTAAGCAAAAACATTGCTTCATAGATTTCCTATTACCAAGATTTTGCAAAATCATCTTCCAATTGAATTTATTGAGATTAAAATGAATAAAATCTCTTTCCTTCTCTTGTGTTGTCAGGTTATTGAAAGGAGGTGAACTCTTGGACAAGATACTTCAAAGGTAACTGCAAAATTAGACATGGTTCTGTCTTGTCTTTATCAGGTGTATTGTGCTTTGACTAGTTGAGTTTTTTTTCTTCTGTTTGGGCTCATCAGAGGAGGCAAATACTCAGAAGAGGATGCTAAGAAAGTAATGGCTCAGATTCTTAGTGTGGTAGCATACTGTCATCTTCAAGGTGTGGTTCACCGTGACCTCAAACCTGAGGTAATAGAACCTAACCTCATTGTGTTGCTTTTTTAGTTTTCCAGATTGTTCTCTCATCCTTAATGTTTCTTTTCTATATGTTTGGTTTTCTTCCCTTGCAGAATTTTCTGTTCTCCACAAAGGACGAGACTTCTCCTCTGAAAGCCATTGATTTTGGTCTCTCCGACTATGTCAGACCAGGTAAGAAGAGGTTTCAAATGTGTATCCTTTTGAAGCTTATCACTAGGCCTGCTATTATTAACCGAACCGAGCCTCTACCAAACTAAACCGAAAATTTGGTTTTTCGGTTCAGTTTGGTTAGGAGGTTTGGTTCGATTCAGCAACTTAAGAATCCAGTTTTTGGTTCGGTAATCAGTTAGTTCGGTTTTTTAAATATTTTTTTTTTAACAAAGTATACCAATCTTAACCAAATTTTCGAACCGAATTAACCAAACTAAGTAAAATGTGTACCGAACTAACCGAAATTTCTGAACTTTTAACCAATTAACCAAATTTGAAACTTCGTTAGAAATTTACCTAAAACCAAACCAAACCTTTTCCGGTTCAATTTGGGGAGATTTCAGCCTAACCGAATTCTAAACTAACCAACTTGAAAACTCGAAACTAACTGAACCTGCATGCCTACTTATCAGTTATCACAATGGTAGAAGTAAAAAATTAACATTTGTGCCCTTTCTGCAGATGAGAGGTTGAATGACATAGTAGGAAGTGCTTACTACGTGGCCCCTGAAGTTTTACACCGTACATATGGAACTGAGGCAGATATGTGGAGCATTGGAGTGATTGCTTATATACTTCTCTGTGGTAGCAGACCCTTTTGGGCCCGTTCTGAATCTGGAATCTTCAGAGCTGTTCTTAAGGCAGAACCCAATTTCCAAGAAGCTCCCTGGCCATCTCTTTCACCTGATGCTTTAGATTTCGTGAAACTTTTGCTTAACAAAGATTACCGTAAGAGACTAACTGCTTCACAGGCTTTGTGTAAGTCTCTATAACCAACATGTTACTTCTAATTTCCTAATACTTTTTAAACATATAGTTTGAATGACTTGGCTTTATATCCAGGTCATCCGTGGCTGGCTGGTTCACATGAACTAAAGATACCATCTGATATGATCATTTACAAGCTTGTAAAAGTATACATAATGTCCTCTTCTTTGAGGAAGTCAGCTTTATCGGTAAGCTGGATTCTTCGGTAGTTACCAAAACATTAATGAGTTGGAAAGTCCATAACTGATTCTTTTTTTCTGTTTGTCATGTTTACAGGCTCTTGCCAAAACATTAACTGTACCGCAGCTGAGTTACCTGCGGGAGCAATTTAATCTGTTGGGACCAAGCAAAAGCGGTTATATCTCAATGCAGAACTACAAAACAGTGAGTTTCTGTTTCTTCTTCATTCTGGTATCTTCTGTTTTCTTACACAGTGTCATTACAAACTTGCAGGCGATCATGAAGAGCTTGACAGAGGCTACAAAGGATTCAAGAGTCTTGGATTTTGTAGACATGGTAAGGGTTATAAGGATTTTAAGTTTATATTCACTTATGTTTTTGGTGGGTTAAAGATGGTAATAGAGTTTTTACATATTTTTTGGATTTTTAGATTAGTTGTCTCCAGTACAAGAAACTAGACTTTGAAGAGTTTTGCGCTTCGGCTTTAAGTGTTTATCAGCTAGAAGCAATGGAGACTTGGGAGCAACACGCACGCCGTGCTTATGAGCTGTTTGAGAAAGATGGAAACAGAGTTATCATGATCGAGGAACTAGCATCGGTATAAAAAACATTTTTAACCCATTTTTCCTTAAATCATATCTGTCTTGACGTGTGTACTTGTTGACAGGAGCTCGGTCTTGGTCCATCAGTCCCAGTTCATGTTGTTCTTCAGGATTGGATAAGACATTCTGATGGCAAGCTAAGTTTCTTGGGTTTTGTCAGACTCTTACACGGTGTGTCTTCTCGGACATTGCAGAAAGCGTAGAGAAGCTTCTTTACCTTCACTCACACATTTAAAAGGGTCTCTGCCTTTAGGACAAGAACCTTACACCAAGCCTAAAGATTATGACTTTAAAAGTAACTCGAGAGAAACTCAACTTCTGCAGATCTCCACATTTGTCAAATGAAGTTGCAGTCTAGGAGATGATATGGGTTCTTTTTGCTCTGTTTCATGGTAGTCTTTTTTTTTCTCTTTGTTTCGGTAAAGATGGAGTCTTTATGGTTCAAGAATAGTGTTAGTGACAGATTTAATGGGGTTTTAAAGAAGAAGAAACATATCCAGTTCCCCCCATTGAAGTGGTTTCTTTCTTCTTCCCTTGTAATAAGAACACACACCTCTGTTCTTACCTTAACAGAAGTATCAATTTTTATATTTGATGCTCATCGATGAATGCTGAAAACCGAACTGTTCTTCTTTCTTCGCCTTGTTCACTCTTGAACACTCCAATGGCGACAATGAGCAAAGCTCAGAGAACCAAACCCACTCCTGGATCACAGCGTCTTGTTCTGTTATGTATACATGTCTTCACTTTCCTCCTCGTGCTCTTTTCTGTGATCTCTACCGTAAATCTTGGTTTTGGCGTATCAACAAACTCTATTTTCTTACGTCGTGACATCTCCTCGCGGTAAGAGACAGCACACGCTTTCGGACAAGTACTTGTATTGGGGAAACAGAGTTGATTGTCCTGGGAAAAACTGTGAGACCTGTGTAGGCTTAGGTCATCAGGAATCTAGCCTAAGGTGTGCACTTGAAGAAGCCATGTTTCATAACAGGTAACTGAATAAGTACTCTCTGGTTTCTGACTAGAGTTCCAATGTGCTGAATTCAAATGAGATTTGCTTTATAGGACCGTTGTAATGCCTTCTGGAATGTGCATCAATCCAACACATAACAAGAAAAGTATACTCAATCAATCTGATAACAAAATTACAGAGGAAGGGTGAGTTCTGTCATACTTGTTTGTTTTTCTTAGTTGGGTAGGGAGCTCTTCTGCAATGGACTCCTTGTATGAGATCATATCTGAGAAGGTACCTGTGATATTGGACGACTCCAAAAGATGTCATGTGAAGTTGGAAGAAAGAGGGACTGCGCATGCTTATGGAGTTAGTCACCAATGGTTAACAGTGAGTCACTACTCAAAGCTCTTCATCTTTAACCTAACTGCAAGTCCTCTTTCATGGTAATACACTTCCTTTTATTCTATTTATTCTCCTCTAAGCTACATGCAGTCCCCTTTAACTCCTTTGAGATTAATTTTGGGTGTAGGTTCGTTGAGTGCAAAGATAGAGGCAATCGTAGCGCCAGTCATGCTTCCTTATTCATTTCTCCCTACTATGGCAGCTGAAAAACTGAGAAATGCGGCAGAAAAGGTACTATAGAAACTGAGCTTAGTGACAAAATGTTGTTTTAAAAAATATAAAATGTAAATTATATTACCAAAAGAGAATGGTTACAACTTACAGTAGCTATGATAGAAACATACTTCTCAGGCCAAAAAGAATAAAAAATCTGTGAGAAGCAATGTTCTGGTACAAAAACAAAAGTTAGCTGAGAATTAGCTAAAATTAAACAACAAAGAAATCAGGTCACGAGAGGGAACACCAATAATTATATTATGAAACTGATTTAGTAATCATCAATTCTTTTTAACTATGATAATTCTTTCAGTGTTTTTTTTGACTGAAATATCCGACAGACTAAATCTAACTGACTAATCCTTAGAGATCTGTTCACCAGCACCAAAGAGGTTCAGTTTTTCCAAAGAGAATTGATACTCATATCGTCTAGTCACACGGATGAGTAATATGAGTGTAATTTTCAAACTCAGTTTTTTTAGGAACTTTCGGAACCGTCTTCACCGATCACACCAGCGTGGTTTGTTCTTTCAGTGTTGTCATTTTCACTAATATTTTGTCCAGTGTCATTGCCGGAAAACTATGAGCTAACACATACCTATGAATTGAATTTACCTTGATATTTAGTGATAATAAATTTGAGGGATGTGGGGTGACAATCAGATTTTCTTATAATTGACTAGTATGGTCAATCTTTTTTTTTTTTTTTTTTTTNTGTTATACCAGTTTCTGCAACACTTTTAGAAATTGTCTAGGTCGTATGTGGACATTACTAATATTGTGTCACCTTACGATGTAATCTAACTTTTACACCTTGAAGGAAACTAAGGAAAGAAAAATAATCTAGCATCATTTTTTCCACAAGGAACACAAAAGTCGTTTGGACCGTTTACTTGGACGTCAACGCACGTGCTCCCTGCCCTCCCAGATTCCACCGCGTATAATATTTGTTTAGTTATTAACCCAATAAATGAATAAATGGTGACCAGAAAAACTTAACCAATTAAAATATCTTTTTCTTTTCTCACAAGTTCTTACCAAAAAGAGAAAATACCAATAATACAATAAGTAAAGGATAGTTCAATTAGTTAAAAAATGAAAAAATTAAGGTTGATTTATTACAATCGATAATTTTATTTATATCTTATTGCACTATCTTAAACGGAATTATCAAGATTTAAGATTTAAGTTCTATTTACACTATAAAAAATTAACAACTTTTCGACAACCATCGCTAGGTATGTGTTTCAATAAACAGTTCACGCTATATATGGAAAGAAAGAAATCGGTGACGACATGAAGAAGCTTCATCTCCAGCAACACTTTTGGTGAAAAAGGATTGATAAAAATTTGAAGAATAATATCATTATTATTCATAAGAAAGGAGATAAGACATTGGAGGAAGGAATACGATTTTTGTTTGATACTAGATAAGCAATAAGAAAAAAAAATCTGTTCATTTTCAGGAAAGAATAGTAAAAAATCAGACATAATGTAAACAATACATTTTTTTTGAATTAAATTTAACATTTAATTCGAGAAAAAAACTTTTCGACAACCAAATTCACTGAAAATCCATCGGTTTGTTTTGATAAATTTTTGATGGATATGACTGTTAGATCTATATCATCAAATTTTTTAATTTTGTTAAAAATCGTTGAAAATTTCTAATCGATAACTGACGAATGTTTTTGGTTAGAATGTTGTGATTCTGATATTTCAAGAAAAAAATTATGACGAGTTTCTAACTGATTTCTTACCAATTTTCAACGGTATAAAACGGTTACTAAAACATTCAAATTCGGTCAGAAATTCATTGAAAATTTATGATGGATTTCTAATAACTTCTGCCTGTTTGAAAATTTTGACGAATTTCTAATGGATATCTAACAATTAAAATTTTAAATTGATCGTCGAATTTCTTACCATTTAATTTCCAATTTGTTTTCGTCAGAAAATTTTAACTATTTAGAGTTTCCATTGGAAAACCGTCAAAAATTTTTGTCTATGAAAAATGAGACGGAAAGTCCATGAGAAATATATGTTTTTCTTGTAGTATTACATCATATTGAAAATTTTATATAAGTTTTTCTATTAGTCTGTATAACTTTTTTTATAAAACACATTTTCTAAGACTCAAATCTCAAATTCTATGATGTGAAATATTTATAAATTCTAAGTTAAACCAATGTACTGGACTAAAAAGACTTACAAACTCAAATTACTAAGTCGAGTCTCATGTTGAAAACGCTGTAGTTAAAATACGATGACATCTCCAACCTTGTACATTACATTTGAGTTTCTTAATTGTCAAAAGGAAAATCTATTCCAATCAAATTTAGAGCATCTGGAAATATCTAAATACTTATAAATCTAATAATATATAGAGAAATTCTCTTAGATAGTTTCTTTTAGTTTGTTCTTCACAAAAATAATTCTTAAAAAAGAAAATGACCAAAATAATTTTTTTAAAAGCTAAATTTTTTATTTATATGCATTTATACCCCTAGGGTTAACTAATTTAGACTTTAGGGTTTAGAGTTAAAGAGTAGGTTTAGGGATAAAGTTTCGAATTTCAAAAAAAAAATTAAAAATTTCAAAAAAAAAATGTTATTTTGGTCATTTTATTTTTCTAAAGCTATTTTTGTGACAAAAACTTAAGAAAAACTGTTTAAGAGAATTACCCTAATATATATTAGAAATTAACTATGTGTATAGGAAGAGAAAACAAAACAGATGGCCGGCGCTTCTTTAGGCTTTGCAAGCATCGATGCTTGTTCTGTTGCGCGGATCCCACTGCCACGTGGCGGCCCGCGATTGGTCAGTTTCAATTTTTTTTTTTTTTTTTTTTTTTTTTGGGGAAAAAAAAAAAAAAAATTTTAAGCACCCCTCTTTTTCATTTAGGGTTGCTGATGCTCTTAGTTGTGTAAATGAAACTCTTTTGGGAGAAACTTAATAGTGTCTCCTATTCTCGAATCTATTTGACTATTCAAGATCAAACGCATCTGTACAGAAATGAAAAAGTTTCTCCAATCATGCATACGTTGCTTTTTCTTCCAACAATGATGAATTTTTCCATCTTAATCACTAGTTGCTTGACATCATCTCCTATGAATACGGGTGATGTCATAAAAATAGACGTCATATTTTATTTGAAAGCGGTATTTCACGTGAAGGAGCTTCAACGAGAATTAAATAACTCCATCATGACCATGAGCCGCCTGGCAATGCACACCACTCAACGTTCCTTTTATTTCTCATCATGCGTGGGATGCACGCTTCACTATCCACATGTAGATATTTCGAATTATTCCACCTATACGAAGGCACGTGAGTTACACGATCCTATCTCTTGTTTTGTTTTGTTTCTCCTTCGGTCTTTCCCGTTAATTTCCACTCTCCTTCCATAAAGGTTAAAGAAAATGTTATATATATATACTCATGATGATGCTAGAGATTAATTAAAAGGTATATATAACTGTATAAGTATAAACAGAAGATATAAACTCATCTGGATTCTCTCACCGGAAAGCAACATGAAGTCATCATCATCATCATCATCATCATGGACGTTTCTCACCACCACAAGCTTAGGCCAGAGAAACCCATCTCCACTTACACCGAAGCAAATGAAGAAGACGGCTTCAAGGAACAAACCCATCAAAGTGCGTTACATATCGAACCCCTTGAGAGTCAAAACTTGTGCCTCCAAGTTTAGAGAACTCGTACAAGAACTCACCGGCCAAGACGCCGTCGATCTTGAGCTGGATCCCGAGTTTTCCCCATCCGCTGTATCCGACCACAGCCCTTCTCCGCCTCCGCCGGAGAATCTTGCGCCTCGTGTTCTTTATGAGGAGCCGTTCGATGATCTGGTGGCTGGATACTATGAGCCGTTGGATGGGGATGATAAGTTTTTGTCGCAGATGTCGGGAGGTTTTTCTGCATATTTCTCGAATGAGTTCTACAATTTGGATGACTTTGGACGAATCGATTCTATGTGAAGATCTTCGGAGTATTTAGGGGTTTCAAGTACATATCTATATAATTATGAAATGCCATACATATATTTAAATTGATATACATGTATATTAATTACTTATACAAAGGTTTGTGAAGAGAATTATAAGGGTAGTTAAGTCATTTGCATAAGGTTTTCAATGAACTTTTTGATTTATTGTTTTGTTAGATTATTTTGATATGTTTTTTCAAAAAATGTTATTAAATTCCTGAAAAATTATAAATGAACAAAATGTCACTAGCTAGCCAGAAGAAAATGATACTAATACATTTTGTAAATATATCAAACTCAAACTTAACTAAAGCGAAAATTTAATTTTTTTGGATATTCCTGATATCAAGACAATATGTTGATTATAACCTAGTGTTTTGAATTCTATAACTCAATCATTTATATGTTCGATCTTCTAATTTTTCGACAACGAGACAACTACTATTTGAGACCTCTCATATTATCACGGTGAGGTTGCTAAAACATATGGTTAATGTTTATACCAATTTTTTTTTATCCAGCTGACGAATCGAGTTGTAATGGAATATGATTGGGCAATTCAACCCCTTTTAAGTTCTTGGGAGCATTCAAAGAGAAAAATAATTAAAATATTTTATTAAAAAGGCAAAAAAATATGTATATCTTACATATATAAATACAAATAAAAATAATATTTTTTTGTATTTTCAAATTATTTTTTTTCAAAAACAAAATTTCATATAAAAATATATTTTTATAAAAATGTTTTTATTTTTATAATTTTTTTTGTTTGGAAAATGTTTTTTCAATTTTTTTTGAAATTTGAAAATGCCTTTTGAAACTACATTAATTTTTTTTTATTTTTATTTTTAATATTTATTTTTTATTTTTAAAAATTTAAACCTCAATTCCAAAACTTTACCCCATAACTCTAAACCCTAAATTTAGATTAGTTAACCCTAAGGGTATACGTATATATTTCCTCTTTAATGAGATATTTTGATCATTTTGATTTTTGAAAGTCTTATTTATTATAAAAACTTTTAAGACTATTCTAGAGTATTTCTCAATATGATTGTGTGATTCAAAATATAAAACGATATAACATAGAATGGAGTTTTAATTGTTCAAAACAAAAGAGTATTTCATGCTACAAAATATCACATTACACTTGCTTACAAAATTTTCATTGCATCGTTTTCAAAATAAGCCTCTGATTATATAACCAGCATGTACTATGGTTATAAAAGATGAATGTGTAAGAATTGGATAAAATGGATGAGAAAGATGGATATGTTGAAGTTTATGTGTTGTGGTTAAGAGAGCCAAGAGAGAATAAGTTTAAGAAAATATGAAAGTATAAGTGAAAATTAGAGAATAATGTGAAATTGAGCTCATGAAAAAGGAAAATAGAGAGAGAAAAAAAAGTTTAGTAACTAGAGAATAGCGAAGAAAAAAAGGGAGATAATTCTCTATTTTCAGCTTATATTGAAACTGATTACAAAGAGAGTTATTTATAGTTAAAACTCACACAACAACCCTAACAATTAAATAACTAATATTATAAGAAAACTTAAACTAATAGTAATGTGGAGAAAGATACTAGGACGACACATATGAGATGAGAGAAGTGATATATGGGTATTAGATATAGGGCAACATTAACGAGAGCAACTCTCCTTAGTCAGGAATATACATCTTGTGAAGACTCTGATCAACATGGGCAACTTTCATTTTCTTGTTATTGCTTCTGTTTCTATAGTTACATCTTGTTTCCTACACACCATATATAACAACTTAAAACATGAATTAGTAACACCAATATAAGACCAGAGCTTGGAACAACACCGTCTGGTCGCCAATACTTCAAATAACAAGGAATGGACAGAAACATCATGAAGTTAACTATCCAAGCAATGCAACTCTCTGAATCTTAATCAAGTGAATACCCAAAATTATAAGTTCATGCAAGGAAAACCACAACCGTTAGACCTAATCTAGGAACAACAGCTGACTAGCATCCAAGTTCAAGACGTAATCTTTGGAACCTATTTATCACATTCATATCTCAAGATTTTAATCACTTCACATTTTTAAGAAACATATCTAGGCAAAAGAATATTTAGACAATATCCTAACATGTGAAATTTCATTTAAGCATCATTTTTAAAGGAAAGAAAGTCCATTTACCTTCAAGGAATCTGAGTTGATTCATTGTACCTCTTTCTCCAAGGGTTTTTTCTTGAACTTTTTGGGTTCATAAGATAGTGCAAGGTTTAGCTTTTGTCTAAGGTATCGCTCTCCTTTTTCAGTGTTCAATTCTCTGTTTCCTCCTTTCCTCCAGCTTGTGGCACCTCATGAAAACTAGAATTGTTTCTTCCTTGAGCATAATGGAGAGATTTCTCAATCTTTAAGGTTTGGCAGCTTCATTGGTCTCTAATTGAGTTGCTCAAGTTGTTGAAGGTTTGAATCATGATGAAGAGTAGTCAACACACGTTATCTTATATATTGTTCTTGAGTTCTTTATCTTGGATGAACTTTTAATCAGTGGATAAAAGAGTTTCTTCAATGGCTTGTGGGAAAAAAAACAAAGGAAAATGAAATACAAAAGCTTTCTATGAGGTTTAAGAGCTTATAACTTTGATACCATGTAAAAATTTGATGAAGATAGAATAAGTTTATGAAAGTATGAGAGTACAAGTGAGAATCAGAGAATAATGTGAGATTTGAGCTCATGAGAACAGAGAATAGAGAGAGTAAAGAAAGTTTAGTAACCAGAGAATAGTGGATAAGAAAGAGGAAATCTCGACTTTCAGCTTAGATTAAAACTGATTACAAGGAGGACTATTTATAATCAAAACACAAACAACAACCCTGACAATTAAATAACTAATATTGTAGAGAAACTTAGAGCATGATTAACCCATGATTCTTAAGGTAAGGTTCTTACCGGAAGTTAAAAAACTGTTTCTTAACTTTTAACTAAAAAAGCTAAGAACCGGTTCTTAAATAAGGACTTTAAGAACCGGTTTTTAGCTTTTTTAGTTAAAAGTCAAGAAACAGTTTCTTAACTTCCGCTAAGAACCCACCATAAGAACTCCGGGTTAATCATGGTCTTAAACTAATAGTATCTCAAGGAAAGAGAATAGGCTGACAAATATGAGATTAGAGAAGTGACATATGTGTATTAGATGTGGTCAATGAAATGTACCTTTCCAACAGTTCCATTTTCAAATTCAAATCCTTTCTATTTTACTTTCAAATCTGTTCAACTTTGGTTCCAAAGCCTCTAAGATATATACTAAATTCTGGAGGTTCCTGAAAGTCTTATTAGACATTTTCACGTGCTTATCCAATCAGTTTGCATAAAACAAGACTGTAGATGTGTAGATGTGTTATGTAAATGGATCGCCAAAATAGGTTGTCTGTGGATAAGTTTGGTTGTGAATGGATTGACTGTTAGTCTTTATAAAATCTTGCCAACTCTTCCTTTTCACCTTTTTTACTTTTTTACTTTATTTCTTCTTTCCTTCAACAGAAAGCTCATAAAACATCTGAAAACATTAATGATTACAAAGTACAAGTAGATAAATGGTTTTTAAGTAGAACCAATCTAGTACAAGTAGATAAATGGTTTCTAAGTAGAACCAATCTAATGCATACTCCCTCAGTTCCATTAAGATGGATGTTTTGGTGTTTTCACACATATTAAGAAAACACATTAATCATACATCGGTTTTAGAAATTATCAAATTCCAATGCATTTTAACCAATAGTCTTTCAATAAATTTAATTAATTTTATTGAAATTTGTAATTTTTGTATAGAAAACATAAAAAATACATCTTTATGAAACAAATTATTTTTCTAAAACATCTATCTTAATGGAACGGAGGGAGTATTTTAGTAGGCAGATCTTCTAAAAAAATCAAAAAATGTTTTATGACCAAAATAAAGAAAATAAAGAAAATAATAGAAAATACTTTTACTAAAAAATAAAATACATATTTGTGTTAAAAATGGAATATATAAATATTTAAATAAATTATAAAAAGAAAAAAAAATCATTTTTTATTTTTGAAATTAAATTTTGAATTTTTTTTGAAACTTTCTTTTTCTTTTTATTTTTTTCCTAAGCCTTTTTCCAAAAATATTTTTAAAAATATATACAATAATTTTTGAATTCTAAACCCTATATCCTAAACCACCCCTTCCAAAAAATATAAGTTTAAAGTCTAAACTAGCTAGCCTCATATATACAAATATATTTTACCTTTTTAATAAAATCTGTTTTGTTCATTTAAACCTTATGGATTGTTTTTATTATACAAACCTTTTAAGTATTATCCTACCGTATTTCTTTATTTTAAACAGCTACCTATAAAAAGAACTTAGAGATATATGTGTACTACTAAATTAATATTTGTGTAAAAATAATTCTTTTTAGGAGAAAGTTAATGATGTCTTCTATTCTCGAATCTATTCAACTATTGATGATCAAACGAATCTGTACAAACATTAAAAAGTTTCTCCAAACACGTATGCGGTGTTTTATTCCAACAATGATCGAAATTTTTTCCATTTTGACGACTAGTTGCGTGACGTCATCTCATATGATAGACGGTGATGTCATAAACGACGTCATATTTAATGTGAGACCGGTATTCACGTGGAGGAGCTTCAACGACAAAGCTCCACTACCATCCAAGTGCATATATTTCGAGTGATTGATTCCACCTATCCGAAGGCACGTGAGGTACACGAACCTATCTCTTGTTTCGTTTCTCCTTCGGTCTTTCCCATTAATTTCCACTCTCCTTCCAAAAAGCTGAAATAAAATGTTATATATATGATGATGATGCTAGAGGTTAATTAAAAGGTATAATTTAAACATAAGATACAAATACACAACATGAAGTCATCATCACCATGGACGTTTCTCACGACCACAAGCTTAGACCAGAGAAACCCACTTCCGGTTTCAAGAAAAACACCAAAGCAAATGAAGAAGACGGCTTCAAGGAACAAACCCATCAAAGTGCGTTACATATCGAACCCCTTGAGAGTCAAAACTTGTGCCTCCAAGTTTAGAGAACTCGTACAAGAACTCACCGGCCAAGACGCCGTCGATCTTGAGCTGGATCCCGAGTTTTCCCCATCCGCTGTATCCGACCACAGCCCTTCTCCGCCTCCGCCGGAGAATCTTGCGCCTCGTGTTCTTTATGAGGAGCCGTTCGAAGATCTGGTGGCTGGATACTATGAGCCGTTGGATGGGGATGATAAGTTTTTGTCACAGATGTCAGGAGATTTTTCTGCTTAGGATACAATTTTTATAACTTTCTTAGGATACAATTTTTATAAAGAAAATAGAAAAACCTTCTTAAATTTTTATGACATTTTTATGAATTTGATAATATGCATATTTATAAAAATATTACTGAATAAATATAATATCATATTAAGATTTAATAAGATATTCAGAAATTATATTATTATTTAATAACACATTTAGTGAAATTGTTATAACTTGTTTGGTTCGCTTACTATTATGACTCAACTTACTTTTGGTTTAGGATGTTCAGTCATACGTGATCCATCATCAAGCCTCATTAAATTTTTTGAAATGACTAATATATGATTAACATTGCTAAACAGTTTTTAATTATCGCTAACCCATCCTCGGTTTGTTTGTCCTCATCTATCCTATGGTTATCCTACTCAAAACTTGATGTGTTGTTAACTTCTAATTTCGGTTTGATTCCCAACTCTTTTGGAAAATAATATATTGTATGGTTTTGATTTTGTATGATTGCAAAATTTATTCTATATACAAAGTTACATCTTCTATGGTTTGTGTAATTTATGTTGTTTTGTTACATAAATTTATTTTATATTCCAATGTAAAAGTTACATATTCTATGATTTATTTATGGATTAGTGTTTAATGTTGTAAACAATATAAATTCTTTGATGTATATGGTTTAGAGTTTAAGGTTTCGTATTCCATATTATATGATGTTCCATACGAAACGTATGAAACACAATATATTATGTTGTTTAGATATCTATTTAGATATTTAGAACTGTTGTATTTGATTGATTGATAACCACATATAATTTGAAATTTTGTTTTGATACTGTTTCAAAAAACCACATTTCCAATAGATATTCAAAATCCGTTTTTCGCTTTATAAAAATATATCCTAGTGTATATATCATAAATTGTTTACTTAATTAATTTAATATTTCAAATAATATGGAAGTTAATTTAGATATTATATTTATTGTTAATCTTTAAAACATGAAAATTACGATATATAATTAGATATATTATTCAGTCTCCTAGGTAAAACAGTCAAATATTTATATATACTTTCTCTCAATTACAACCTAATCGTTTAACTTTGTCTTCTCTATAGAAAATGTCGATTGTTGCAAGAAAGGTTCATCCAATGATACGCAGAAAATCGAGTGAAGATTATCAACATATGAATTTTGCAATTGTAGAGCGGAAAACTTTATTGAGTTAGTTCTCGTGAATTCAAACGTAAGTTTATTAATCTATTTACTATTAGTTACATCATTTATTGGTTTGATTCCTTAATGATTTATGAAACTACATATGCATATTTTAAAGGGAAAAAAGTTTTTTTAGACCAAAAAACATGTACATTGTCCCATTAGACTAAATACACTTACTAATTGTCCTATTAGGTTAATTATTTCAAAAATGCCACTAATACCCTTAAAATCAATTATAAAATCAAATTTATAATTATTAAGGTAATAAAAATATATATTATTTTATTATTAGTAATTAAAAAAAAAAATTAAAAAAGCCCCAGCCCCAATTAAACCTAATCTCCCCCTCGTTACCTTCGTCTCTCTCTCTACGCGATCAAAGCACAAGCTCCTTCGACGGCGACGCTTGCCATTCTCCGGCGTATCCTCTCTCGTCGGCCTCACCTCTTCTTCTCTGGCGTCTTCCTCTCTCGGTGGTCAGAAAGGGAGCACCTTCTCCGGCGTCTCCTCTTCCTCTCCGGCGTCTCCTCTTCTTCTCGGCGTCTCCTCTTCCTCACCGGCGTCTCCTCTTCCTCTCCGGCGTCTCCTCTTCTTCTCGGCGTCTCCTCTTCTTCTCCGGCGTCTCCTCTTCCTCTCGGCGTCCGTCGTGTACTCCAGCGTCTCCTCTTCTTCTCGGCGTCCGTCGTGTACTCCGCCTCTCTTCCTTACTCTCTTCGGCTCCGGTGTCCTCCTTCGGCTCCGGTGTCATCTGTTTGGCTCCGGCGTAAGCTCTTCTTCAGCTTTTCTCTCGTTTTTGTCGAAGTTAACATCTACACTCTCTTAGTATTTATTATTTAGTGTTGTGTTCTTCAGTTCTTGTTTGAAAATAGATTAGTTTGCAAATATATTAGTGTTGTGGTCTTCAGTTCCTGTTTTGTCTATGTTAGTTTATTAGTATCTGAGCTAATATTAAGATTTCGTTCAGTTCCTGCATCAGTTCATGATTGGTCTTCAGTTCCTGTTTTGTCTATGAGATTTCATCTCTTATGTGTGTTTGTGTTCCTATTTTGTGACTTGTAATGAGATTAATTGTTTTGTCTATGTTAGTTTGTTTGTTTATGAGCTTATGTCTTGGCATGAGTTTATGTTCTTCTTTTGTAACTTATTTTTTTTTTTAACTATATATGTGCCTTAAAATAATAGAGATTGCTTGCTTTCTTTGTGTCTTGTTTCTTGTGAATTGTGTGTTTGTTTCTTATGTTATTATTTTGTGTGTTTTATGTGTGTTTGTCTTGTAGTCTTATGTGTTTTTTGTTCCTTTTTTTTGTGACTGGTGTCTTAAGAGACATTATTTTACTGAGCTGTGACATTGGTTATTGATAGGTACTGAGTTTTACTCATCCTGCGAGTGCTCTTCTTCTCGGACTCTACTTCGGCATGTAGCATCTACGGCTCAAATCTCTTCTTCTCCTGATAGCGACTGATCTCATGTCTAAATAAAAGGTAATCGAAGGTAAGTCCACTCTTCTCCTTCGTATGTTGTTATGTTCTCTTGGTTAATGAGTGTGAACTAAATCTAGTTGTGTTCATTGTCCATTGTGTTCTTTTCCATTGTGAATTAATTGAGTTATTGTTGTGTCTTTGTTGTGTTGTTTACCGTATTCTAATTGAAATATATAGAGATTGCTTGTTGATGATAAATATCTAGTTTATATGCTTGGACTTATATGCTTTGACTTATATTCAATCTTATTGTTTGTTTTTAGGTATGGGTTTAGAGCTGCCTAACCGTCTATATGGAGAGGGGTTGGAACCGCAGGTTAAGAAGATTAATAACAGCTGCCGACTGAAACTTCTCGAGCTTCTGAGGGAGAAAATGGAGCCAGAATACAAGGAAGTGATGAAAGATCCCCTGTTCTCCCATATTATGGTTATTGAGGAGAATGGTCTTAAGTTCTCGGCGAGGCTGGTACACTCTTTCCTTTGTAGGGAGTTGATGACAAGCAAGAAATATGAGAAGTGGTTCTCATTTGCAAGGACGCCTCTCCGGTTTTCACTCCAAGAGTATCATGCGGTCACATGTCTGAATGTGAAGCTAGAGAAGATAAGTGTGGTGAAATGGACATATGATATGGGTTTTTGGAGTAAGATGATGAATACAAATACCATGTTTTGCTAGCGGATACACGTTCTCAAGTGCCTTCGCTATAGATCCTTGTCTGTCCGAAATAAAAGCCAATCCATTATCATCAGCAACAACAACTTTTAACTGTCTCATAAACCATTCCCAAGACTGATCATTCTCAGAGTCAACTATCCCGAATGCAATAGGATACAAATTTGAATTTCCATCTAAAGCAGTTGCAACCAGTAGCACCCCTTTGAATTTACTCTTCAAGAATGTTTCATCGACAACAATGACACGCCTCATGACTTTGGTAAAGCCTCTAATCGATTGATCAAACGCTAAAAACAGATATAGAAATCTACCATTGACGTCAGTCTCATAAGAGGTATGTGTACCCGAATTGGCCTCTCTCAGCATGTGCAAATATTTTGGTATTTTTCCATAACTTTCTTCTGGAATACCTCTGACAGCATTGACTGCAAATTCACGGGCATTCCATGCTAAAGAAACAAAGATCTCACATCCATAATCATTACGCATAATCTTAACAATATCTTTTGCTTTAGGTCCTTCTTTGACACCTTCATATTTATGCATGATCAGACCGCCAATCGTTTTTGCTGAAGCTGTCTTACTGGCACTGGTTCTGTTTGAAGGTGCACATGAATGTTCACCAACATACTTCTTAATAATAAAATATGTGGAGCCCTTCAAACACTCTGCTCGAGCACCCGAAAAGCACACCTTATCCGCACATCTAATACACCAAACTGATTTATTGGATTTGGTAATTGTGTAGTGAAAGTTATGCTTCATTGCACATAACTCAAACCTTGCCTTCAACACTGTTTTGTTGAGAAAAAGATCTCCTTTCTTAACCAAATCGACCAAAGAGCTTTTTGTCAAATTTTCTCTGTTTTCTTTTTCAGAGATGATGTTGTCAGCATCATAATCATCTCCATCAACCTCGTGTTGGTTCATCTTTCCTTTCTTCTTCTTGTTATACTGTGAATCCCTGACATTACTAGAAGCGTCTTCTCCATTGTCACAAGGATTTCGTTCATCCTCTTCACCAGTACTTGCATCAGTTGGCATCATATTAAGATTAATATCCACCTTATTTGGATTCTCTTGCTTCGCTTTATAGGTAACACACAATCGAGTTGACGAATGCTTCTTACAAAAGCCTAGAAAATTTTGAACTTGGCGTGAGTTATCAATGATGACCGATGGACAATATGATGAATTGATCAATCCAATAGGTAGATAACTCAACTCCAAAACAGCATCAGAGTCATCGAAACCAAAATCTTCTTTGACAATTTTCTGTAACTCTTCAAGAGAGAAGCTCAATTCTAAAGCAAGTAATCTTCCCCCTTTCTTTTCATCAGCAGAAAAACTCCAACCTGAAGCTGCAACCAATTCCCAAACACCACATGAAGCATAGATATGCATCATGGTAGAAACAATGTGAATTTTTCAAAAAAAATTGTGAAAATCAATGGAAGAGAAAGAAGCTGGCGTGATGGCGTGAGGAAGGATGGGTTTCCACAATTTTTTTTTTTTTAGGTGAAAATATCTTTCAGATAGATTTTGTTCCTAAATTTTCGGAACAAACCTTATCTGTAGAATATGTGCATTCTACTATATGTAGAATACAATAAATATGTTAGAACTCAATTTCTATGGGTTTTAGATTTAATGTAATGTGTAGATTTCGATTTCTACAGGTTTTAGATTTATAGTAATGTGTAGATTCTGATTTCTACGGGTTATGGAATAAGAGATAAAGCGTAGAATGTGCATTCCAAATATTTTTAGATTACTATTATTTCCGTAGAACCCATATTCTAAAATAGTAGATTCAATGAAAATGTAGATTGCAGTTTCTACTAATCAGAATACGAATTCTACTTCTGGTAGAACAAAATTTGAAATTATGATTTTTACATTTTTAGAACTGAAAAAAATATTAATAAGTTGATATTGGTATTTCATCAGTAATTACTATTTTTAGAATTTTTTTTTAGTTTGTAAAACTATTTATTTGATTTATTTTCAAAAATACTAAAGGGCATTATAGGCAAAAATAGTGCAAAATATAAATTAGACTAATGGGACAATGTACCTATTTTTTTGGCCTAAAAAAACAATTTTCCCTATTTTAAATTTTTTTTATTGTACTAGATTGTATGCATCTATTGAGAATGAACTGGTACAAAAATATAAACATTTTATAAACAACGGTTAAGCGTATTAATAAATGTATCCAGTCTATAAAAATATGGTGACGAGTTCAAGACCAATTCATTTTCTTACAAAATAGTTATTCTAAGGACAACTAAAACCAAAGCGTTGTCAGATTTTCCTGATAATGTACCGGAAAAGTATTTCACTGATTTTAGTGAAGTGTTGGAAGAAAAATATGAAAGGAACATATTGATAGGTAACAATATTCTTATATATTTAGTATCAAAAAATAAAATGTCAAATTCCAATATTTACAGTTTGCGTAATTGCTCATGTTTGACATATTTTTTTAATTTATAGATGTAATTGGACAAATCATTAAAGTTGGTAACATTAAAGGAGTGAAGACCCAAAAAATTTCAAACAATTCTTTCAAACTCCAACTGATTTTGCACGATATAAAGTAAGTAATGTTCATATTTATATCATATAATCAACAATATAGTATTTTATATCTAATAAATATCAGTGAAGTCACACTTAAGGGAACTTTATGGATGATCATGCAAAATGAACATTTTCTTATACCACCAAGAAGATGGATACGGTTGTGGTATGTGTCATACATTTTATATATGTTAAATCCTATAAAGGTATAACAGTTTTTTGTTATAATTCCTTATTTATCCTGTTTATATATATATATACTTTATATGTATAATGTCTTCTCGATGTATTATAGGTGAAATAAGCATTTCTGATGTTTTTAGTGCCACGAAGATATTGTTTGATTCTACTACCAAATATGTTGATAATTTCAGAAAAAAATACATATACTCAACTTATGACAATTGTTAATAAGATAGATGGTTATGCATTCTAAAATATTGTTATTAATTTGTGCATAATAGTTTTCCCAATAATCATCAAATGATTACACAAGGTGCTTTTAGTCAAGTATCATTCAGTAATTCTTTAGATAGGAACAGTGAGTTTTTTTCAAAAAATCTCGGAAGATATTATCCGATATTTTACAGATAACATTGGTAAGTTTTGATCATTTTATGACTTTTTCGTTTATACCTATACCAACCAAGTGTTATAGTACATGTAGTTTGAAAAAGATGTTTATTGTGTGACCATCAAATGAATTGATACTTCAAAAACTGGTATTATTGGGCATGCAAAACCTGTAAACTTAAAGTTCAGGAATATGATAAATTTTCTGATGATGATAGAACTCAACCAAAGTACAACTGTAAGACATGTAGCGATGTTAATCTGGGTTTCCCAAGGTATATTCTACTAACCATATAATTGATTGTGGTTACCATATTCTTTATTTTCAAAAGTATGGTACACTTATGGTTGACAATTCTTTATTCTTTATATATATATATATATATTATTTGGTTGTGCGCTATATAATGTTATTTATTTGGAATAATTTGATAGCATGTACGTATGTATTTTATTGTTGGATAATATTTATTCGAGGGGATAATTTGGTAGCATTTACAAATGTATGTCTTAATTTTTTTACCATGTATATTTGAGGGGAAGAAAATCCAAGCAACTATTGCTTATGAATGTGTGATTTACTTTGTCGATGACTTCCGAAAAAACAATTGATATTATATAGATTTCAAGATAAAATCAAACATTGGTATAACCAAGACAACCAATAATATCTTTAAACTCAAATTCACTATATCAACCATAGTTAAACACATTGCTTTTGTATCATTTTCGTTGTATTTCTATCCTTTAAGTTTTGCTGATATTATCCACTTATTTAAAACATTTTAATCATTGTGTTTGTTTAATGATGATATTTATTTCAAATGTTATCGGTATGGTAATTAGTTGTACACCACTCTAATTCATTCTGAATGACGAAACAAAGAAAAAGATCTTGCGTTCCTGAGTTTCTCTATTGAAGATGATTGGTATATTTATTGTTACTTTGTAGATCTACATACATGTTTGTTATACATAGTGAATGTAGAATCGAATGTCAAGCAGTTGGTGACGTTGCCATTAAGTTTCAGTGACAATGAGTTCATGCTCAACAATCAGGAGAACCTTATATATATTTTTATTATGGTTTTCGCATATTAATCAGTCCACATATGGTTTTTTTTTTTTTTTTTTTGAAAAAGTAAGTATAACCCACATTACTCTGTATTATTAGAATTACCTCAGAGTAGTTATTCTTACAGGTTTTGACGAATACAACCAAATACTGTGAATCATGATATTCATGAAGTTAATGACCTATGATAAAAGTATGTTATATACTAATCATTTAAGTATATAAGTAACAAATGTATAATATCTTCCTACAATTTAGAAAAAAATTCATTCGTAAATATATATTTAAGAAGATCCTCATGAATATATATTTATGAATACTTTACGAAATTTAAATTATATATATATATTTAGTAAGATATTCTTGAATATGTATAATATTTTTCAAAAAATTTAAGAATACCTTTCCAATTTGAAAACTAAATTTTAAAAATAAACTGTACATATTTATATATATATAAGTCAAATTGAGAAAAGTATCATATACATTTAGGAAAACATTCCAGAGTATATGTTACATCTTGTAATTACACGTTTATGAAAGTATTTCTGATTTTTTTTTAATATAAATTCAACAACATATCATACATATTTTAGAAGGTATTTTTAAACCTTTTTAAAGGAAAATGTTTCCAAAAGAATTTGAGATTTTTTTTGAAAATGTGAATATAATTGTCATTTACCCATTTGATAAAATTTAATTTGGTCACTTTTGATATTTGAAAACTATTTGGAAAATAAAAACTAAAAAAACTATTTAACATATTTGTCGTGGTTGCTTCAAGTGATGAATCTAACGGGTGTTTGAAGTATGTGCAAATCCTTAATTCGTTTGCGACGGGTTTGATATCCGGCTCGTCTTTAAGGATTTGAGGCTGGGGCCTTATGCAACTTGGCGTGGAGGTTGATTGTTAAAGCTGATACGAGATGATGTTATCTCGGGTGTGCGCTTATTACTTTCTTCATCTCTCGGTGGATCCTTTATCTTGGGTGTTTAGTTGTTGTGATTTAGACTTTATAATATGTATTTGCTTTTAGTTTTGTTTATTATATTTTGGTGTAAGCTTCCGGAGATTTCCCTTTGGTATCCGGCTTTGTCTCCAGAGGAAGGTCCTAATCATGCTGGCTTAGTTTCTAGGTGATCTGTAACTCCTAGTTCTTGTTCAAATCTATGTGTATTTCTCTATTTATCAAACAATGAAATCTTTCAGGAAAAAAAAAAACAGATTTACCCTCCAGCAATGAGCTTGGTTTAAATATGAAAAAAATATCATAGTGTGATATTTGTTTTTGTTTTCAATGAATTTTGACCCCAAAGACTATAACAACTCTTGTTGTGCACTTGTAATAGTATTTTATATGATTAAAACCTGAAGACATCAACCCGTCAAAGACTCAAAATGGCAAGAAAATGGCGCCACAAGCATATAAATGCCCATCTACATAGCAAAGAGATTTGATGGCAATGTGCCAAAATCAAAAAGACCTGAACCAATGCTTTTTCATTTCCAGTTTTCCACACCTATGAAAAATTTATTGATGAGCATGTGATTCTGACACGAAAATCACGCATGAATGATCTAGAAATTCAATCTACCAGATCTTCCCAACTAACTATTACTAATAGTTGTGGAGTCATGTGATTTCGTCAAGAGTTTTAACCCGTAAAGGCAAAAAATGTAGTTTATCACAAAGGGTGTATTTGAAGATCGTGATTAAGAAAGCAAGATGTGTATCTTATGAATTAACGGTATTGTTGAAGTCCGATTATGAATTGATGTTCATGCAGTCAATGTAATCCTACCAAAGTATATTATATAATTTTATTGTAATCAGAATTGAACGTTTTAGATATATACTATAAGATTTAAATTAGTTCTATTCATACACTTGAGATAAGTTAAATCTTATGTATATACAACTCTTATGTAATTCATTAATACAACAAAATAATACAATTCAATAGTATTATCATTCTCCAGTTATACATGTAATAATGGCTAGTTCGTCGAAACCGGGAACCAAACAGCCAGGGTTACTGAGCTTTCCCGTCTTGAAGTCCTTGAACACGGTCTGGAACATGGCGTTAGATCTCATCCAAAGCGTGTATTTCAGCGTGAGGTGAGTCAAGATCGGCGTCAAACCGTGAGTGTGACGGAGTAGAAGAAGGGTTCCAAGACAAGACGCAAGAGGAAGGAGAAGATGTGAGTGTGACGGAGGAGCTAACACCATTAGAACACACTTTATAATACACTATAGTATAGTAATATAGATATAAATTAGGTGTATATATATTCTAAATTATTTCCCATATGATAAAGTTTTGTATTATGTAAAAACCTTTACAGAGCATTCTCCTTCCATATTAGTAACCTGTACGTGCTATTTATATAATCCTTTCTCACACAAAAGTCCTTCCAAATCAAAAGCTTCAAAAAAAAATTCTGTATTTGCTGGTTAAAAAAAATGGCTATCACTAATCTCATAGCCACATCCACATGCACCACCGACAGATTCTTCTCCTCCTCCTGCAAACCAAACCACTTCTTGGCACGTCGCTTGCCACAGACGACTCATAGAGACAGAGTTCTAACTCCTTGTTGTTATTGTGAGTTGTCGTTGAAAGTTGTGAAACCGGTTGTTATGCCGGAGACTAGTGACGTGATTGGAATCGTCAGTTTCTTGACAGGGAAGAGCTATTTTGTTACAGGTGCAACAGGGTTTCTTGGCAAAGGTTACAAACAAAAAAAAATTATATTAAACCTAAAACAGAGACTTTTCTTCTTGTCCAAGTAACTTGGAAAACTATTTGTTGCAGTGTTGATTGAAAAATTGTTAAGGGCAAGTCCTGAGATTGGGAAGATATTTATTCTGATGAAGTCAAAGGATCAAGAATCAGCCAACAAAAGACTCTATGATGAGGTTTCTTCGTTAAACATTTCAATTGCCAACTTCTTTATTTTTCTTGCATTATTCTAAATAGAGAAATTCCCTTAGATAGTCTTTTTAGTTTGTTTTTCACAAAAATAGTTTTTAAAGAAGAAAATGACTAAAATATATTTTTTAGAAGCTAAAAAATACATTTATATTCCTAAGGTTAACTAATTTAGACTAAGGGTTTAGAGTTAAGGGGTGAATTTGAGGATAAAGTTTCAAATTTCAAAAAAAAAAATCTATTTTGGTCATTTTATTTTTCGAAAATATGTTGTATATTGCCTTTGTACCGCTCAGATCATAAGCTCGGATCTGTTCAAGCTTCTGAAGCAAATGCATGGGAGATCTTATGAAACTTTCATGAAGAGAAAGTTGATTCCAATAACTGGAGACATTGGAGAGGAGAATCTAGGGATGAGTTCTGAAACAGCAGACAAGATTAGTGAGGAGATTGATGTCATTATAAATTGTGCTGGACGTACAACTTTTGACGACAGGTGTGTGTTTCTTCTTGCTCTGCTTGCTTTTTTACATAGCTTACAAACTAACTGTATTAACAACCAAAAAGTAAGCAGATACGACGCTGCTCTAAGTGTCAATGCTCTTGGACCTGATAGGCTCTTACGCTTTGGAAAGGAGTGCAGGAAACTGAAACTTTTCCTCCACGTTTCTACTGGTATTGAGTTAAGAATATTTAGGGTTAAAAGAGAAGTTTCGGAAACTTATTTCATATTTGTTATGTAGCTTTTGTCACTGGTAAGTTAGAGGGAACAGTACTAGAGACTCCTCTTTGCATTGGAGAAAACATAACTTCTGAGTTAAACATCGAAACCGAGGTGAAACTAGCTTCAGAAGTTGAAAGAAAGTTCCATGGTAGTGAAAGATCAAAGAAACTGAAAGAACTTGGTTATGAAAGGTGAGAACCAAAGATAGAATTACTTTCTGTGTTCACTTATGTACCAAAAATCTGAAAAATCCTGTTTGATCTTATGATGAGAGAGCAGAGCTCAAAGATATGGATGGGAAAAGGCTTACACATTCACAAAAGCCATGGGTGAGTCTGTAATTCACAGAAAGCGAGGAGACTTGCATGCAGTGATCATAAGACCTAGTTGTATAGAAAGCTCCTACAAGGAGCCTTTCCCTGGCTGGCTCCAAGGAATAAGGTTAATGATTTTCCTTCCCAAAGACAAAAGAACTTACTAGATTACCTTTTTGTTTTAATAGTATAGATTTACTTGGACTTTATATTAAACAAAAAAAAAAAAAAACAGGATGACTGCTCCATTAATATTAGGAAATGGAAAAGACCAGATCCCTGACTTGTTTGGAGATTATCAATCTTCTTGTGATGTTATACCTGTTGATATGGTTGCTAATGCTATAATAGCAGCCATGGCGAAACATGGTTGTGGTAATGTACTACCAGAGGTCAAAGTTTACAATGTTACTTCAACATCTCATGTGCATCCCCTGCGCATGGGCGAGATTATGGACTTCTCTTATCAACATCTCTGTAACTCTCCATTAACTGAGACAACAACCAAAGACTTGGAGCGTATGAAATTCCACAGTTCCTTAGAGGATTTCACCTCCTCTGTATCCAACGCAATAACAAAACAAGAAAGAGAGATGAAGAATAGAGAAGGAGAAGTAGAGTCACATACCACATTGAGCATGAAGGGGAAGAGGAAGCTTAAGTATTTTGTGTCCCTAGCAAAGACATATCAGCCTTACATGTTCTTCCAAGCTCGGTAAATAACATTACATGGACTTGGTTTTATTTACTAAGCTTGAATATGCTATCAAATTACTGATGTATATAGTAAATATATACCAGGTTTGATGACACCAATGCAAGGAGTCTGCTACAAGAGTTGTCAATGAAAGAGAGAAAGATGTTTGAGTTTGATGGCAGTTGCATTGACTGGGAGCATTACTTTATCAACATTCATCTTCCAGGTCTCAAAAGGGAACTCTTTCGTCAAAAATCCAGTTAAAAAAGAGTGATTTAAGATACAAACTGATGCAGCACATCCTTATCCAGTTATGTATTGGTGTTTGATGTGTTCTCCAATTTAATTTGGTTTTGTATTTTCTTTTGTTCTTAAAAGTGTTGTTTCCTTTTGTTAAGTTTCTTTATAGCTTTAGAAAATGTTATAAACTATATAAGAAACCAAAAAAAACTTAACTAAAAAAGAGAACTAAATTTTCATATGATTATATAATACAATAAAAATGTTGAAAAATAAAATAAAATGATGTGGGTTAAACTAGTTTGAATTCTTTCAACATGTTGAATGAAAAAGGAATGAAACTACCAACACCGCATGTCATGTTCCTATTTATTATTGTAATTTTAAGTATTTTTAATTCCTCCTAGTTATTTAAAACCATTTTTATAACAAGTTACCTTATTTTATATTTTTATACATCAAGTTCATCATTTTGTATTATAAATATAATTTTGTTTTTATTATTTGAATACATAGTAATAAAATAAAATATGAAATATATAATAATTAAAATATTGAATTTTATTCATAAAAACTATTGTATGAAACAAAATTTAAATGCTTATTGAATTATGATGTGGAAGAAAGAAAGGATGATTTGGATTAAAAAGCAAAAAAAAAAAATTAGATGTTAAGAGCAAAAATTATTGTACATAGTCTAAGAGCTTGGTGTTGCATAGTAGTATCTCCTCACCCTTTGTCCTCTTCGATTCCTAACCATCTCCAACATATCCGAATTATTGTGAGAGTTTTCTTGAAGATCTCTTAATTCAATTCGTTACATAGCTTCTACTACTCCATCACAAACGATCATTACTTGTGTTTCATTAAGTGTTTCACCTATCCTTATGAATTTTCAAGTTGATCAATCAACATTTTACTCTAGGATGTGAATCACCTAAAATCCATTCGAACCAAAAAAGTGAAGTCACATTTCAAGTTCCTGACCACAAATTATTTTTCGGGAAGAAACCAAATTGAACCCGACTCGATAATTAGTAAAATCTGAATGTAATTTATGAGTATAATACTGAAAATTCGAAAATTCAAATCAACCAAACCAAATCCAACTGACCCCCAACTTCCAAGGCCTACTTTCTATTTTCACAAACAGATTTGAACGCTCGTTTGATGACATTGAATATGTTGTAATGTTGCAGAACGCTTTGGCAGATTGCTATATGTGGGACCTCCTAATGAAGCAATACTCAAGATCCATCTGCGGAAAATCCCTTGCAGCTCTGACATTTATCTAAAAGAGCTTGCTTCTATCACCGGAGGGTACACAGGAACTGACATATCATTGGTATGCAGTGAAGCAGCTATGGCTGCACTGGAGGTTAGCTTCTTCTTTTAGTCACCAGTTCAGCGGGAAGTCTCCTATTAATCTCGGTGTCACACATTGTTTAATCAACAAGGAAAGTCTTGAAGCAGAAGAAATAAGCATGCGGCATTTGAAAGCAGCGATTAGCCAAGTGGAAACCAACAGATATTCGATCTTACAAAACACAGTCTGAAAAATTCCAAAGACTTGTCCACACAGATCCACAAAAAGACAACGAGCCAACGAGGTTGAACCACCAGGAAGCAAAATTTGTAGTTAGAATGATGTTTCACGACAGGGATTCGCGTACTTGGCTGCAATTTTGTAAGCTAATTGTGCAAATGAGTTCATCTTGCAACCCCCATGAAAATTTAAAGTTCGTCCAATTTCATCTTTTGACGGATACTTTCCCTTTTGGCCTCTTATCTACTGTCAAAACTAGTTTTCCAGGATGTCATTGAAATCGATTGTGATGTTCCTTCGCCGCCAAATTTGTTAGACGTTCTGTAGTTCTCTTACATGTGTGATTGCTTAGAAACAGTTGGAAGCATTGCCGCCGCAGCTGTAACATTATCATACACACTTTTGTATACAAACCATATGATATATAGACTTCGAAGACTGATTATGAAACCCTTGAAGACAACTTTTGTAGCCAGCACTATGGACATTTAACAACAACCAACCATGGACATGTAACATTCGATTCTATACTGACGCAGTTCCAATAACAATTTGACCCACAAAAACTAATAGTTCATATTCATTGATAAGTTTAGGAGAAAATAAAAGGATTATCTTCTTCCTTCTGACATTAAATTTCAAAAATTTCCATTACAACAATAATAGGTTTTATAAAAAGGTAGGTAAACAGAGAGATTGGCCAACTTAAAGCCTAATGACAAGTGCCTAGCGGTTCTGCATGTAGTCGAAGCTCAAGGGTTGCTGGCAGAACTGTGCCTGGAGAAACAAGTCACAACAGCTTTCAGACCATGATGTCAAATAGAGTTGAGGAAGGCAGAAAAAGCAAATGTTATATACCTGAAGAGAGGCATTTCTGAGCTGCTCATACGAATGAGCATACATCATAGGCCACTGCATATACATTGCATCCGATGAAGGCTGGTGTACAACTGTGGTGCCATAAGGACTCATGATAGCACTTGCAGGTGGTCCAAAGTTGAGAGAAGCAGGAGCATTTGGGACATGGTTGTATCCGGTAAATCCCATTTGGTAGTATGGTTGCTGCATCATGTTGAAGGGTGGTGGTACATTGGAATTCTGATTAACCGGAAGGCTCCTAATGTACCTGGGTTCAAACATAAAAGCCTATCAAGTAACCACCAATCACGCATCAACATGAATGTTTCTCTTTGCTAGTATAGTAATTGGCTTTACCTTTTGTAATTGCGGTCATAATCAGGGTCAAAACGATCTTTCTCACTGTCTCTAAGAATCGCAACACAAGATGTTGGACCAGTTTCCCTGAGGCTTAAGTTCTTCTTTACCTCAACGTAAGCATTCTTAGATGCTTGATTATCATCTCTGCCAAGACTTGGATTCCTCACATGAAATTCAGATGAAGATTCATCACCACCAGTGAAGGCCGTGAGACCATTAAAAATCCTCGCTCGTGCTCTGTCATAGTCTTCTTTCCTCTCTTCAACACTCCTAAGAGGACCACGTTTCTTCTCCAGTTCACCAGCGTCGTAGTATCCAGATCCTTTAGAAGGTCGAGTCTTGATGGAAACTTTCATATGCTCAAACTTACCATTCTCTGATTGTTTAGCCACCGGGATATCAGACAGCCTAACAGCAGGAAACCTGCTCGCCGCTGTTTTCGTCACAATGATCACGTTCTCATTGCCATCACCACCGCCGTCTTGAACAGCTGTAGCTAGTCCATAGTGGTTAGCAACACGATGAGCTGCAAGGCGAAGATACGAAGTAGGAAAACGCTGGAACTCGAACTGCTGCTGCTCATGGCTCTGTAAGAACCGTTGAACGTCAAGCTCCATCCGCAAAACTGACACAACAAGAAAAAACAAAAAGGCCTTAGACACATAAGCAGGAGCAAAACCAGATAACAACACAGAAGTAACAGTCCTGATGCTATACCAACTTCATGAATCATACCCATACAATAAAGTTTACTCCTTTGATAACATTAACCATAGTTTTACAGTACAAGGTTCATGGGCATCTCCATAACTTCAAATCTAAGTGGCAACAAATCAAATTCCTCAAAATTGACCTAATTATACAATAATTTAAGCTAAGCTGAGGAATAAAAATCCAAACTTTTTAATACCCGATTAGGGTTTGTCATATGAATCAGAGAAGGAAGCTTACTCGTCAGACGATGGCGAGAGTTCTGCAAAGCCTCGACGAGAAAAGGATCCACCGTAACTCCATTCTCTCCCATACCCACACCACCGTTTACAGCGGAGGCTTCCGGCGTCGGCGGCGGCGGTGCGAAAGCTGGGTCCATGAGAATAAAGGGGAAGGATGTTTCTGGAGACGACTTGTGGAATCCTCGTTGACCTCAGCTTCGAATTCTTACCCTTTTCTTTCGCAGCAAAAAGAGAAGAAGGAAGTCAAGAGGAAGAGGAGAATCGAAACCGAAGCATTGACGGCGGCGAGAGAGAGAGAGAGAGAGAGGGAGAGAGAGGATGATAAGACCTTAAGATATGCGAAACCTTATCTCTCTCTCTCGGGAAGGCAAAGTAAACGAACGAGAGGGAAAGGAAACTTTATATTTTTTCTTCTTCCTTTTTAATTAAAATAAATATCTCACTATACATGATTTTTTCTTTACATTGTTTTCAAAAATATATACTTTTGTCTATAACAAAAACAAAAACAAAAACAAAAAATCATTCAAAAATTAGTCGGTTTTATCAAAAGTATTGTAAATCACTTGATTTTACATAAATTTAAAAATCAACACATTTAAAATAAAGGAACAGTTTTGAGACATAAATATATTTCATTTCATGTTTGATTCACTTATCGCGTGAAACTAAATTACACTACTCTTGTGAACATTCACATGGATATAAATATTTACTTTCAGTTCATTCATATTCAAATAGAGTTTATCCGAAATTGCACTTCTCATTAATAATTAATTTATCCATATATGTTAGATATTTAAGATTAAATAAAAATAAAAATAAATAAATATCAAAATAACATGTTTGCTATATCAATGTCAAACTGTAACCAAAGCTGATCTTCTATATGGCGTGAGGTATTGTAAATCAAATTAAAAATTTCGAATGTTGCAATCAGTGTTCCAAAAAAATGGTTTAGGTAGTGGTTAAGCGCTTGCATAGTTCAAAATTATTTTTAATTAATTTATTTATACGTTTAAAAATTAGTTTAGATACTCGTCTAATTAATAATTCTTATTTATAAGACACATAACCATCACCTACCATTAAACTTAAATCAACAAAGTGCAATCAAGTTTGTGAATATATTACACCAAAAAAAAGGTATGTGAATATATAGCTATCCTTTATTCTCACGTAACGTTTTTTTGAAAACAAGTGACTGAGAGATGGATCTAACAGGACACATGGATTTGGATGTATGAAAAGTGTTTGACGAACGTGAGAAAAATGACGAAGGATAGAGACCTGGCTTAGGGACTTGATGAACAAATTAAGATAAATATAACAAACGCACTCTTTTCATTTGGAATGAGTGATTCTTTTTATAATTGTAACAAAAATGTTTTTAAAATATGTAGATAAAATGTTAGATTTTGAGTGATATATTTTACACATGAAATTATCTTCTAATTCAGTTAAAATATTTTAAATCAAATGTATTGTAAGAATCTATCAAATTTGAATAACACAAAATTTTAAAGGTTATATTAAAATATTTAACTGAGTTATACTAGATTTTATTTTTTTTATAAATATAAAAAACTAATAATACTAGATTTTAAAATTTGCTAATAAGGATATTTCAAATACAATAACCAGTAACACTAGATTTTAATTTTAAAAAAAAATCAATCATTGAATAACACTAAATTATAAAACATATAGAAATAATTTAAAATATATTATTATTATTTGAAAAATGATATTTCTCCTCTAAGCTTTCAAATTAAAAGTTATAATGGCTAATATTGTTTATACACTTAACGAATAATAAACAATTAAATTTTTATTTGGTAATCGTTTATTAATTATATATATTCAAATATTTAAATGAATACTAATAGATTTTATTTTTTTGGAAATATAAAAACTAATAACACTAGATTTTAAAATCTTCTAATAAAGATATTTCAAATAATAACCAAAACACTAGATTTTAATAAAGAATTTAAAATCAGTCATTGAATAATACTAAATTATAAAATATATAGAATTAATAAAAATCTATACTATTATTTGGGTAGTGATTTTTCGTCTATGTGCTCTTGCGTTAAAAGTTATAGTGGTTAATATCGTTTATACTCTTAATAAATAATAAACAATTAATTTTTTATTAGATAATTGTTTATTAATTACATATATATATTGGCCAATAAAGAAAAACTTATTTTAAAAATAAAATAAAAAAATCATATATATTATATTCTTATCCGGAAAGAAAAATCTTAATTATATAAAATTAAAACTAAGAAATACAAAAATATATAAACATTAGTTAAGTAAAAAATCAGATTTTGTAATTCTTATAATAAACTAATAATAAATAGTAATAAATATTTGTAACATGAGTATGTTCGCATGAGCGGGCGAAACAGGTACTACACCATTGAATAACATTCTTTAGAGGTTTCAACTAAGATTCTAATTAATTAAATTCAGTGGCATGTTGTTAAGTTATATATATGTTGGTGGTCTCTTGATTAGATTGCTCTTATTATAATTCAAGCAAGGAGAAAGAAAGAAACAAAAGCAATAATGTGGTCTAGATCAAAAAGTGAAGCTGCCAAGAGTTTTGCTCCTATTTTGAAGAAGGAGACAGCAAAAACAAGTGAGACGGAATGGCTTCGTTACACAGAGACAATAGAGCAAGTAACAATGTTGATTACTGGATTTGAGCTTAACAACGAACAAGCCGAGGAGCTAAAGAGAAAGATGTCGGGAGAAACCTATAAGCAACTAAGCCGCGACTCAGTGTGCCAACTCAAGGCATTGAACGTGAGAACAAATGAATCATGCATCGTGACGCTTATTGAAAAACTAGAAAACATGTTGATCTTGAACTGGACCCTTGAGGTTGGGAGAACGATTGACTTTGATTTCACTAATAGCTTCTGGAAGGATGATGATCACAACGGATGTGATAGAGTCTTCTATGCAACGAAATAGTCTAGTAACTAGAAACATCAACTATACCATCAATAACTAGGCTTGGTTGCTAGCTATGAAAAGATTATATTATATGCTTTTAGTCTATTTTATCTAAAGATAAACATATGCAGCATATGTTTATATATATGTATATACTCCATATTAGTTATCGTTCTAGGTTTATACACACAGATTAAGAAAACATTTATTTTACATATTTTCAAAATAAAAACACTATTACAATACCCTAATCCCATTTTAAAACTATATATTTTAATATATTTTATCTAAATTATAGAAAATAACTAAAATTAAAACAGTAAATTTATAACACTAAAAACAAAAATTTACATTTTTTCCATGCAAAATCATCCAATAAATAAATGTAATCAAATTTTTAATTATAACAATCTCAATTGATACCAAAATCAATTCAGGCAATCTCTAATGTGGCATGTTAAACTACAAATAACTATTTATGGATTATATCTTTTAAAAACTTCTTTCATTTGTGATGATGAATATTAATATATTCAACAATACACACTAAGCAATTTATGTATGTTAGATAACATATATTTTTAAATTAAAAAAACAAATATTTTAGTACGGTTTCTGATATATTTTGGTATTCTCGTAAAAGTATTAGTCTTATAAACAAATTATTATCAATTATGTTTGAATGCATATCATTTTTTTTTTTAAATAGTATTTGAATTATGCCTACAAATTATCATAACTAAAAATATCCAATAAGTATATTTTTTACCTAAAAAATCTTATCAATTTCTTTTTATCTATAAACATTAAGAAATAAAATTAAAATATATACTCTTTTAAATCGGATGCCCTAATCGATGGTTTTGCTGGCTTGTCCTCTATACCTGCCCATCTTCATAAGTAAACGAACCGTAGTTAATATGCTTCTTATTATTTTGCCTAGATGTTTCTCCTATCGATGATGATGGTTCAACTACGTGCAGAGGCGGGCCCTACAACTTATGTGGGCTTAGAAGCAAAAAAAATTATGGGACGAGAAATTTTAATTAAAAAACTTACTAAAGTGTAGGAATAACCAATGTTTTAAGAGCACCATTAAAGGAGAATTGCTTATTTTAAGGGTGTTTAGGGGATTTTTTTTTTTTTGGTTCTAAAAAAAAATAAAAAAAATTAAAGGAATCAATCGCAGGCCGCCACGTGTCAGTGGCGCCCGCAAATAGTTCAAGCAACCAGCTATTGTAGAGCCTAAATAAGAGCCTCTTCTTCCTTTTTACCCTAAGCAACCCTTTAAGCACCCTCCATTAAAGATGCTCTAAAAAGCTGTCTAGGCGACGCTTAGACGATAGACTCTATAAGATCGTGGCGATTACCTTTTAAGTTATCTAGACAATCTCAATATCGTGGTGATTACCTTTTAAGTTATTTAGACAATCTCGTGGCGATTACCTTCTAAGTTAACGACCATTTCTTTGACGCCAAATGTTGTTAACTTTTTGGTACATTCTTATCAGCTATAACCACAAATGTAACTAGAGCAAGAATTCTTAATTCTTTTGTTAATTCAGACCCAAGAATACTTCATAACTAGACCAAGAACGCATGCATTGATCTTACAACTCCATTGTGTATCGTACATGTCACGGTATTTGATACTAATTAAAGATGCTTATTCTCTGCTTACAATGTACGTTGTTTTAATTACTTACAATCTGGCACATTAGTACGCACTTGGAAGTAGTGCAAAATGATTGACTTAAGAGACGTAACCAAAATTAGAAGCTTGGACTAAGTGAAGGCAAGCGAAGATGCAGCTCATCGTATATGTTTGGACGCTAAAGATTTTGCAATAAATATGAATCGTCTGAGCAATTAAAAACAAAAAAAAAATGCTCATTTACTAATTTATCAGCCAAAAACAACAAAATAATAAGGGCAATTATCCTAAATAGCTCTTTTTAAGTTTTTGTCACAAAAATAGCTCTAGAAAAATAAAAGGACCAAAATAGCATTTTTTTTTTGAATTTTTTTTTTTTTTTTTTGAAATTTGAAACCCTATCCCAAACCCACCCCTTAACTCTAAACCCTAAAGTCTAAATTAGTTAACCCTAAGGGTATAAATGCATATAAATAAAAAAATTAGCTTCTAAAAAACCTATTTTGATCATTTTCTTCCTTAAGAACTATTTTTGTGAAAAACAAACTAAAATAGGCTATCTAAGAGAATTTCTCAAATAATCATTCAATGAATTTCATCTCAAGGTTTTCTTAAAAATAGTTTCGCATGTTCCATCCATCCAAATGGAATGTACTTCGCAGATTCATAGTATTCAGTAAAAGAAATCAATACTAGTATGCATATTAAAATAGTTGTAGTGTAGTCATGCAAAAAAGAAACAGAGATAAGTAAGGTGAAATAATGATGCCAGAAGAGAGGAGACATGCGTGACGTCAAAGAGACTCCAAAACGACACACATTTGGAATAATAAATCTATCAATTAAATAATAAATCAGATCAGATCCGATCCAAAGATGTATATTAAAAAAGCCGTTAAAGAGCATATAAACCCTGCATCACTCCACCTTAATGCAGTCAACGTGCTCCGAGATGGCTACTACTAAATCTCCCCACGCGCNGGTATTGCTTATGTTCCATCCACCAGTGTAAAGGTTGAAATTCTCATTAGGATCTTTCCTCTTTGTTCTCGTTCCAGCCAATATCAGAGACGAGTTCTCTCCATTTTCCTCTGCCATAAACCTTTCTTTTACACTTGTCCTCCATTCTTCAACACTTGCTTCCTTTTCTGAAACAATCCAAGCCAAAATTAGAAGACAAATTATATCAACGCATAACTGAGACAAAATCAAAATTCAAGAAACCAGCAGTTATTGTTGAATAATCTTTCTTTCTTTCTTACCAGCAATAGATATTCCAGTGGCGACAAGAAGAAATGAAAAAAGTACGAACACTGTTTTAGATCTGGAACTAAACATTCTGTTTTGTTTTTTTCGAGATTGTTTTTATTTTTGTATATTCTCTCGTTTCAGTGTTTCTATGTTTTATCGAATCGTGATAGAGAATCAACGGCAGACGTGTTAACAACAAGATTGATTTGAGATCCCGCTTGACGCGGTTTTCTTCTCTTCCTCGAATCACATTTCCCTAATTTTTTTTTTTTTTTCTTGTGTAGTTTTTAATTCTGTTGAAATGATGCGCTGCCTGTTTCTTTCTGTGATTATTTCAATTTTTAAATTCAAGTTTTGATTGGTGATACGAATTTTGATTTTTTGTCAACTTTTTGATTTCATTTCATTTAGAAATTGTACAATGACCTGTTGCTAAAGTCATGTAACTACATAACTTTGATTATTGTACCTGGATTTTTTCGCTAAGTAATCAGTACATACAACAAGGTTCTTAGGAATTTGGTGAAATTTAAAGCTATTGTTATTAGCAAAACTTTTGATGTCCTTGATGATGGAAGTTGCTTCATTGACATATTTCTTGTGTATTGTTTCATTTTTAAGCTCCTACTCCAAACATTTAAAAACCTCACCACAATCTCCTAAAATTGTGACTTTTTTATACGCAAGACTATTAAGTTGTTGTACTGCCAATAACACGGCCATTGCTTCGACTATCAAGGCGAGCTGGTAAGTTCAGTTGCAAAGCTCCCTTGTAGTCTAGGAATGCCTTTTTTACTGATTAAGGACCACCCTATTCCAGTTTGTTTTGTTGGTGACTTCCAGGATGCATCTACAATACAATAGAAATCTGACTCATATAGGAAAATATGAAAAATTGAGCTATGAGAAGAGACACTGTAAACCTGATTTTCGTCGCTTGATGGGAAATGAAGGTTGTCATCTCTGCTCTTTATCTCATTGAAGTCTACTCTGATCATTCTTGGTTTATACTGCAAATATCTTGCATTCTCAGAAGATATCAATTTAATGCCAGTGACCATTGCGATTACTTGCAACCTGATTTCCATATATATAAATCAGCCAAAATGTATTGCTGCCTTCTTTTACACACATATAAGTATTATGCAAAGGGGGTTACACAAAAACTTATCTTTACCTCATCATTCCAAAAAAAAACCCGCCCCTCCACTACTCCCTTTAGTTGGGACTATCCAAAAGTTCCTATAGCTTAGTTCTTTAGCTAAGTTTTGTACAACAGTTTCAACATTCTTAGTTTCTACTAGAAGCATTACATCTGGATTAAAAGATTTTTTGATGTCCTTTGTGGAATTGTCAAGGGGCTCCTAAATACTTTTTGATCTCCAAGAATAACTTGAGGTTTGATAACTTCTAGAGTCTATAATTTCTGTTTTTCTTAAATATTTGGCTTTGTACACTCGTGCTAGCAATGATGAAGGTTGAGTGATCAAGCGCCAAGCTGTTTTTTTTGCTAAGAGAGCCTTGTTGAAAGCCATCATATCCTAATTCCTAAGCCTTAATCTCTTTTCGAAGAAATAATTTTCTCTCATGATATCCAATGTATTGAGTGCCTATCCTTGTTAGCTGACCACCAGAAATGTCTCATGGCTTTCGTAATTTTTATTATTATAGTCCTTGGCAGAAGGAAATATGGCATAGTGTATGCAGGCAAAGTTGTTATGACTGCTTTCAGTAAGACCTCTTTACCAACATGGGAAAAAAGTTTAGAATACCAATTCTCTATCTTATTTTGAATCCTTTGGACTATGTATTGAAATACTTCCTTTCTATTCCTACCTATATATTCATGGAGACCCAAATAACGTCCAAAACTCCTAATTTAATGATACCAGGATCATTAATAATGGCGACCCGAACTCGCAAAGCACGGGTCACTATATGGCGACCCGTGTTTGCAAGGTGGGACTCATCAGACGGAATCATCAGCCCAAGAGTTCGAGAGTCAATAGTAAAAATCCTTGCCTATAAGTAGGTGGAGTAAGTATTGAGTTTTTTTCTCACTTGCTCACTTCTCAAAGAAAATTATCCAAGGTAGAATTGTCTTTCTCATTCTCTCCCATTGATTTTTCTTTATTTTACTCTTTGAAATCATGTCTACCAAAAAAGAGCTTCTAAGAAAGTTGAACTTCATCAAATTAGTCATGACGATGTTCGAAATGACGAAGAAGTCATTCCAAAACCTGAGTTTGTTTTGCACTCGGTTGATCTTGGGGAGGCCGAGGCCTATTGGGCCGCTTCATGTGAAGGCTTGACCCCTCCACTTGAAGCACAATTTCCTAGCAGGCCTCCCTGTTGGTGGGACCGTAGTCTTCCGAGCAAGAGATCGTATCCATTCATCGACACTGTTCGAGAGTTTGGCCGTGTTCCAGAATATGTGGAGCCCTGGATCCGCGCCAAGGCGAAAGGGTAGATGATGCTCCAGCGGGTTATTTCACATGTTACGAGGCGCACATCATGCGTTGCCGTCTATGGTTTCTAATCCTGGAGATCGTTGTTCGTATTCTGAACCGTTTCGGGTTATTGATTGGTCAAATCAATCTTACAGGTCTTCAGCACCTCCTCGGGATCTTGGTCCTAGGTTACGAGCATGGGGTGCCTCTTAGCTTTGATTATTTCGAGGCTCTTTTGAAGCCACTGGCCATGACGAGGGGGGGGGGATATATTGCCTTGCTCCTTGCACCCACATGTCGATCATAAGGGAGAACATCTCGAATGGTCATTGTTGGGGTCAAAAACGGTTCTCTCGAAAACACCGACTAAGGCTACTATTTCTGGAAGTAACTTATCGAAAAAGTAGTTTTGAAAGAACAGAGCATCTCAAACCTAGGTCGTCATATGGCGACCTAAAGCTACACATTCTGGATCACCATATAGCAACCCACACTCGTAAAGCACGGATCACCACATGGCGACCCGCAATCGCAAAGCATGGGTCTCCATATGGCGACCCTCATTCGCATAGCACAGGTCGTCATATGGCGACCTACACAAACATTCACTCCTTTGCATTCCTCTTCAAATCGCGATCGAAATGCTTTTCGTTTCATTTCAATCGGAGTTCCTGTTGAGATTATACGATAGAAACAAATAAGACTCGACAAACAACTTCTATCTCAACAAATACAGCTCCCAGGTCGCCATATGGCGACCTAGATCACTCCCTCTAGCTCCTTTCTCGAATCACGATCAAAATTCTTTATGTTTCGTTTCAATCGGAGTTATCGTTCAAACTTTACAATAAAAACCGCGAAGACTCGTTTTTCGTATAAAGTTCAAACCGATCGTATAAAACAGAAATGGTTGGATTAACTCCAAAGTTGCCTAAGCTATACGAGAAGTTTGAACCCATGCTTTTAATTGACGTCGTATCAAAGAATCTTTCATGGAAATCGGAAAATTGGTCAAAGTCGGAAAAACTGCTCGAGAGGTCGAAAACGCGACTAAAAGATCCACTTACGTTTTGATACGAAACCAAGCCCAGTGGTGTTACAACGGTCTATCTTTATTCAAACAAAAATAAATATTGAGAAAATCAGAAGATAAATGCAAAGTTTCCGAAGATAACCATAAAGATCGAGAGAAAAAGGAATATTCCCTAAGTGATAAATTCGACTAGGGGCAGAAAAGGAAGCGCCAAACCTCCTTGAAGAGGAGTATATAAGAGAACGCGAGGCTGGAGACAAAGATAAATATTTTTTAGCATTCATAGAAAACTTAGAGCAATAGGCATTTATTTTTCGTTTTTGATATCAAGCTACTCGATTAGGGATTTGCAGTCTTAGGTTACTAGAACTAGGATCTCGCCAACAGTTCTTGTGGCCAAGGCTATTTCCTTCTTGTAAAAGCTTAAACGCAGATTCAGAATAAAATATATTTTGCTCTCCTTTTATATTATCAATCTTTTACTATTTCATTTGTTCTCATCGTTTGATTTCGTCGCGTTTGGTTTAAAACAGATTATCCGGGATCTCCTGGAAAAGTTAGGGCGTCGTGTCCACATGTTGGCGCTAGAAGGAGGGGGATACTACGCGTTAATCTTTCTAGCAGCCATAGAACGCCCAGTCAAGCATGTCAGCTAACGATATCAACAACCAACAGCCTCACGACGACTCGAGTCGTGATAACATCGACAACACTTCCGCGACCAACATTCCCGCGGTTAACGCTGAGCCCAACACTGCGGCAGTCGAGGAGATGAAAAAACTGATCTCTGCCTATGAAAAAGGGCGGAAGAGCAGAGTAAGCTCATGGGATCTCTCGCTAAACAGGTCGAAACCCTAACTACGAGAACCAAAATTGTCTTTCCTCGCGGGAACACTAGGCTCCGAGGAAGAAGACTCAATTTTGCGACTTCTTTGGATCGGTCCGCAATTGCGCAAGAAAATCAGTCGGAACAAGATCCAGACGAAATCACTCCTGCGCCAGCACGAAAAAATCTGGGCAATCTTCTACTATTGAAGAGGACAAAGAAGAAAGAGAAATGGAGAAATCGAGCGCCTTAACGTGGATTCCAACAGTCAGTCCGAGACTTCAGACCAATACGCGAACGTGCATCCATGAAGGAGAAGGAGCCACGGGTTTCAAGAGGACCTGCTCGATAAACCCATGACAGAAGATGAAGAAAACATCTTCTAGGTAGAGCAGGAGAAGCTGGTTGAAGAGTAGACCCGGAAAACTCGCAGCAAACACCGATAAACTCAGAAAACTGTCTAAGGATGAGTCCGAGATCTGCGATCTTCGTATTGATCTCATAAGAATAGTTGCGGAAGTAAAAGCGGTGAAATAGCAGATTCACCATGCGACTAGCTCTGCACCTGAGATCGATCAGCTGCTCAAGGAAGCTCGTAAAACTGCTTTCACCCCCCGTATCATAAACACCAGGGTATCAGATCCAGGAAAGATCAAGGTACCGACATACAACGGTACGACTAATCCCAAAGAGCACCTACAAGCCTTTGAGATCACGATGGGAAGGGCCAAGTTCAAAGACAATGAAAGGGATGGCGGCCAATGCCGCCTCTTTGTCGAAAATCTTGATGGAGCCGCGCTCGAATGGTTCTTCCGCCTTAGGCAAAATTCCATCGGAAGTTTCCGCTAACTCACTTTGGAGTTTCTCAAGCAATACTCTATGTTTATCAACTGATAAACTTCCGACGTTGACCTACGGAGCTTGTCTCAAAGGGAGGACGAATCACTCCGAGACTTTATCAACTGATTCAGAATTATTATGGCGAGAGTCAGTGGGATCAGCGATAAGGTAGCCGTGGACGCGCTTCGAAAGACGCTCTAGTATAAGTCAAAGTACAGGAAGTGGATCACCCTTTAAAAACCGTGAACCATTCAAGACGCGTTACACAAGGCCACATACTATATCATGATCGAGGTGTTGTTACAAAAGCACAAACCGATGAAAACTTCTTCGAGAGATCCGGCTTCAGATCAGAAGTCGAAAAAGAAGAAAACTGCCCATCGCGAAGGAGAAAAAACCGAGGGGGCGCATAACTATGCCATCAACTCCAGCTCCGAGAAAGGAAGAACATCGGGAAATACGTGGACCCGAAACTCCAATTATGATGAGAACGTCTTCTGCGACTTCCATCAGACTTGCGGCCACTTGATCGTTAACTTTAAAATTCTCGGAGCGAGATTAGCAGCAAAACTAGTCGCGGGAGAACTCTCCAGAGTAACAAGCGTGAAGACCTTATCCGCGACTCTGATCGTCCTCCAAAAAACGATAAACCTCCCCAAACCAAAAACTCTTTGGGAGACAAACGCGGAAGGAGGCAGGATGAGAAGGGCAATGACAGCAACGCCACCTGGGGCTGTAGTATGTTCCAAGGGTTGGGCTGTTCGCCCATTAAAGCGGTACGACTTTATTAGTTAATTTAGATGAAATCATAGGATTTTTTGATTCATCAGATAAAGGAATCGTAATTACGTTATCCGTTTCCCTCCTTTTCCTGCTAGGATTGTAGAAAAAGGGAAAATTTCTTATTTATATCTAATTCAATACAATATCGTCACAAGATTAACATGATCATCGAAGGATCACACTTTTTTGGCGACACAGTCTCGTCGTTCAAGGCCTATCAACGAAAGGCAGAAGCAAGCGAGAGCTGGCCAGCCTTGTTTCCGCATTTGGATAACCAAAATAACTCCATCACCTTCGAGGAGGAGGAAGCTGGAAAAATCAATCAACCCCACTGCGACCCACTCATTGTTGACCTCGTAATCAAAGATCTCGAGGTCGCCAAAGTCCTTATCAATACTGGGAGCACAGGCAACATCATCTTCCGCGATACACTCAGGAGGATGAACATTGAACTAAAAGAGGTCGTACCAACGCCAAAACCGGTGACCGGTTTCTTTGGCGTAAACAAAATAACTCTCGGATCGATCAAACTCCCAGTCATGGCAAAAGAAGTGACAAAAATCATCGACTTTGCAGTCGTTGACTACCCCGCCATCTAAAATGTAATCATGGGCACTCCCTGGCTCAACGCCATGAAGGCAGTCCCTTCAACCTACCACCTAGGCATTAAGTTCCCAACTCAAAACGGAACTGCCGTGATCTGGGGTAGCCAGAAACAGTCGCGACTCTGTCTTTTAGCTGAACACAAGCTAAGACAAATCATGACTACTTCAATGGTAAAACCCAAACGAGCAAAGACCACTCAGCCACTAGCTGAAAACATCTCTCAAAAAGATGATCCGAAATCGTCACCCCGAACAACGGCTCTGAACGAAGAGAACAAGAAAACGTCCGAGCCCAACGCAACAACCCAACCGGAGGAGACAATCCCGGAAAAATACGTTGACCCTGCCACAGTCACCGCGACTAGGGTGGTCGACGCAACTACGGTCGAGTAGAAACACTCGCCGCCAAAACACTAAACTACGAGATGGCTTGATCCACGAAAGAGGTACGTAGGCAGCTTGTCCAAACGACAAGTCCAGCTATCCCTCTTTCTAAAAATAGAGGGGGGAGTGGGTACGTATACGTATACTCGTATACTACCACATTTTAAATATTCGCCTTGTACTCGATATTTTAAATATTCGCCTTGTACTCAATATTTTTTTTTAAAAACATTTTGATAATAAGAAAACGCGAATCTTGCAAAGTCTCTTTTATCGTATGAACATCTAAAACTATTATGAACTATCCAATTAAGAACCAAACTCTTCGTTACAATCACTTACTCGTAAACACACCTTCTGGTAAAACACCATCGAGGGATTCGTCTGGAAGAACATCATATGCCGTCACGGCCTACCCTACGAAATAACAACAGACAACAGCTCGCAGTTCACCTCGGGGAAATTCCGCGGTTTTTGCGATCGATGGAGAATCTGACTCAACACTTCGACACCACTACCCGCAGGGTAACGGCCAACCGGAAGCCATGAACAAAACCATTATCGACGGGATAAAGAAACGCCTCGATTTGAAAAAAGGGCGCTGGTCTGATGAACTCGACGGGGTCCTGTGGTCTCACCGAACCACACCACGAGGGGACACCAAAGCTACTCCCTTCTCATTGGCATACGGGATCAAAGCAATGGCACCAGCGGAAGTCAACGTCACCAACCTGCAACGAGCAAAACTGCCGGAGAATACAACACTGAATCGCAATATGATGCTGGATGCTCTCGACGAAATCGAGGAACGACGAGACCAAGCTTTGCTCCGAATTCAAAACTACCAGCATCAAATCGAAAAATACTACAACAAGAAAGTGCAACCGCGATCTTTCGAATTAGGAGATCTGGTACTCTGCAAGGTGTTTGAGAATACAAAGGAATGGAAAGCTGGGAAACTCGGAACCAATTGGGAAGGGCCATACATAATCTCTCAAGTCATCAAACCAGGGGTCTATTGTCTCATAACTTCGACCGGCAAAGATATTCCACGAGCTTGGAACTCCATACACTTGAAGAAATACTACTCGTGATCGGTAGTCGCAAAAAAAAAAAAAAAGTTCCTCGGAATACATCCCCGAGTATATGACCAACATGTCACTTCTATTCACACCCCAAGTAAATGACCAGCAGGTCACTTTTACTCATACTCCGAG
>MU105725.1:0-152244 GCA_012274485.2 Sinapis alba | reverse complement strand
CAAAAATATATATACAAACGATGCCAACCCCCCCCCCCCCCCCCCCCAAAAAAATATATATAGTAAAGGGCGGACGTCGTATTGGTATTCGCGTTCCGAGCAACGGCCTCGTTCCGATCAAACAAGACCCGCATCGGAAACCCAAGTGATAGACTTCGATCTTTTGAACGAACTAAAGGACAGTTTGGCCGACCAAAACCTTTCGGGTCACGTTTGAACTGATCCAAGACCGCAATCACTCGCCTGAAGATCAATTAAGAAGCTCGAGCAGTTCCAGGCACGACTACAAAGTCAAACGCTGCAGAACAACCTCCGAGCATGTCAGTACCCCAATGAATATCCGCGCCAAGCATGCGTAGTAAAACGATGTTCACTTCGGAACCGACCGCGCAAACTCATACTTGAAAGGATTTCAAAGAAGTTCGAAGCGACCTAAGGGTTCCCGACCAATTGGATCTACGTGAGACGATTCAAAAAAAGGGCGAAGACTTCGAGGGACTTCAAAAATCAAGGCTACAAAAAACTTAGCATTAACGAATCAAAAGTATTACACAAGGGAGTTTGGGGCCCGAGGGCGCCCAAGAGAGCATCCTAATACAAGCAATAAAGGCACGCAAGCCTGAAATAGAAACAGAAAGCGAAAGGTACAAACAACAAACATAATGGCCTAAGCATTGGCCTCGCCCCCAATCGTCGCATCTCCAATCGCCGCGTCGTCCCTTTCTTCCTGCTCACAACCCCGACCTTCCTCGATCCCAGTGGGATCGTCTGCTGCTCCTTCAGAAGTCCTCGCCTCTAGCGAACCACCATGAGTCTGCAGGCTCGAAGCAGTCGACGGATCGATGAGCGACGTGTTGGATCCGAAGGGGTCAATACTGCCCAGCAGCGCCTCGTTGAGGAACTGGGACTGAAGGATCAGCGGGGACAGACATAGGTCGGATTCTGGGATCTCGCCAAACTCGAGCTCCTATGCTTCCCGACCAAGAGTAGCCTCCTTCCGAGAGAAGACCTCTATCATATCCTGAGGAATCGGCGTCCCCTTCTCCCTTATCAACTCGAAGCACTTCTTGGTTCCAGACGCCTGAGCAAGGAGAAGGAACTTCTCGTCGTAAGCATCGCGGCGGACAATGTAATCCATAATGTTAGCAAAGCGGCGATTGGACTTCACGATCATTGCAGTCTGAGTCTGCACGCGCTCAAGAGTGACCTCATGACTTCGGGAGCGCTTCAGTCGCCGGATCTCCCTAGCCGTATCCTCGGTCGTAGCCGCTTTCTCCTGTTCAGCGGCGGCCTTCTCCTCCTCTAGCGATGTTATCTTAGCTCTCGCCGCCTCGAGCTCAGCGCTTAGTTCGCCGGCCTTCTTCCTTTTAGCCTTCCTCCGAGCAATCGCCTCATCTCTTTCCTTGATCTCCGAAGTATAGACATCCTTGAACTCCTTTTTCTTCTTCGCGATGTAAGCGTTCCGTTCAACGAGACTTTCTTCGGACTTCTTCATATTGGCGATAGCATGCTTCAAAGCCCGATCGTACTCCATGACGACCAGATTCATGCGCCCTTGACCCTGCACATAAATTGCAGTAAGTTAGCCCGCGAAGAAATCCAACGGCGAGAAACGAGATCGTTAAAGCGACTTACAAGGACCGAGGAACGGGCTGCATCTACATAAGTGTCCGCGAAGATCAGATCACTAACTTGCGGCATTTCCCGCGGACCACCTCTGATTTGGCGGACGAGTTCCACGCACGAATGCGCGTTGCTAATAAGGGGGCGGCGGCGGAATAACGGAAGCTCACCCGATCGGAGAATTTGGCCTGCGTTTTGCGAGGGAGACTCGTCCTCCCACCTTCCACGGCCTTCCTCGCAGTCTGAGGAATGGGCTCATTCATAAGAAGAGCGGGGTCCTCGTTGCACGCACGCGCCCCCTCTCTCGCCGGAGGCCCGGAGTCGTTGACGGAGAGAAGATCTTCAGGAGGTTCATTCCTGTTCGCTGTAACATCGTCCGCAGACTCCCTCGATGCATTCCGAACCTCTTCGAGAGGGCCCTTGGCTTCTCCCTCGGGAGCGTCTCCCTCGACCAAGACTTCCTGAGTCGACGTCCCTTGTTGTCTCTCGGAAGACCCCTTCTTCTACCGCTTCTTGGTTCGGAAGTCAGAAGGCACGCCCTGATCATCGTTGCCATTTCCCTCGGAAGGTAAGTCATCCTTGGACCTCTTCCTCCTTCTCTGAACCATGGCCGTTCCGTCCCTATCGGCATCGTCCCCCTCGCATTTCGCGAGATCTAGAGGAGCTGCCGGAGCCAGAATCGGAACCGTTGCAGGAACCTCATAACTCATCCCATCCAAGATAGCCATGGGATTGTCCCCAGACGTGCCTAACTCGCCCCCGACCAAGGCACTGAGATCTGGCATCTTCCTCATCCTCTTAGCTCGACTCTGCTTCGGTTTAGGGAACAGTTCAAGGCATTTCTTTCCGGATCCGACTGGGCAAGGGATATCAGACCGCCAATCGACTGAGTGATGTACTCAGGTTTTAACCACTAAAACTAACTGCAAGTGCACGTGGGTGCGCGGTAGTATATAGGGATCGAATTCCTCAGAGACCAAGGTTACACTATAAATCTTCGAGAGAAAAGTCAAGCTAGAACGACAGGATTTTGTTTTGATTGTTTCAGTTCAGAAATGTAAATAACAGTATGTAAATTAAGTTTCACAGATGAATAAAAACGCTAGGCCATGGGTATTCTCAGGAAAACATAAATCAAGTAATGAATGCTAGATAGGGGATTCAGATTTAAACCGTTCTCGAACTCAAACAACAAGCATAGTTTAGTTACCTTTCAGTAAACTAAACCCTATGAATTAGAAATCTAAAGATCAACTTCCGTTTTATCTAGAATTCTAATCATGCAATTTAACAAGTTTGAATTGTTCACAACTTTCCTAACAACGACTGCCGTCGGTTACGAACACTTGTTCATCTAGATTCGTTTCATGAGTTTAAACAGTCATTTTTGGTGATTTTAAACAACCTAGAGATCATGAACTAGATGCGCAGTCCAGTTCAAGCAATAAGATACATCTAGATGAAGAACTAATGGGATTAACCCCTATCTAACATGTCAATCTCAATGATTCATGGATCCCTTCGATTCACCCTAGCCTAACTGTAGGATTACTCAAACATGAAATGAAGAACGCAGAGAATAACATAATGATTCATTGAATAAAAACGTGAAATCAAATAGGGTTCAGAAAGAGCTTCTCTATCAAGAGTATAAATTTCTTCTCCCTAGAGCTTACAATCTCCAAAAGCCAAAAGCAATCCAATGTAAAATGAAAACATACTGAGAAAAACACTCAGCCCCTGCAATAAATAGGGTTCAACACGTTTTTCACGAAATCCCTAAACAAAACCGGTTCAAACTTGAATAAAACTGAGAAATCTGGTTTTCTTGCGCGCAGACCGGTCTGGATCGACCACGGGATCGATCAATCCAGGAGTGGATCGGTCGATCTGCATGATGAAGATCGACTCCCTCTTTATTTTGGTCGATTGAAATGTGTTCCGCAAATCCATGCAAAAACGGATCGACCAGGCGATCGATCGATCCAGGAGGGGATCGATCGATCCATGCTATGAGGATCGACTGGCTCCTTGCTCGGTAGATCGGAATTTGTCCCGCACAAAAGAGCCGAAATTGCATCTTGGGATCGATCGATCTACTCCCTGGATCGATCGATCGGTCTCCATTTCGCGCATTCTTCTTTTACTTGCTCCCTGTGCTCAAAACTCCATCCTAAAGCATTCCTGACCTGAAAAGACTCGATAAACAAGAACAAAACACGAAAAACGGTTGAAAACATGGGTTAGAATACGCTAAAAACACAATATATCACTGAGCAAAACAAAAAGCAAAAACGCAGCATGAAGATTAAGAGAAAACGAGGAACGACAGACTAAGAGCGATCAGAAAAAATCAGGTTCCCGACCTCTCGAGATACGCTCCTACACTCGGCGAATCGTTTCCTCACTGATCTCAGGCCACCGAATATGACTAAGGGTGGCGATGGCTTGTGCGCGTTCGAAGAACTTCTCTAGATACACTATCTTATTTGGATGTATCACTGCAAAAAAAAAAACACAAGAGCAAGATCTCAGATTAAAAGAATCACGACAGTTATTCGGCAAAAGGTAATCTACCCAATTTTCTGTTCCATAAAACGCGGTAGTCGTCTTTCAGAGACTCCTCGAACGCAAACACGTCTGACTTGACGTAGAAGTAGTAGCGATTGCAGTTCTCGGTCTTGTTTTGATGGCCTGTGATGATGTTATAGCTGGGCCTCATCTTGACGAAGAACAGCCCATGAGGCCTTGGCTGGATAGTAGTCAGTTCCTCGAAGGTACGGACGCTCATCGAGATGTCAGCCTCTTCAGCCATCGTCATTAACGCAACGGCGATCCTGAACGACCCATTTATGAATTGAGAAATCACCACATCTCGCCGGAAGCAATACAAAGTGATGAGCCGGGGAATCGGAAACCAGATTTTGGTGTCCTTCCAAAAGTATGACTCATATACACACTGGTACCCGAGCGGAGGAGTCCACGGCCGCTGCTCGTCGTTTGGAACTAGGAAGGTAACCCCCGAAGCTCCACACTCGCGAAATAGCCTCTTCACACTTCCGACCGTCGACCAAGTCGCCGTTGTCTTGCCCCAATCCTGGCCCTCCACTATTAGCGGACGCAACTGATCGAGAGGAATGGGTTCTTGCCGCTCAAAGATCCCCTCTGGATAGAAGCGGATCGGGTAAACGTCCACTGGTTCGGCATTTATTTCCGAGGAACGCTCCTTGGGGTGTTCTTTCGAAGGGCGCTCCTCGGTGGCATTGGAGAGGCTCTCTTCCTCGTCATCCGAATCCTCATCGTCACTCGCGGCCTGACCTTTGCCTTCGCCTCGGAATAGCAAAGCAGCCTTGGAGACAAGGATGCGCTGTGACAGATCTAAGCTTGCCGTATCCATCAGCGCATCGCGGTGGATGAGATTGAAGTCATCGAGGGGACTCCCGGCGTCGATTTTGTCCCCTACCGGATTCGATTCAGAAGCCGGAGCTTTTCGTTTCTGTTCCCTGGAAAGCATGTTCTTCGGAGCCATCCTACTCGGCGTTTCGTTGAAAACCGTGCAGAGTCTATCCAACCTAGAATATATAGAGAGAAGTAGAGAAAGAGAGAGAGAGCGGATACCTGAGACGCAGAGAAGAATGGGGAGAAATGGAGGCGAACCCCCCTATTTATAAGGGAAGGGAGGGGCGCGAATCTCCTTGCGCCATCATTAGGTCTAGGAAAGACCTAATTCGGCCTATGGGTCAGTGATAAGAGAAAAAGAAAAGGGGAAAATATAATTAAATTCGCGATGATTGCGCTTCTCGAGGAAAACTGAACCCGGTCAAGGAGACTTAACCGGAACCGCACCGAGCAGAGCACGTACCGAACCAGAGGCCTGGTTCGTAGAAGGGTGCGTTGTGGATTCCAGGCCGAGGTACCAAAAACTCGAGCCCCCTTTATCCGAATGATGGACTCGAACCCGAGCTCTTTCGTCCCTAGAACCATTCTTCATAAGAGTCCTGATCTGCTGGACCCCCGATCAACGAACTCTGGGGGGCTTATTGTAGGAGATGGATTGCATCCCTCACACAAGGCCCACGAAATGAAGAGCTCGTCCCAACAAAATGCCCTGAGCGTTCGAGGTCGAGGTCACGGCGCGGATAAGGAAGCAATGAGAGAGCTGGAACGCCAACTCGGCGGCAAGAGAGGCTCCTCAAACGCCAACTCGGCACCGAGAGAGGCTCCTCGGGCTTCTCTCGGTTAAGGTCCCCTCCTAACGGCCCACAAAGCCCAAAAGCCCACGAAGGCGGATGAGGCCGAACTCCAAGTCTCGCCTATAAGAAGAGAGGAGTGCTGAACGAGAAGAGGGAAGGAAAAAAGGAGGAGAGAACATTGATTGCTAGAAATTAGGGTTTATCAAGCTTTATCACTGTCAAGAACTCAGTTTCCTCATCTTGTAACCTCTCTATTTTTTATTAAAAGAAACCTCTTTGAAAGAACCCACTAACGAGTTAAACCTCCTCGAAGAACTAACTCGGTATAAACAGCTACACATATAAGTTCCCCTTTCTTTACCACTCATTACTAATACTTCGTTCATTAAAGGTTACATTGTTACTTAGTCTATGCAAAGCAACAATGTAACCTTTTTTGATCCCGCCATCTTCATGATGCATGCTTCTTCTTCTCCACGAACTTTGTGTGACACCCGTCACCTCCCATCTGTAGGACAACGTGTCATCCCGACGCATCATCATATAACAATGTGACACATGTCTCTATCTTACTGTAGACGAAGGGCCACCAACAATATATCATAACATAAAAGCCCATAAACCCAACTACACTCACTCAAACCCCAATAGCACCAAGTACGTCCAAATATCACATAGTTGTTTGTCTCACCTGAAATGGAGAAGGGAGGAGGGGGTGAGCAACATGGGAGTCGCTCAGTGAGGTATGGGATGTTACCCATAAGTTCGTAGACCCGGACATAGCACTCCGAATAAACATAAACTAACTCTAATACATATCAAACACGGTACCTAAAGTACCCACACAACAAACAATGGTCCCAGCGAGTCGCACACTCGCCGCCCACTAACGGACAAAAAAAACACTTTTGAGAGAGTGATCAGTGTCACCGCCTTCAGACGCTTTATCGACCACACCAGGCTACAGCCGGTCGACTGACTATCCGTATCCTCTCATACAATCCGGCATACAGAAGTCCATCTTAAACAATTCTAACTAAGAGTTTACATTGAGTGAATCAATCAATGTTGAATCATCTAAATTACTAGTTTCGGTTTAAGCAAAGAACCTAAATAACTAAACAAGCAATGACATACTCGATTTCACACAGACGAAACATATTAGAAATAAATTATATTTATTCAAAATTCTAAGTCGCGTACGAGTAGTTCAAAAATAGACCCTCACCTTAGCAATATAACACGATGGTGGCCTTACATGCACGAGATTCTCAACGGTTAGAAAGTTATGGGTAATTTACTAAAACGGCTGAAACTAAGCTTATAGATGCGGCGGTTTCCAGGTTACCTTGGCGGTTGCGAATGGTGACCACGAGTATGACGCGTCCCGGAGTGCGGTGGCTCTGGCGGCGAGCCCTGGTGGCTAACTCTCTCTAACAACTCTCCACTCCCATTTCTCACTCTCTATTAACTCTCTCTCTCTCTAATCTCTGGTTTTTGGAACAAAAATAAATGATGGGCTAGTATTTATAGGCAAAACACATGGTTTTCGGTACGTGCATGGGCTAGTATTTAGCCGGCTAATCGATTATGTAGCCGGAACCGGGTCGTTACAGCTCTCCTCCACTAATATGGAATTCGTCCCTGAATTCAATTCACGAGTCGACTGCCCGCTACATCCTGGAAAAGCTCCGGATACCAATCCTCATCTAGGGCTCAGACTCTCAGGTTTCCTTTTGAAACCTATCTCTCTTCCAACGAGCTTGACCAACACGGTCGGAATTCCTGAAATGCTTTCGCCTGACAATCCATATTTCCAACTGACTGGAAAGATGCATATAATCTCTCTGAGGTCATCTGGCAGCTGCTGCATAATGAGTTTCTACTCTCTCACATCTTTCCTCAAAATAGACACATAAAACATGTTACGAAAGTCTAATCATTATGCCGATAAATCCAATTTGTAAGCAACGGCTCTAATCCGCTTCACAATAGGATATGGTCCTATATATTTGGGTTTAAGCTTCCTTAGCTTTCGAGCCTTATATCCTCCCTGAAATATCCTTATATTTAGGTAGACTTGATCCTTTACTTGAAACTCCAAATCCTTATGTTGCTTATCTGCATAACTCCTCTGATGGCCATGGCATTTACAAAGCCAACCTTGAGCATGTCCATTTTCTATAATGTCTCTAGAACCACTGATGGTTCTATCTCGCTTCGCTCCCCCACTTTTGTCCAACAAAACGGTGTACAATGATGCCTACCAAAAATAGTCTAATAAGGTGACATCTCCATACTCGAATGGTAGTTGTCAATGTAGGCAAACTATGCTAGAGGTAGATGCTTCCCTAGCTCCTTCCCCCGTAAGACGCAATCTCATAGCATATCCTCAAAAATTTAAATAGACCTCTCTGACTGATCGTCCGTATGCGGGTGATAAGTTATGCTCATGTGGATCTTTGTCCCAAGCACCTTCTGAAATGCTCTCCAGAAATTCAAATGTAAACTTTACATCCCGAACGATACAATGCTGATTCGTACTCAGTGCAATCAACTATTCCTGACCATCTTTATTACTAGAAATGAGATAGCTTGGTGAGTATATCCACACTTACCCATATGGTGTCCTTTCCACCTATGGTGATCGACAATCCAGTAACAACACCCATGATCACCAGGTCTTATTTTCACTCTGGAGGGAGCACGCAAAACAATAACCCGATAGGTACATGATCCTCAGACATAACCATCTGGTGTGTTTGACACTACAATGCAATGTAGCTATGACGTTTTTCATACTAGGTCAATGATAGTAACATTTTGTATCTTTGTACTCTTTGGTGTTTTTGGGTGAATAGAGATATGTGAATGATGTGTTTGCCGTAAGATCCTTTTCTTAACAACTTGTCATCCGACACACAAAATCGATTTCGATACATGTACATCCTACTCGAAATTGTATGATATGCAATACTCTAAAACTCAATCTGTTTAACCAAAGCCATATCGCTATCATGTGCTTGGCATATTCCACAGTAAAACTTCTTGTACCAATGTTTTAAGACAAGTTGTATCCTCCTCTACTGAACTGCACATAAGCGGAGACTTGCAAGTGTTCTATTAAGCTCACGAACCTCTCTGTTCCTGAAACATCGCTCATATGTCCAATTAAAGCATTTACCACCTGGTTGGCCTTACCAAATGGTAAGTGATTTCCAAGTTGTAGCCTCCTACCAACCTAATCCATCTGTACTACTTCAACTACAAGTTTTAATGTGTGAAGATATATTTCACACTGATGATCCCCCATAATCTTAACTTCCTTCACGTACAATTATGATCCTCAAAACTCTACTGCAAATACCACCGATGCTGACTCCAAGTCGTGTGTGGGATAAATGCCACAAAATATGTTCCAACTGAGCACACCATAACATTTAGCACACTTCCCACTATGTCGGTGATGGTAACAGGGACAACTCATCAATCTAAATTAATCTCACTCTCTCTTCTGGGACTTTAGAGTCTTTCTAGACTTTGTCTGAACTGCTTTAAAATGTTTTATGCTCCTCTGCCAACCTAACTCATGCTCAACAACTTTCTCCACTAATTCTTCCAATCTGTAGTAAGTGACGATACAAAAACTATTGCAAATCTCTACTCGCATCCCATCGAAAAAATTTATGATCAGGTCTTTCTCTGAAATACCACCTCCAACAAATTTGCGAAGTTGGCTGAACACAAACTCGTACTGCCTGATAGACAGACATGTCACCCTAGCTTACATGCTCGATGGAGCTCATCTTCTGATCCAATGTTTCATTTGGAAAGTACTTTTTATCAAACTCCCAGATATAAATCTATAAAGGTAAGACTGCCAATCTCAAAGTGGCTCAATCTTACTCCCTCATGCTATACTAACGCATCTCCATGCATGTACTGTATAGCCAATCAAAGAGATAACTCTGGTGGGCACTCAATAAACTCTAACTTATGTTCCAGACTTAGCTTCTAATCATGAGCAGCTGTAGTATCCATTAATCCTCAAAAATACTTCATATCCATGTTTTTCATCTAACTCGATTCTTATGCAATGACATGATCCTTCTACATCCAATACCAAATCCGCAAATGCTCATCATGCTCCTCTATACTCGAAAAACATATCAGGGTTTATTCGGTGAATATAACCGCACACTTATCCAAGTGCTCACAAAAGAGTTCATTCATAAGCTTCACGAATGCTATCCGTTCATTTGTCAACTCAAATGATATCATACAACTCGTTATATCCATAATGTATACATAAAGCTTCATTTCGCACATACTCCTCAGCTAAAGCAATCTGGTGGTATCCGGATGCCAAATCAATCTTAGAAAACCATGATGCTCCTTGCAACGGGTCCAACAACTCATCGATGCGCGGGAGAGGATACTTATTCTTAATGGTCACCTTTTCCAAACCTCTGCAGTCGATACAAATCCTGAAAATCTCAACTTTCATTTTAACAACAATACTGGTGCTTCCCACGGCGAAGTACTTAGCCTAGTAAAACCTTTATCGGAAAATTCCTAAAATTTTATTTTTAACTCAGCCATCTCTGTTGGCACTCATCGGCATGGAGCTCGTGATGCCCCTGGTTCCAACTCAATCGCAAAAGCGTCTCCTCTATCTAATGATGACTCTTTATAAGGCCTCAAATATGACCTCATACTTTGCAATAACTGGAAAATCCTGCAGCTTATGCTGTCCATCAACTTGAACCATCAAAATGGTCCCCAAAATATATGCTCCTCTATCCACTAACTTCTCAGCGTGTAACATGAATGCAATAACCTTCCTCTGCTCCATGAAAGTGAACTTTTTCCCTCAGGCAAATCAATACTACTTGATTTTATGACAACCAATCCATCCCAGGAACGACATCATAAAAACTCAGCTCCATCTCTGACAAATCTCTGAATAACTCGAACTCATCAACCACAACTGGTACAACTTGATGAATAAAAACAACTCTCAACTTCCTATGCCAGCTGTCTAACTGACACATCTCTCAAACAATCAACACAACCAAATACTGGCAAACATGCCAAGTGTAACTCCAATATCACACAACGCCAACTGGCGCACACCCAATCCAACATCGATCCCCACGAGGTTTCACACCAAGCATAAATCCAAATTTTCAATATACTCGTACACAAAAATAACACATGCCACCAATGGCTCATACCTCATATCACATAAAACTCATGCATCAGAAACTCGTGGAGTGATGGCTTGAAATTGGGTGGTGGCAGAAACGTCACACATCCACTCATGAAAAATCCTTGGAATAGTGACGAAATAAAATGATAAACCCTGAGAACTCTGACAAACTGTGGCATAATCCATCTCCTAGACGTCTGGTAGAACTCTGTTAGCCGATCGACGAATGAGATCATTTTACTCATCGTCACAAAAAGAGACAATTGAGTAGTAATTACTGGACAAGATGGTACTAAAATAAATTCCCAAAATGACTAATTTTTATTACATATATATACATATTTTATTTGAAAGCGTTGAAAACTGAATCCCCTAATCGCCATCCCGGGACAGAACCGGGATGGAACCCACTCTGATACCAAAACTTGTGACACCTGTCACCTCTCATCTGGAAGACAGCGTGTCATCCCGACTCGTCATTATATAACAATGTGAAACCTGTCTCTACCTCACTGTAGACGACGGACCACCAACAATATCTCCTAACATAAAAGCTCATAGACCCAACTATACTCACCCAAACCCAAATAAAATCCAAAGAAAAAGCCCAATAGCACCAAGTATGTCCAAATATCACATAGTTGTTTGTCTCACCTGAAATGGAAAAGGAAGGAGGGGGTGAGCAACATGAGAGTCGCTCTATGAGGTATGAGATGCTACCTCAAAGTTCTTAGACCCAGACATAGCACTCTGAATAAACATAAATTAACTCTAATACATATCAAACACGGTACCTAAAGTACCCACACAACAAACAATGGTTCTAGCGAGTCGCGCACTTGCCACCCACTAATGGGACAAAAACACACTTCCAAGAGAGTGCTCGGTGTCACCGCCCTTAGACGCTTTATCGACCACACCAGACTACGGTCTAGCCGGTCAACTGACTAGCCATAGCCTCTCATACAATTCGGCATATAGAAGTTTGTATCCTTATCCGTCTCAAACAATTCTAACTAAAAGTTTACATTGAGTGAATCAATCAATGTTGAATAGTCTAAATTCCTAGTTCTGTTGTAAGCAAATAACCTAAATAACAAAACAAACAATGACATAATTGATTTCACAGAGAAGGAACATATTAGAAATAAATTATTCAAAATTCTAAGCCGCGTACGAGTAGTTCGGGAATAGACCCTCACCTTAGCAATATGGAAAAATGGTATCTATGAGCTCCAGATGCTCAAATAGATTCCAAATCTGAATTCAGGGCAAAATTCTGAGTCAGAGCGCCTTTCGAACGGTTAAAAACGGGTCCGGTCAATGTCTATAGAAAAGTCAACCCACTTGTCAAAGGTCAACTTGGTCAACCCTTGACCATAAATCAATTTGACCTAACCAACCGTTTACCCTAACCAAAATTAAATTAATTTTAACCGACCGGTTTAACCTAAACCAAACCAAACCAGTCAACCATCCGGTTTGACCAAGTCAACCGAGTTGACTCACCGAGTCGACTCGGCTGAGTCACCGGCGAGTCAACATCCGGCGATGGCAGACGGGGGTGGCGGCTTACCGGAAAAGTGACCGGCAGAGACGGTGGAGTACGGTGGCGCGGCAGCGAAGGACGGTGGCGGCAGGGTGACAGAGGACAGTGGCGGCGTAAACGATTTCCGGCAGCGGCGCGTGTAATGCACGCGCGTGCTTGATGGAACTTGCGGAGGTGCATGCAGCTTCGTCTGGGCTCCGATTGCAACGCGGTTAGTGACTACGGCTTTGTATCGACGAGAGGAACACGATGGTGGCCTTGCATGCACGAGATTCTCAACGGTTAGAAAGTTATTGGCAATTTACTAAAACTGCCGAAACTAAGCTTATAGACGCGGCGGTTTCCGGGTTACCTCGGAGGTTGCGAACGGTGACCACGAGTATGACGACGTCCCATAGTGCGGTGGCTCTGTCGGCGAGCCCTGGGGGATAACTCTCTCCAACAACTCTCTACTCCCATTTCTCACTCTCTCTTAACTCTCTCTTAACTCTCTCTCTCTAATCTCTGGTTTTTCGAACAAAAAATAACTGATGGGATAGATTTTATAGTAAAACACATGGTATTCAGTACGTGCATGGGCCTTAGACGGCTAATCGATTCTGTAGCCGGAACCGGGTCGTTACACTTTGATTTACTAAGCTTTCATTCAAGTTTTTATGTTCCTACAATAACTTTGTTCTACCATAAATTGCATGCTTTGCTCTAAATTAACTTACAAGCTTCTATTAAATAGTATGTACATATTTAAGATGGTTTAGAAAGAGCAACAAATATAGTATTAGATGTTAAAGATTTGAGATTGTTTGACAAACAAGTAAATACTTACACCACCTGAACCAAAAAAGGTACAAATATATACAACAACCTTATTTTCAGCACAAAAAGCCTCAAACACTATTCACAAACCCAATTAATAACACCTTAACAAACGTTGAACCCAATGTTTCTAAGGGGCCTAGGGTAATACATCCAATCTACCTAAGTCCAAGCAAACGAAGCCACCCATTTTTAAGATATAGATTAGCAAGATCAAACTTCATGTCTTGTGACTTTAGTAATTAACATTACCAATACCGTAATCAACTATAAAGTTATGGTCTCTTTTTAGTACGCATAGACTCAAACTATGTGTGGAATATATTAAAGCTCCCTTATACTCTTTGTTAACTATACAAACATCAATATAGTGCTAACAGTGTAATAAATACACTATCTTAATGTGATTGGCAACTGTTCTTTAGGAATCAATACTTTCAAACGCTAACCTAGGCCACAAACAATATTTGCTACCAAAATATAGTAAAAAGGAAACAATAAATAATCGATATTCTGCGCATAGCACAGACCGAACATTAATAAATGATAAAGTATCATATATATGTTCTTTATAATGATCCAAATATTGTTACATATCTTGTTAAACCATTTAAAACTTAAATACAACTTTTTATCAATAAATAAAAATATGACTCTAAATTAACACAGTAGATATATGAGTTATAATTTTAAGGTATCTATTTTAAGAAAATTGATATTTCAAGTGTTGACTCAACATCAAACAAAATTTGATGTAAGCCCGTTTTTTTGATAGACGCTGCGTCTAGCATCAAGACTCCAAATAATCACAGTAACTGCTTTGTGTAAAACTGACGCGGAAAATGATGTTGACAAAAGAACTCTCGCCATAACAGTAAAAATAGTTGCCGCAGTGAGTCGTAACTGCCGCTGAAATTTTAAGCGTCAATTATCATCGGAAATCAAATCCTGCATCTCTTATACTTAACACCGGCTCACTTGTTTTTGCACTTTTGCTTTAAAATCAACGAAAAAATACAAAGCTTTTAAAGACGCCGGACGCTAGATGCAGCGTTTATCAAAAGAACAGGGCTGTATTAGAAGTTGAATTAGTATTTTTAGATTTAGGTTAGTTATCCTACGGTAACTTATAATTTTTAATAGTCTTAGTATTTTCAATATTTTATATAGTTGTTTAGCTTTTGTTAGAATTCAACATGTCAACTAAGTCCAAACTCCGCAGTCTGAACCCCACCCAGCCCTATGCTAAGACTATGTGAGAGAATGGAATCTATTGGAGTTGTCCCATTACTGTGAAGAGTTTGATGATATTGGAGGATAAATCTAAAGGAAGCATAAGTGATCTCGAGAAGATGAAAGAAAGAGAATGGTCAAAGGAAGAGAAAGAACAAAACTAAGTTTCAGCCAAAGGGAGATAGAAAACGCACCATATAACCATATCAAGACTAAGTTAGTGGTGGATAAAGTCATATGGAGTGGAAGAGTTTTTTGTAAGCTAAGAGAAGGGAGATATCATAAGCAGTACAAATGATGATTTTGAATATCATAAGCAGTACAAATGATGATTTTGAACTACAATGGTTGTAAAGATAGTAAAGGATAGAAACCTTAATCTGATAAGGGACTAGTGCTTACATAAATGTCTTGAAAGAAGATATGTATCAAATTACATGGTATTAGTACTAGAAGCAAGAAGAAAATAAGGAGATAATACCAGACCAAAGAAGGCGATGTACCATTTTCTCATGTCCAGACTAAGCTGATGGTGGATGGAGACACTTGGGATAAGCCAAGTTATTAGTAAGCCTAAGAATATGAGATTACAAAGGAATCTTCACATAACAACCTTGAGGGAAAAAGGTTGTAAAATCTCTAAGAAATGAAAATTTTATTCGATGGAAGGATGATACGAGAAAAATGTTCAACACAAAGTTATTAACCAGAGACGTAGGAGAAGGAACATGGAAGATTTCTTGAATGAAGTTGGATTGATAGGAAAGAAGAAAAGTTAACATTGTCGGATGATGATTAGATGATAGGGTATGAATATGTTTGAACAATGGAGGAGGTATGTTTAAATATCAAGGGATATGATGATATCAGAAGAATCAAGCTGCCTTATCAAGAGTGCTTAATTTGTTTATCAAGCAAGGAATGGAAGACCATGTCTGTGACATCCCCAATTGTAGATGACCGGAAGTGACACGGTTGATGTTCCCCGATGGTCGACCAGAGATTCTCGGAATACAACCGATCACCTTAGACCAACAACCAAAGAACACTAACGCTCCTATCAGATATCACTCTAGGGTTTTCAACCCGACCAAGTAATACCCAATAGTTAGTTCGTCCTGGACAAGGACTAATATCATATGAGAACTCGTGATTTATAAACATTCATTTATATATTATTTATTTACTTAAACGTCTTACAAAGTGTTATAGTTTTACCATACGGATAATTGCCCAAAATGTTTTTACAATAAATATACAACAAAAGGTTCGTTGCAAGGACAACAAAATACTACCGCTGGTTGGCCGTTCCTTCCGTCCAAAAGAGTAAGTCTCCCGCCTTAGGGTTACCTGCACACACAATGAGTCATGAGCAACTAGTCTACTCAGTGAATCTAGATCAAACTACAATTATTAATAAAGCAAACAATTATCAAATGCAAATACAAGACTATGCAAGTACTAGTACTATACTTTAGTATATCAATCATCCTTGTGAATTCTTATTTTAAGCATCACTTCCACAATACCCGCTAGTCACCTTTCATATAAGTACAATATATATACTAAACCCGATAAACCACGAAGGCTAACCAAGCTTAGTGAGTTAGCATTACCATCATCCTCGAACGTCCTTATAATCATTCGGGACTGCATCGTCATGCAGTACACGGTCTCCAGGGAGCTACTCCATCATCGTGTCTTCATGACCTTGTTCTATTCGCAGGACCAAGTCACAATAATGCGGGGAATTTAGGGATAGTGAATATAATAAGACTTCACATGATTTACAATTCCATACTTATTCTTTAATTAATCCAAGATTAATCCTTAATTAATCATACTTAATTCTTAGTTAATCTAAGATTAATCCTTAATTAATCATACTTAATTTTTAAATAATACATGATTAATCCTTAATTAATCCAAGATTAATCCTTAATTAATCCAAGATTAATCCTTAATTAATCCAAGATTAATCCTTAATTAATCCAAGATTAATCCTTAATTAATCCAAGATTAATCCTTAATTAATCCAAGATTAATTATTAATTAATCCAAGATTAATCATTAATTAATCCAAGATTAATACTTTATTAATCCAAGATATTCTCCCAATTAATCTATAATTAATTCACGATTAAATCATAATTATTTCATAATTATAGTAAGTTAGTACTTGTGAACTTACAATGTGTAAGCACAACACCATTCTTAATGTTTCAAGAACTTTACTAACTTAAGAAAGTACTCATTCATGATTTATACCAACATCACTCTAGACTCACCTAAAGAGCAGTCTTGAAACTGGCTTGGAAAGGACTTGTCTTGCACTTAAACAAGCTGAATGGACCAAGGGACTAAGTGAACTGGATTGTAATAGCAACACTACACCTTAGCTAGACAGGACAAGGTTCAACAGTATGAACAGGTTTGATACTTGAAGTCTTACTTCACCTCTGACCTGAAACAGTGAGGTTTGATCACCTGATCAGTTCGGTTCAAGCTACAACAATTAATTCGGTTCATATCAGCTCAGTCCATGCTCAGCTAAGAAAAGTTCTAATCAGTTATAACAGTTCAGGACAAGATCATCCTGAGTTCAGTTTGGTTTAACTCCAATCAATCAACAATAGTTTTGCTAGCGATTTTAAATGATGGATTCAAACCAAAACTAAACTGAACTGAACCATATAACATCTTAGAAAGAAGATCCGACCATGACCTTAGCTAAACATCAACCAACTCTTATCAAGACAGGTCTGAGCAAGGAGATGATGATTACCCAAAATCCAAACTCTTGGATGAACTTAGATGGTTCTCCTCTCCAAGTAAGCTTGTGGCTGGAATGATCAAAAAGAAAGATCAAGGTTTGATCATGATCTGAACTTACTTGGTTTAGGGTTTTATTTTATAAAATCTCACCTTTTAATCTTCCTCACATAAGCAATCGATCAAGGACTGAAAATCAAATGACAAGCAATTTTTTCTTGATTTAATATCCTTAATTTCTCACTGAATTTTTCTGTTTTTCTTTCTCTCTTTCTCTCTGAAATTCTCTGGACTTTTCTGAAGTGTTTTGGACGTGGGCAAACACCTAAATGAGAGAGTTGAAATACTTCTGATGGTTTGTTACAGAGGGCCCATATGAGAAACCAAAGCAAGGGACAGTGGAGCCAGCTGGTGACCTGCTTCATCAATCTGCAGCACACTGTCCTTTCCTTCTCCTTAAGCAGTCTCTAACCAATCATAATTAATCAAAGAGAAAAGAACAAGCACACAGGCAGCTCATGACTTGCCTGTGACATTTACTACAGAAGCTAAGCAAGAAGGCAGGTGGATGGCATGTGATGGTTTAGACACAATAAGAAGCTGCTCGATCTTTTCGGACAGTTTTTGATTAAAATATTTTTCGACCTTTGAATCTCGTTCTGCCTCAGCCAAACTCGTCCAGCTTGAATAAAATTCGATCAACATAATTAATACTTGACCAGAACTATCAAGGGAAGTCCTTTCGACCACAAGACAATCCCGCCAAGCCATTAATTCATTAGTTCATTTTTTTTTTATTTCTTTTAATTATGATCGATTAAACTCGAATCTGATTTTTTAGAATTTTCTTGACGCAAATTATATCCGCTCGTGAGGGACATTACACTCTTCCCCCCTCAAAAGAATTCGTCCCCGAATTCTCAGATGTACATTCTTTACTAAACAAGTGGGGTATCTGAGAAGAGTTCTGGGTAGTCAGCTCAGAACTTATCTTTATTCTCCCTTGTGACAAAAACTCTTTGTCACTTGCCCCAAAATACTTGAACTTGAGAAATCTCTCGGTTCTTCAATTTCTTGATACGACGCTCTTCTATCCGCAAAGGACCTTCAGGGTAGGTGAGGTTAGGTTGCAAGTTTTCTGGTTTCTGCGGCTTGACCATATTCGGATCTGGTATATGCTTATGCAATATTGATACATGAAATACGGGATGCATAAGCATATCTGGTGGAAGTTCTAGTCTATAGGCTACTTCTCCAACTCTAGCAGCAATTCGATATGGACCAATGTAACGGGTTGCTAACTCTCCAATTTTTCTGAATCGATCCTTTCCTTTCTGTGCAGCCACCTTCAAGAAGACTAAATCATTTACTGCAAAAATGACTTCTCTTCTACCGCGGTCTGCATACTTCTTTTGTCGATCTTGAGCCTTCTTCGTATTTGCTTGAATTATCTTTACTTTCTCAGCATCCTCATCTACTATTTCTGGACCAAGTATTCTTCTCTCACCCACTTCTGTCCAACACACCGGTGTTCTGCAAGGTCGACCATACCGTGCTTCGTATGGTGACATATCGATACTTGAGTGGTAGCTATTGTTGTAGGAGAACTCAATCAGTGGCAAAAATTTATCACACGAACCATTCCAATCTAAAATGCACAACCTTAACAGATCTTCAAGAGTTCTGATGGTTCTTTCAGTTTGGCCATCGGTTTCCGGATGAAACGCAGTGCTCATATGCAATTCAGTTCCCAAGGCTTGTTGGAAAGCTCGCCAAAATTCAGCTGTAAAGCGCGGATCCCGGTCCGATACTATATTTTCTGGTACGCCATGAAGCTTTACTATTTCATCCAAGTATAGCTCTGCTAATGTCTCCACTTTGTCTGTAAGTTTCACCGGTAGGAAATGAGCAGATTTGGTGAGACGATCGACAATTACCCAAACTGCATCATTCCCTCAACCTGGTGCTCGAGGTAACCCATACATAAAGTCCATCGCCACTAGATCCCATTTCCATTGAGGGATAGGTAGGCTTTGGAGTAAGCCACTTGGAAGTTGATGTTCAGCCTTTATCCGTTGGCAAGTCTGACAATGAGAAATCCATATGGCAACAGCTCTCTTTATCCCTGGCCAGTGATAATACCTTCTGATGTCTCGATACATCTTGGTGCTTCCGGGATGAATGCTTAAGAGAGAATGGTGTGCAGTCCTTAGAATCTCCTCTCGAAGTCCTTCTCCTTTTGGAACGGTTACTCGACCATTGAGTAACAAATTTCCATCGCTTGCAACTTGATATCCTCCAAAGTTTCCATCATTCAACTGCTCTTGTATCTTCTTCATGCTCACATCTCTCAATTGACATTCTCGGATACGAGCAAGCAATCCGGCTTGGCTCACTACTTGTAATCCTAGAAGTTCTCTTTCCTCTCCTTCCAGGGCAGCCAAACTAATCATCTTGAATTCTGCTTCAAGGTTCTAGATTTACTTTTCAACATCCACATCGACTTTCCTTCTGCTCAAAGCATCAGCAACAACATTTGCCTTTCCAGGATGGTATAGGATCTGCATGTCATAGTCGGCTACAAACTCCATCCATCGCCTTTGCCTTAGGTTCAAATCAGGTTGAGTGAAAAGATACTTAAGGCTTTGTGGTCGGTGAACACTTGGATCCTTTCTCCATATAGATATGATCGCCAAATTCGAAGAGCAAACACTACTGAGGCCATCTCAAGATCATGTGTTGGATAGTTTACTTCATGCTTTCTTAATTATCTTGATGCATAGCCTATTACCTTATCGTCCTGCATCAGCACACAACCTAGTCCCACATAAGATGCATCTGTATATACGATGTATGGATGGTTAGGCTTAGGTAAAACTAAGATAGGTGCAGACGTCAAAGCTTCCTTCAAATTATCAAATGCTTCTTTTGTTTCTGAATTCCATTCATAAGCAACACCTTTACCGGTCAGCCGAGTCAGCAGCTTTGATATACTTGCAAACCCTTGAACAAACTTTCTGTAATAGCCGGCCAAACCAAGAAAGCTTCGAATCTCGGTAACAGAATTCGGGTGAGGCCAATCTTTAATAGTAGATATCTTTTCTGGGTCAACGGCAACTCCTTGTTCTGACACTCGATGTCCTAAGAAGCCAACTTCTCTTTTCCAGAAACGGCACTTACTAAGCTTTGCAAAAAGATTTTGATCTTGTGAGCGCTCAAGAATGAGTCGTAGATGCCTCCCGTGTTCTTCTGCACTTTGGAAATATATGAGGATGTCATCGATGAATATGATAACAAACTCGTCCAGGTAATCCTGAAATACTTCATTCATCAGACGCATAAATGCAGCCGGTGCATTGGTAAGACCGAAGGGCATTACTACAAACTGAAAGTGTCTGTAGCGTGTCCTAAATGCAGTCTTGATAATGTCGGTCTCAGAAATCGGAATTTGATGATAGCCTGAAGCTAGATCTATCTTCGAAAACCAACTCGCTCCTTGCAACTGATCTAATAGTTCATCAATTCTCGGAAGTGGATACTTGTCCTTGATGGTCACGTTGTTGATTCCCCGATAATCAATACATAACCGCATGCTTCCGTCTTTCTTCTTCACAAACAACATGGGTGCTCCCCACGGTGATGAACTAGGATGAATAAAACCCTTCTCCAATAAATCAGCCAACTGTTGCTTCAACTCGGCAAGTTCTGGTGGTGCCATTCGGTATAGTGCCTTTGCTATCGCAGCAGATCCAGGTTCTAAGGCTATAGTAAAAGGGTTACTTCTTGATGGCGGTAATCCTTCTAATGCCTTGAATACATCTTCATATTCTCTAGCTACTCGAATGTCTTCTAAATTCTGTTCTTTCTCATCTTCTACTGGTCCAGCAATTAAGGTAACTAGGTATACTTCTTCACCCTTCACCAAAACGTTTTTGACCCTTACGGCTGATACTAGTGACACTCCAACACTTGGTATCATGCCGTGGTAAGATAAAGGGGGTTGGGTATTTCTTTCAAAGATAATCTTTCCTCGACCACAATCCAGATGAGCTCGATAGCTAGACAGCCAATCCATTTCTAGGATTACTTCGTACCGTTCTAAAGGAAGTACTAACAAATAGGCCGGAAAAACCATCTCTTGGATAATGATTGGAACTCTTAGAATACAACCTTCAGTTTCAAGAACTTGATCTCCACGAGTTAGAACAGGAATGGTCAAATCCACCTTAGTGAATTCTCCATCAAATCTGGATGCAACTTCAGGAGCTATAAAACTATGTGTTGCTCCCGAATCAAACATGATATGGGGGGATATTCCGCCCACAAACAAAGTCCCTGACAATAATCGACTTTACCATCAATTATTTAGTCAATCACTTTATAATAATTTTATATTAGTAATGCACCAATCATTTATTATATATATATATATATTTATAAATTATGCAACACTCAATTTGATAAGGAATCAAACCTGAGATCGGATCCTTTGGCGGTCCGGATGGTCCTGGTAATTCTAAAGCGTAAGCCCTACCAGCAGTGGCTTGACGCTTAGCCGGGGGTAAGGTTAAGGGTGGGTTAATTTGTCCAACTTGTGGAACACCTGGAACAACAGGCTGAACAGTATGGGTGCGTGGACAGGATGTCGCGTAATGTCCTCACTCTCCACAAGTGAAGCAAGTGATTTGAGATGGTACCGCTGGTCGGAACTGTCCCACGGTTGGAAAATCTCGCCTCACATTGCCCAGCTGGCCACAAATGAAACAGGTCGGGGTTCTAGGTCTCGGTCCTCCAGAACAACCTCCCCGAAAAACTCTACCTCCTCGTCCTCTCTGCAAAACCGAAGATGGTTGACGCTGGAATGGAACAAATGGACGTCTTGGTGGTGCAGAATGGCTGTCAGAAGCTCTCTCAGCAGCAATGGCTTCCTCAACATTCACCACACGCTCAACAAGATCAGCAAGCCTATGAAACTCTATCGCCTCCAGTCTGCTCCTGATATCCGGGCTGAGTCCCCAAAGGAACTTTCGGATAATCATCATCTCATCTTCCTGTCCATAGTGTACATACTGCCTGAGACGGGTAAACTCTGCCTCGTACCTCCGAACTGATAAACCACCCTGAACTATCTCCATAAACTTGATCTCCAATCTGTCTTTTGCCTCCGGTGGAAAATACTTTCGAGTGAAAGCAGTACGGAAGTCATCCCAAGTCAGTTTGAAATCTCCAAAGCTCCTCTCCACATATAACCACCAATGGATGGCGTCCTTCTCCAGATAGTAAACAGCCACGTTCTTCTTGAATCCTACCAGACAACGGGTTGCAGCAAAGTGCTGCTCGAGGTTGTGCAGCCACGCATCAGCTTCAAAGGGATCACTCCCTCCCTGGTAATGCTTTGTCCCCAAGTTCTTCATAATCATGACTATCTTCAGGAAGTCCGGGTGAGAAGTGGTAGGCACCGGATCTGTCTGAGCACGCTGCGCATTCAGTGATTGATGTTGCAAATTTACCATCTCAGCCATCAGTTCTAGAAGTGCCACTATAGCTGGATCAGTTGGCGCTGGTTTAGGTTGTGCTGCCGGAATGGGTGCGACATGGGCTGGAGGAACATGAGCAGCTGGAGATGCAGGAGCAGCGGGATGATCTCCATGTATCGGACTATCATGTACTACATCGACCTCGATGTCCGTAAAGTACGGGTCTGGAGACAAAGGTATGTGCACCGGTGTATGATCATATGACCCTTTAGACGGGTCAGTCTCAAAGCTAGATCCCGAAGGTGTAGCCTCAAAGCTAGGAGTCATAAGTGGTGTCTGGAGTAGATGGCGGTGAAGAGTCTGAAGATGATGAAATAAATATCGGTAGATAAGCTCCACCACGTAGTGCCTGTCTCGGTGGCATCTGCATCAAAAGATCATGGTAAGTTTCTACCTAGTTCTATCAATTCCTAAACGAAGGAACAAACCAGCATATCCTAATTATCCTTGCGACACATTTATTTTTGACTCGAAAAATATTTGAAACAAGTCCCATTCTAGCATCGTTAAACAATGCTCTGATACCACCTTTGTGACATCCCCGATCATAGATGACCGGAAGTGACACGGTCAATGTTCCCCAATGGTCGACCCGAGGTTCTCGGAATACAACCGATCACCTTAGACCAAAAACCAAAGAACACTAACGCTCCTATCAGATATCACTCTATGCTTCTCAACCCGGACAAAGACTAATATCATATGAGAACTCGTGATTTATAAACATTCATTTATACATTATTTATTTACTTTAAACGTCTTACAAAGCATTATAGTTTTACTCTACGGCCAATTGCCCAACAACATTTTACAGTAAATATACAACAAAAGGTTCGTTGCAAGGACAACAAAATACTACCGCTGGTTGGCCGTTTCTTCCGTCCAAAAGAGTAAGTCTCCCGCCTAAGGGTTACCTGCACACACAATGAGTCATGAGCAACTAGTTTACTCAGTGAATCTAGATCAAACTACAATCATTAATAAACCAAACAATTATCAAATGAAAATACATGAATATGCAAGTATTAGTACTATACTTTAGTATATCACTTATCCTTGTGAAATCTTATTTTAAGCATCACTTCCACAATACCCGCTAGTTACCTTACATATAAGTACAATATATATACTAAACCCGATAAACCATGAAGGCTAATCAAGATTAGTGAGTTAGCATTACCATCATCCTCGAACGTCCTTATGAACATTCGGGACTGCATCGTCATGCAGTACACGGTCTCCAGGGAGCTACGCCATCATCGTGTCTTCATGACCTTGTTCCATTCGTAGGACCAAGTCACGGTAATGCGGGGACTTTAAGGATAATAAATATAATAAGACTTCACATGATTTACAATTCCATACATATTCATTAATTAATCCAAGATTATCCTTTAATTAATCCAAGATTATTCCTTAATTAATCCAAGATTAATCCTTAATTAATCATACTTAATTCTTATTAATCTAAGATTAATCCTTAATTAATCATACTTAATTCTTAATTAATCCAAGACTAATCCTTAATTAATCATACTTAATTATTAATTAATACATCATTAATCCTTAATTAATACATGATTAATCCTTAATTTATCCAAGATTAATCCATAATTAATACATGATTAATCCTTAATTAATCCAAGATTAATCCTTAATTAATCCAAGATTAATACTTAATTAATCCAAGATTATCTCCCTAATTAATGCATAAATAATTCAAGATTAAATCATAATTATTTCATAATTATAGTTAGTACTTGTGAACTTACTACAATGTGTAAACACAACACCATTCTTAATGTTACAACCACTTTACCAACTTAACAAAGTACTCATTCATGATTTATCTCAACATCACTCTAGACTCACCAAAGAGCAGTCTTGAAACTGGCTTGGGAAGGACTTGTCTTGCACTTAAACAAGCCGAATGGACCAAGAGACTAAGTGGACTGGATTTGACTAGCAACACTACACCTTAGCTAGACAGGACAAGGTTCAACAGTATGAACAAGTTTGATACTTGACGTCTTACTTCACCTCAGACCTGAAACAGTGAGGTTTGATCACAGGATCAGTTCGGTTCAAGCTACAACAATTAATTCGGTTCATATCAGCTCAGTCCATGCTCAGCTAAAAACAGTTTTAATCAGTTATAACAGTTCAGGACAAGATCATACTGATTTCAGTTTGGTTTAACTCCAATCAATCAACAACAGCTTTGCTAGCGATTTTAAATGATGGATTCAAACCGAAACTAAACTGAAACTGAACCATATAACATCTTAGAAAGAAGATCCGACCATGACCTTAGCTAAACATCAACCAACTCTTATCAAGACAGGTCTGAGCAAGGAGATGATGATTACCCAAAATCCAAACTGTTGGATGAACTTAGATGGTTCTCCTCTCAAAGGTAAGCTCGTGGCTGGACTGATCAAAAAGAAAGATCAAGGTTTGATCATGATCTGAACTGACTTGGTTTAGGGTTTTATTTTATAAAATCTCACCTTCTGATCTGTCTCACATAAGCAACTGATCAAGGACTGAAAATCAAATCACCAGCAATTTTTTCTTGATTTAATTTCTTGAATTTCTCACTGAATTTTTCTGTTTTTCTTTCTCTCTTTCTCTCTGAAATTCTCTGGACTTTTCTGAAGTGTTTTGGACGTGGGCAAGCACCTGAATGAGAGATTTAAATACTTCTGATGGTGTGTGACAGAGGGCCCAGATGAGAAACCAAAGCAAGGGACAGTGGAGCCAGCTGGTGACCTGCTTCATCAATTTGCAGCACACTGTCATTTCCTTCTCCTTAAGCAGTCTCTAACCAATCATAATTAATCAAGGAAAAAAGAACAAGCACACAAGCAGCTCATGACTTGCATGTGACATTTACCATAGAAGCTAAGCAAGCAGGCAGGTGGATGGCATATGATGGTTTAGACACAATAAGAAGCTGGTCGGTCTTTTTCAGACAGTTTTCGACTAAATTTTTTTCGACCTTTGAATCTCGTTCTGCCTCAGCCAAACTCGTCCAGCTTGAATAAAATTCGACCAACATAATTAATACTTGACCAGAACTATCAAGGGAAGTCCTTTCGACCACAAGACAATCCCGTCAGCCATTAATTCATTAGTTTGATTTTTTTTTTTAATTATGATCGATTAAACTCGAATCTGATTTTTCAGAATTTTCTCGACCAAAATTATATCCGCTCGTAAGGTTCATTACAATGTCGAACCCTGTTTTTTTTTGGAAAGAAGTTGGAGAAAGGAACACAGTTAAAGCGGGATTGCTAAAGGAGAGAGTCAAAAGATTAGAACCGTTAAAAAGAGAATGAAGAAGGATAAGATTAGCCCGTATAAGTATGCTGGACAGAACATAAAGGAGGTAAGGTTTGGAATAGGAGAACTTGTATATTTGAGAGTAGCACTTGTGGGTTGGACAAGGTTAGAATGGTTTATCGTGCATGTTCTTGTTTGATTGTTTCATAGTCAATCAAGCTAAACCTAACTAGATCATATGTGTTACATTCAAGGATAATACTTCACCATATATTCTACAGTTCCATTTTACGGAGACATGTTTGTGATCAAAATAGAATATAAAAAGAGTGGTAAGAATACCACCGGACAAAATTTCACCTACCCGAAAGGACCACAATGGATATGAGAGATGAAATAAATTATGGAAGTAGTCAGGCAAAAAAAAAAACATGATCAAGTTGTGGTAATACATTCTGTAAGAGATCACAAACGTTTATTGAGTAAGAGAAAGTTACAAAGTTGTTAAAGAAAGCTTATATGGACTAAGCATAATAGTATGGTTGACACAAATCATATGCGGCAGACATGAGGAAGAGCTCTGTGTGGAGAAGGATGATGTTTGATAAGGTAAATTCTCATGATGGTGTTGATAAGGTCAAAGCTCAGGATGTGGTTGCACGACATTGTGAAACTCTGTCACGCTTTATCAAGAGGGTAAGGATATCTGAAAGAAAAGAAGGTTGTCCTTCCAAAAGGGTTAGAGGTAGGAGTATGGTGCGATCCTGACAAGCCTCAACCTGAGGGATTTGAAGACAAACTATGAACCAGCTCGGAAAGTTATCAAGGTACAATCTATTGAGCTGTTTAGAAGCTTCATTGATCTGATTAGAGAGATGATAGACAGAGAGAAGACAAAGGCAACTCATGGTGCAGCCTTTTGTATACTTGGTGATCTAGCCTATTTATTACCAGTTTTAGACCATGTTATAGGCTCTATTTAGAGTATATTATGTGTGTCTAGGCTATGTCTTAGAGTATTTACAGGTCCAAGAACGTTTTAGAGATATATGAGATACTTGGAGCTTTTGGAGCATTTAGAGGAGAAGAATCCGTAGCTGATCATCTAGGGAGTCGACGAAGCCATCGATCGATGGAACACACTTGGCGTCGAGGGATGATTGAAGCTCGAGAGCGATTGATGCAGCACAATTGCCATCGATCGATGATCAAAGCCCAAGTCAGAAAGACGAAAATACCCTGGACGAGTTTTGACCTAGACTTAGGGTTTTTATATTTATGTCTTGAAAAAGACCGAGAAAAGAGACAACGGTTAGATAGAAGTTTTACAGAGCATTTTAGTTTCATTTTATATTAGGAGAGAAAGGAGAGACTCCTTCAGAGTCCTCCTGGAATTCCTTTGGTTTTTTATATTTTATTTCATATCTGTTTTATTCATCTATGATTTATGTGACAAAGATCATGTCTGAGTAGTTACAAATTAGATTTAGTGTTGAATGATAGCAACTATGAATTAGCCCAGAAATAGGATTGCTAGGTTAAGTTAATATCCATCAATTGAGTTGTGCTTAATGCTTACATTCTAGAGTAGCTAACTAGGATCTCGATGATAGGACATGGACAACTACAAGAGTAGGTTTTGTGACAGAATAGATTCCGTTGAACTAGGCTGTTGGATACATGCGGGAGCTGGTCTAATAAGTCTGGTGGACTTATCAAAGCTCGCCCATACTTCCTTCTGATTTCATCATCGATTGACACCAGGCCTTAGCCGTCGATCGATGGTCATTCCTTTTGGTCGCATAAGAGAGTTGGAGTTAAAAGGTTCAGAATAGTTAACATTTGAGTTATAGAATATTTACATTTTCGTGCATTTTATCCATTATAATTCATTAAGCTTGAAACCCTAGATCTAGTATATTTACATTTATATTTACATTTAAAATATATCCATATTTGCATTAGTATATTTCCATATTGCATCTTACTTATTGACAAGGAATATTTCCTTAATCTTATTATTCATTACCAATATATATATTCACCTAGCTTAGTCTTTAGAAATAAGAAATCTATTGTGTGCCTTTACTCTCTATGGATTTGATCCCTAAGTACTACACCTTATCTCTTTTGGCAAGATATAATAGAGTGTGTTAAGATTAGGGTTAATTTGACAGTTGATTGTTTAGGATATTTTAAACCCTGCTAGAACAAAATACACAACACGTCAAATTTGGCGCCGTTGCCGGGGAGCAAAGATTCGCCATTAGACTCAATTTGTTTGATTTAGTCTAGGTATTTTTCTATATTAGTTTACTTACATAAAAAATTTCTTGTGTTTCAGGTACATACATATTAGTAGCAGGAAGCAATGAGGAGAGGATTTTTGGGTTCTTCAAAAAAGGAACCTGCTGATTTGCGCATGATCCATAAGTCTACGAGGGCAGACGACACCCTCCAAGCAGTGATATCTAGCAAAGAGAAGCGAACATCGATCAACACCAATACTTCACCCTCAATCGATACAAACACCACGACATCGATCGACACCAACACCTCCCTGTCGATCGACTGACCACCTCAAATCATTCGATGATTTAGCGTTGACCATTAAGTGTAATAGAGTCTCTGAAGATTACTACTTCTGCATACTATTCCCATACTCTCTTGCTGGAGAAGCAGCATGTTGGTTCAAGAGGTTGCCACCAGGATCTCTCACTACATGGACTGACATCACGAACGCCTTCCTCACCAAATTTCTCTATGATATTGAAGCAAATATGAAGATCGAGATGGAATCTATACTGAGATATATGGTAGAGGAAGAAGAAGAAAATGGATATGGAGAGCCGAGTAGAGCAAAGAAGCTGATATTAGTGATATGATTTCAACATCGATCGACACCAAGACCTTAACATCAATCGACACTAAGACCTCAACATCAATCGACACTAAGACCTCAACATCGATCAACCCTAACCCCTTTTGCCGGTCGGCACCTCTTGAAATCCCTGATAGTTTGAGTTGTCCTCACGACATTGCAGACTCGAAATTGAAGCAGGACAACGATCGACACCCAAATGAGAGCATCAATCGACACACAAAGGAGAGCATCAATAGACAAACACCACCTGATATTGATCGACACCCAATATTGGATGAAGAGCCATGTTATATGATTGAACCAGAAACGGTTGAGGAGAGAATGCACAAGTCCAAGGGTTCACACCTTGATGTTCCAAAACATCTACAACCACCTATTTGTGTAAAAGAAGTTGTTGGGATTCACAAAAGAGTGAAGTTGATACATGACCCTGTGAAGCTTGTGGTTCCTTGTGCTACATTGGAAGATGAATTTCCTATCCCACCAGATAGAGGTACGCATCTAGGTTCCTACAATGGGGTATTTGATGATCATATGTTTGTAGTAGCTTCTCAGAGAGGGTCGAGATGTAGAGGTGAAGTCGATAAAGGGCCAACAGAAGCAACATCGATCGACACCGACCAGATACCATCGATCGACACCACCATTGGAATATCGATCGACAACACCACTAGAGAGTCGATCGACACTCATCACGGATCAGAGCAGCAAAAGTGTGAAGTGTTTTGAAATCTTTTTCAGGGAGGCACCATGAGATCAGACAAATCTGGGGGGAGAAGAAGAGGAATTGGAAGAAGAGGAAAAGGACCAAAGACGGTCCTCAGTTATCATTGATTCCCTACTTCTCAGATGGTGTCAGGAAGTATAGAATGCTCATCAAATGCTTCTGACATCCATTTGCAAAGCTTCGAGCACTCCTTATTGTTGAGATGATGACAAAGGAGAAGAGTCTATGAAGGCTTTCACAAAAAGGGTGATGAAGGTTCAAAGAGTAGACAATGAGAGTTGTTTTGGAGCAAGTTCTCATTCTCATTGAGACAGAATCAGATCTCCAGAAGTCAAGCTAATGACTAAAAATAAGCGCTGAGTGGGAGACAACCCAGTCTTAGATTTGTTTTAAATTTGGTTTTATTTTCATTTATTACTGATGTTTCGTTTTTATTGATTTAAAGTAAAAAAAAAATGAACAGTGTCAACACTGTAGCAGAGACATTGTAGTAGAGACACTGTAGCAGAGACACTGTAGCATCGACACTGTAGCGTGGATCAACACTATAGCAGAACCGGCGATCAACACTGTTGCAAAGACATCGATCGACACTGTAGCAGAACCGGTGATCGACATTGTAGCTGCGTTACTGTAGCTGCAACACTGTATCGACGTTACTGTAGCACGATATTGTTAACTGAAAAAAAAACTTTTTTTTGTTTATTACTGATTGTTTGTGTTTTATTTATTTCAGATCGAGGAAGATGAGTTTGCACAAGCATCGATCAATGGCTTGCTAGCATAGATCGATACAGCAACCCCAGTATCGATCGATCACCACTTTACTATGTCGATCGGCGGTCACATCCAGCGAGCAGGTATACCGTTTTCCTTTATCAAATTTTGTCCTTATGATTTATTTTCTTCACCAATCTTGGACTGAATAACACTTGTGATAGTGTTGTTTAAGTCTGGGGGAGGTTTACAAATATTGTTTTCTATTTTTGAGTTTTATACTTAAAAAAAAAAAGTAGAAACCTACAAGTTTACCATCGATCGAGTTTGAAGCATCCACATCGATCGACCATGGATCATGACATCAGTCGACATCAACATCCTCACATCGATCGACACTCTATTACATAGTCTGGTATCGAGTTTCTTACTTCAACTACGTACTTATGATTTGATTTTTCCTAACCAAACCGGGGCAGATAACACTGGGGACAGTGTAATTTAAGTCTGGGGGAGGTTCACTAACGCTATTTGATTTGTTTTGAGTTTTATTTGCTATATATATATATAAGTTTTTCAAAAAAAGTTTTATTGAGTCAAAAAGGGATTATGATCAAAAAAATTATTAATAACTAACCACAATTTAACACCATTTTTAGAAAGTTGTTTGCAGAGATTACTAGAGATACCAAAGTGGATCATCATGCCACTATATTACACTTGCTTAGAAAGTTTGAAGGAACCGAAGCTGATTTCAAACAATAGTTCTGACGCTATTTGCTTGCTTTGGGGCTTGGTATACACTGGATCGGATTCCTTCTGCAAGTCTGTAGGTACAAGTCATTGCACATTTGGTTCCTTTCTCTCTCTCTCTTCAGCATCTACTTAAGAGCTTAAAAGATTGAGATGATTTTCCGAGATGCAGAGGAGTAGGTACACTACCAATGACCCCATTATTCTAATTCAAAGGAATGATCACACATTGTTGGAAGCGAGGGGTAGGTAAATTATCTATGACCCCATTATTCGCCTACAACACTGCCCAAAAGAAAAAGAAAAAATAAAACGAGAAAAAAAAAGAATGAGATGGCATCATTAAGATCTAAAAAAAAATTCATAGAAGAGAGAAAAAGAGGGAAGAAAGGGATCAAAGAAGACTTTCTACCTAGTTGTTCATATATTTGCAGAGGTAAGAATCCAGGTGTCCTTTGATCGACACTCCCAAGGTAAAGCATTCACTTTTATTTTATGCAACAAAATGAGATCAGTAGAGGGGCGAATCAAGGTAGTATTTGCTAAGTTGTTGGTAGAATGGATTTGGTTGTTATACTAGGATAGAGTATATAAAGTTTCTCTGTGATTGACTTGATAGGATGTGGTTGCAACAAAGTAGGTGATATTATGTGAGTCCTCACTTTTCAAAACCTCTTTCACAGATTTGTTTGATTGAGGAAAAGCAAAAAGTTAAGTCTGAGAGAGTTGATATAGCCTATTTATTATCAGTTTTAGGCCATGTTATATGCTCTATTTAGATTCTATTATGTGTGTCTAGTCTATGTCTTAGAGTATTTACAGGTCCATGAACATTTTGGAGATATATGAGATACTTGGACCTTTTGGAGCATTTAGATCAGAAGAATCCATAGCTGATCATCTAGGGAGTCGACGAATCCATCGATCGATTGAATACACTTGGCGTCAACCGATGATTGAATGATGATCAAAGCCTAAGTCAGAAATACGAAAATACCCCGGACGAGTTTTGACCTAGACTTAAGGTTTTTATATTTATTCCTTGAAAAAGATAGAGAAAAGAGACAACAATTAGACATAAGTTTTACAGAGCATTTTAGTATCATTTTGTATTAGGAGAGAAAGGAGAGACTCCTTCAAAGTCCTCCTAGAACTCTTTTGGTTTTTATATTTTATTTCATATCTATTCTATTCATCTATGATTTCTGTGATAAAGATCATGTATGAGTAGTTACTAATTAGATTTAGGGTTGAATGATAGCAACTATGGATTAGCCCCAAAATAGGATTACTAGGTTAAGTTAATATCCATGAATTGAGTTGTGCTTAATGCTTGCATTCTAGAGTAGCTAACTAGGATCTCGATGATAGGACATGGTCAACTATGAGAGTAGGTTCTGTGCAAAAATAGATTATGTTGAACTAAGCTGTTAGATACATGCGAGAGCTGGTCTAATAAGTTTGGTGGACTTATCAAATCTCGCCCATACTTCCTTCTGATTTCACAGTTGATTGACACCAGGCCTTAGCCGTCGATCGATGGTCGTTCTTTTTGCTCGCATACGAGAGTTAGAGTTAAAAGGGTCAGAATAGTTAACATTTGAGTTCTAGAATATTTACATTTCTTTGCCTCCTATCCATTATAATTCATTAAGCTTGAAACCCTAGATCTAGTAAATTTGCATTTATATTTACATCTAGAATATTTTCATATTTGCATTAGTAGCATATTTCCATATCGCATTCTACTTATTGACAAGGAATATTTCCTTAATCTGATTATTCATTACTAATATATATATTCACCTAGCTTAGTCTTTAGAAATAAGAAATCTATTGTGTGCCTTTGCTCTATGTGGATTCGATCCCAATTACTACACTTAATCTCTTTTGACAAGAGTATTATAAAGTGTGTTAAGATTAGGGTTAATTTGACAGTTGATTGTTTAGGATATTTATTACCCTACTGGAACAAAATACACACTACGTCACTTGGTAATACATTGGATCATCATGGATTACATGATACTAATCAAGAGAGACTTCCAGCTAGCAAGAAACACATAGAGATTGGACAAAGATGGTTTCTTCACTAGTGTTCAATGGAGCAGAATGTTACAAGAATCAAGAAGGATCTGTTTGTGTGAAAACTGGACCAGGAATACATCAAGGACGAGCTGGGACTTAGCATGGATACGCCTAAGAACATGTTAGCTGAAGATGGGTCTTTCTAGCCCAAGAAGTGAAAAGATAAACCAGCTTGGTTTAAGTTGGTCGATTTCCTAAGCTTAGGTGTATTTCTGATTTATTGTATTGCTAAACCAATTAGGATTATGATTTCGGCTTTCTAAACTCATTAGGAATAGGTTTTGGTTTTCATATTAAGAATAGTATTAGGGCTTTTTAGTTAGAGTAGTCTACTTGTTTTTTATAAAAGCCAGAAGCTACACATATTGTAACTCATGCTTTCTTTTAATAAAACTAGAGCTTTTGGCCTCCTAAAAATGTCCCTTTGGGGAGACCCTTACCTAGTACACCTGTGGACACCTTCATCACCTTAATCTCTTTAAATCCAACGCCACGGATGAGATATTCAAAGCTAATAAGCGAGACACACTCGTAGCTGCTGAAGCGAAAAACTCTAGATCATATGATAGCTATATTGTGAAGATCAACCAGCGTCATGGAGCTTCTTAGGATCAAGGATCCGCCCGTCATCCCTCAAGTTTGATTGGGACGAGGTCTTCCTATCCAAAGCGGAACCATGTGGTATCATAACCACTTGGGGTTTTAGGGTTTTATGATCTTCACCTAGGATCACAAATTCCATTAACAATCCAACAATCATCAATGTCTTCTCAGATAAAACAAGAAGATAAGGCAAAACCACAAGCAACAGGGAAGGGAGTTGCAACCAGCCAGATTTTGATTTTTAGTGAAAAACAATTGGATGACCTAGTAACCGAGATGTTCAACCCCATCATGAAGAATCAAGGCAAAGAGGAGAGGTGGAGATCAAAAACGTCCAAGACAACCAAGCTACTTGATTTGGATACGTTTGGACAATGATCACTAGCACCACTAGTAGCAAGAGAAAACATCCAGCTATTTCCTGAGATATCAACAAACACAATCTGGAAAACAGGAAAACAAACTTCAAAGCATGCTCACAAATGGCTGAGATGAAACATGAGAATATACAATAGATTGAACCAGCATTGGCTACTCCTTGTCAAGGAGAACATTCAATCATTCAACTAGAAAAGAGGAGCAGGCAGGAGCTTTGTGTGGACCTATTCTCGACCAAACCAAGTCTAAAGAAGAAGAAAAACTTGATGGGGGTGCTTGTAGTTCATAAGGAGTCATATGAATCTTTGATTGAACAAGGTGGATCCATTAGCTTTGCTTCTTATTACTCACTGAACATGCCTCTTGGTTGTGTTAGATTCAGTCTCATGGGTCACTTAAAACTTGTCAAAAGATATGTACAACTTCATCTTTGAACCAGGAGGAAAGCTATGTGAGATTAAGAGCAATAACAACATTCTGATGCAAAGAGCAACAACCAAGTTGAGTATGCACGAAATATTAATTCTCAAAGAGCAGGATTTGAGGTCAAATCCTTTTAAATAAGGATGGGATAGTGTAGCTCAAATCAGCAGCAAAGGCAAGATGAAAGAGAGCAAGTTTGAATTGCATGAACTACTCAATGACTTGCAGACATGGCCGCATCATCCTAGACCAAGACAACATGTGGTTCATACTGATATGGAGTCTGGGAAGAGCTTGTATCAAACGTCCTCAATGGTACAAGCAAGGGTATCCACTGAAAACATGTTCAAGATTGAGTTCTTCACTCTACATGCTGACTAGAGTTGGCTTGTGGGAAAGTGTGAAAAGACCAAGGATGACCCAATAGAGGCAAGGGACGATCTTACACTCAAGAGTGAGTATGGGGATCACTGTACACGATCTCCTGATCAGGAAACTCATGTCAGTCGATTCACATTGAGTTTGGATCGAATTGCTTTAAGAGATGGCTGGAATCTGCTTATTCTCAACCATATGGGATTGGTGCACCCACTAGAGTGTGGAAAAAGGTTCTTGGTCAGTCATGAAGAGCCAGCATTACTTTTTGAGATGTCTTGTGTACTAAAAATCTTTACAGACAGAGCCATGTATGAGAATGATATTGTGACAACCTGTCCCGTGGACCCCAGATTTCACAGCGCTGCAGCGCACCGACCCTAACCCCTCACCGTGGGAGGAACTGCCTCCACATCCACCGGTAGGTTATTGGTGCGCTTGGCGTTACTCGAACCCAAGACCTCACCCTTTAACAACCTTCTCACAGGACAAGCTGTCACCAATTGATCTGACAGCTTGTCCTGTGAGAAGGCTGTTAAAGGGTGAGGTCCTGGGTTCGAGGCGCACCAACAACCTAATTATGGAGTTAGAGAGAACTCATAAGGGAGGGGTTGGGGTCGATGCGCTGCAGCGATGTGAACCTGGGGTCCGAGTGAGCGGGACAGGTTGTCACAGATATGTATGTGTTTATCATTTTAGAGGGTTCGGGTTTGAGGACAACTCTTTTTTAAGGAGGAGGGGATGGTGCGATCCTGAACAGCCTGAACCTGAGAGATTTTTAAGAAAAACTATGAAGCAGCTATGAGAGTTATCAAGACACAATCTATTGAGCTTTTTTACAAGCTTTAATGATCTGATTAGAGAAATGATGGACATAGGGAAGATAAAGGCCACTCATGGTGCAGCCTTTGGTATACTTTGTAAGACATTGTATCAGCATGGATTACATGAGACTAATCAGGAGAGACTTCCAGCTAGCAAGAAACACATATAGATTGGACAAAGATGGTGTCTTCATCAGACTTCAATGGAGCAGAGTATTACAAGGGTCAAGAAGGATCTGTTTGTGTGAAATTGGACCAGGAATACATCAAGGATGAGCTGGGACTTAACATGGACGTGCCTAAGAAGATGTTGACTAAGATGGGCCTTTCAAGCCACATAAGTGGAAAGATAAACAAGCTTGGTTTAAGTTGGTGTATTTCTGAATTATTGTAATGCTAAACCAATTAGGATTAAGATTTGGTGTTTCTAAACTCACTAGGAATAGGTTTTGGTTTTCATATTAAGAATATGATTAGAGCTTTTTAGTTAGAGTAGTATGCTTGTTTTCTATAAAAGCCAGAAGCTGCACATATTGTAACTCACGCTTTCTTTTAATAAAACCAAAGCTTTTGGTTTCTTAAAACATTCCTTTGGGGACACCCTTACCTAGTCCACATGTGAACACCTTAATCTCTTGAACTCCAACGCCATTGATTAGATATTCAGAACTAATAAGCGAGGCGCACTCGTAGTTGTTGAACCGAACAACTCTAGAGCATACCATAGCTCTCTTATGAAGATCAATGAGCGTCCTGGAGGTTCTCAGTCTCAAGGATCCACTTGTCATCACACCAGTGTGATTGGGTAAAACCGGTTTAACAACCGCATAGATCCAATGACTTCTGAATAGAAAGAGCTAAAACAGGTTTAACAACCGGATTACATAAAAACAAACAAAAATCAACAACTTAAATTTCAGATTAAGAAGACTAAGAGCGAGGCATATCTTTTCCCCAATACTTATTCCAATCAATCATTGGAGGCATTGACAACAGTTAATTCCTCCTATGCAAGGAAGAACTCAGCATGGAGTTGTCCATCACAGCCTGCAAGTCGAAAGATGGGTCCTCCAGGTCTCTTAGTAAGTGTTGGGGATATATTACATTTACGATACCTAGAACCGACTTCAGGGGTCAAGCTGGCGCATATATGATATAACCTATTTATTACCAGTTAGGCCATGTTATAAGCTCTAATTAGAGTCTATTATGTGTGTTTAGGCTATGTTTTAGAGTATTTACAGGTCCAGGAACGTTTTGGAGATATATGAGATACTTGGAGCTTTTGGAGCATCTAGAGGAGAAGAATCCGTAGCTGATCATTTAGGGAGTCGACGAAGCCATCGGTCGATGGAATATACTTGGCTTCGACTGATGATTAAACCCAAGGTTGATCGATGTAGCACACTTGTCATCGATCGATGACAGCAGATTTCAAAGCCCACATCAGAATGACGAAAATGCCATGGACGAGTTTTGACCTAAATTTAGGGTATTATATTTATGTCTTGAGAAGACAGAGACAAAGAGGCACAACAATACAGACAGAGCATTTTAGTTTTATGTTGAATCTGAAATCGGTAATCTTGATCGATGATCGATTTCGATGGTGGGTTTAACAACTAGACGATTTAGAGAACAAATCAAGAGTTTATTGATTGAATTTGAGTATTTCTATGAAGAACAAAGCAAGAACAAGTAATCTGAAAGAAACCCTAATTCTAGGCTTGTTCTCCAATGTTTGTGTGTGTCTCTCTTCATCTACACCTCCTCTTTATATATGCACTCCAAAAGTCGGTTCTGGGCCTTGTGGGCCGACTTCAATATTCATCCCTGGGCCGAGATCTTGTCAAGATGGGTCTATGTGGGTAGATGCAATCTATCCCCAACAATAAGCCCCTCCCCCCCCCAGTTCATCGAAAGTATCATCGCAGTTATCTTTCCGATAAATTTCTTCGAACGGGTCCATTGATGATATGATCTCGGTTATCGGTTCTATAAAGTTGTCTTCCCTACCTTACCCTTGTACTTCGTAAATCATCTCGGTATATTTCCACGTAGAGGCTACGCGCTCTTTCTCCAAAATCACATGTGTTCTCGAGATTCGGAGTTAGTGGGACATGTGTCATCATTTATAGGTCCTTAGACCTAATTATGACGACTGCTCGTCTTCCGCACCAAGTTCCTAATAAAAGCCTCCTTTCAATTCTCATTTCTCCATCTACTTGCTGCTTCAACGAAAAAGGTATCCCCTTTTCCTCTGACTTCTCTCTTCTTTTTCTCTCTAGCTTTTCATTTTCCGATCAGAATGTCTTCCCCCATCCGCCGCTGCCCACTGAAAGGAAAGGCGATTGCCACCACCTCTAACTCCGATAACAGTAGTTCTCTAAGGCTTCTCGGACCGAGAGCGATCACACTCGGAGGAATGATTCTGAGGCAGACGAGTGAAGATTTAGCCGTGTTGAACAAGAACGAACGTAGTGCCGTTCAGTTTAGCTTAGAGCTGGAGGAAAGAGAAGCGTCGGGTCAAATTATGGTGGATGACGTGATGCAGGAAACCATACCGAGTTCGCAACCAGAAAACTATCCCGACACAGCCAAGGATAAAGCCTCAGCCGAGAAGGCAATAAGTCTCGCCTTAGCCGACCTGCTTCCTACGCGCTGGACTGAGACCGACTTCAAATTTGACGAGGAGATCGACCCGGAGCAGGAGCGTCTTCTAAGCGTTAAGAAGAACCAGAGATGGGAGAATCACTTCCCTACCAGATCTACGTTTAAAAGTGTTTGTAGATTGGTTCTCCAGACCAGTCCGCCTGCAGGGTTCTCGTTCCTCATCCCGGCGGACAACCAAAGACCTTGGACTCCTCCTGCGGGATATGCATGTGTCTACGAATCCTGGTTCACCAACTGCTCGTTATGGTGGCCACTTCCGGAATTCTTGACGACATAATGCCACCGAAGGAAGATAGCCCTCGGTCAGTACACAGCCAACGGGATCAGGATTCTGGTGACGCTCACCGTTCTGGCCGCCGAATTGGGCATCAAGATGTCGGTCCGTTTATTCAAAGAGCTCACAACTCCTAGCATCATGATGAAGACGGGGTTCTTCTACGGGAAGGTGGTTCCAAAGTACAACGTAATCACTGGGAAGCTGACAAAAGTGAACTTCTGGAACCAGGCTTACTTCTACATCAAGATTAACGACGCGTCATTCGAAGATCCTTCAGTGATACTGGACGGATATTATAATGCTAATATCGGTATGCATTCGAATTGTTAATTATTGCACTTCTACTGATCTACTTCATCTCGGTCTTCTTTGATGCAGATCATCTTTCCAAGTGGTCGCAAGGTGGTTCTCGATCCTTTCTTGAGGAAGTTGAAGCTATCAGGACGCTGAGCCACCAACATTGGCCTGATATAAGCGAGGCGCGCATTCAAGCCGCATTGAACAGGATCAGTCGAAGTAATCTGCCTGACTTTTTCTTTTTGATATTTCTCTTTTACGTTTGGTCTTTGATGCGATATTCGTTCGTGCTGTATTGTCGACAAACAGAGACTGCGATCAAAGAATGGGAAGGCTCAATCTCTCGTCTCTTCCTTCCTATGCCGACACGATTGGCACTCCAGTGCGTGGTCATGACTCCCCCGGTGATAGCCGGCCTGCGAAGAGAAGAAGATCTTCAGCCGCGGACCAAGTGGTTCTGTCTGCCGACCTAGAATTTCCTCTTCAATCAGAGGAACCTTCAAATGCCGACAACCAAGAGCCAGAGGTCCATGAGACCCTGTTAATCGAACCCCTCGCCGAAAACGAGGTGATGATAGCGGATGAGACACCAGCAGAAGAGCATCCGACTGATCTTCAAGTAGAAGAACCACAAGGAAGTCAGCCTCAGGATCCTGCCCAGGTCGCTCGAGGTGATGAGGTCGTGGAGTACCCGCACCTGATTGATTTTAAGTACCAGCACACCGACATCCCGTTTGTCGAGGATCATGAGGAGCCTGCTCGATTGTTTCGACAAATAAAGCTGAAGAAAAAGGGAATGCCTGAAATGGAGCAACTCTGGCAGAATAGCCGATATCGGGAGATGGCCCGAGCTGGAGCCATCGTAAGTTTTATCCTTATCCGGTCTTGCCTTGTTTTCTGTGCAGTCTTTCTTTTCCTGTTTCTCATTCATTTTTATTTTGGAACCGGTTTTTACTTCCTCCTGACAGTTCCTCGGGAATGCTAATCTCATGGTAAGAGATTACGAGGCGAAGTTGAAGGCCCAATACGAGAAGCTGGTGCTGAAGACAGAATCTCTGAAAAGGAAGAGAAAGGAAATTGCCAAGCTTGCGTACAAATGCGGCGTCTTCGAGGAGCGAGTAGGTGCACTCGAAGCAGAAAAGAACGAGGCTGTTGAGAGGGCCGAGTTGGAGAGGTCTCGCAATGAACTCCTTTCCAAAGAGCTGGAAGAGCTGAAGGCTCAGAATGAGGGTCTCGAAACCCAAAATCGCAATCTCGAACAGGAAAAAGCAGAGGTCGAACTGGCGTTTGAAACGACGACCAGAAGGCTGAGAGAGTCCCGAGAACACGAGGTGCAAAAAGAAAGACTGCGGGTGGACTCAGTTCTGAGACAGCAGGTGGCGCCAGTGTACGAGAAGGTGCATCAATTTCTCGAAGAACAGCCTACCATCCAATTCAAGCTAGCTCTGTACTCCCAGGCTAAGGGGACCCGAGAAGGTCTCGAGAAGATTCAAACTCAGGGGCTATCGATGGAAGAGGTACTTCAACAGGCGAGAGCCGACGAGGCCAAGTACCAAGAAAAACTACAAGGGATGGAAGTTGTTGAAGCCTCCGAGATCGTTCTCGTCCCAATCGGTTTGGATGAACATGGTTCGAATATGACAGCCTTCTCGCCTCAAGATACTGAGGACCTTCGTTCTTGAATCCATTGGCTTTCCTTCTTTTGTTTTATGTTTCTTGTTTAACCTTGTTGTACCCCTTTTATCTTTATGTAAGGATTCGAACCGACATCTTCTTTTTTTTATGAAGTATATTATTTCTTCCTTTTTATTTCAATATCGATACGAAAACTCCGAATGATAAATTTAAGGGAAAATTTCCAAAATAGAACCAAAAATTAGGATAGTTGTCCCCTTAGTATAATATCATCATTAAGTTGTCCCTATAGTATAATTGTTTTTATAATCCCAAACCTAACCTTGAATTAATCAAATTAAACACATTTTTTCAAATTATAAAATATTTATAAAAGCATTAATTCCAATAACAGTAGCCTACCCCTTTTATCATCAGCTGAAAAAACCATCATGTGATTGCGCCTAATTCCCAAACACCACATGTTGTATAGATATGCATCATAGAACAAGACTTTGAGAAAATCAAAAGAGAAAGTATGGAGAAATCATAGATTGATGAAGAAAATTCGACCAAAATACGTTTTAGGAAGTTAGAATACTTTTAGAATATTTGCTTAACTGAAATTTCCTTAATTTTCGCAAAAATAGATTTTCTTATCCGTAGAAGGCACCTTCTACTCTTTGTAGAACGTTGCCAAAAACTTAGAATGCAATATCTACTCATGTAGACGTACGGGTAATGTTTAGATTTCGTATTCCGGATATTTTAGAATACTTAATAAAGGTAGAATCTGTATTCTGTAGAAAAGTAAAAATCTTTACAATTAGTAGATTGCTCATTCTAAAATAAGTAGATGAACTTGTATAATTTAGAATTCGTTTTCTACTAACCCATTTTCCGTAGAAGACGTAATCTACTATTAGTAGAACGTAATTTAAAAATTTTATTTAACAAGTTTTTCAACCAAATTTTTAAATTATTTTTTGTATATGGGTGGTTTATTAATTGTTTATATTTTTATAATTTTTTTGATTCATAAAACTATTTATTTTATTATTTTTCAGAAATAGAAAGGGTAAAAAGGAGACAAAATGGACAAAAATGATATTATACCAAAGGGACAACTATCCTAATTTTTGGTTCTGTTTTGACAATTTTCCCTAAATTTAATCGGGATAGGTTATATGGTTGATTATTAAACCGATTTTGCCGAACAAACGAATAGGACATTTATCTCGTCAGACAAGCCGACATCGCTGATCTTGAAAAATTAGGAAGGAACATACCCTTAGTTTCTAAGTCTATCAAGTAGTTCTTCCTTTTAGCCTACTGTGATAACCGACTTAGACGTTTATCTTTCGACTTTATTCTCGAAGTGTTTGATCAGAACATAGAGCGAGTAAATCCATTCGACGTGTTTGCCTACTGTGGATTACTACCGACTTTAATCCATACTAAAGTACGATTATGTGGTTTGGTTATGACGATATCCAAGTTGGCCTTGATACAAAATATATTGATCAGAGTAGAGGAAGTCGTGATACAAAATGCTATTGTATTTATTGTTTGTAACTGAACCCGGTTAAAGACTGCCAACGTACCCGAGAAGGGATCAAGTCACTCGTAGTTCTTTTATGTTGTCTCTAAGCGCCAAAATAACGCTTAAGGTTGATCGAATTCCAGGATCTTGGAATTGGTTCGCCGGAGGACGTTTCAAGTCGGTATACTCCTGGTTTGACCACATGTGTTATTTTGTATGGTCCTTCCCAGTTGGTGCCAAGTTTACTTGCTCTCCATTCTTTGGTATTTTCAAAGACTTTGCGGAGAACAAGATCATCGAGTTGTATCGGACGCGAACGGACCTTTTTGTTGTAGTAGGATTCGACAAGATGTTGGTAGTTTTGAATCCGCAATAGAGCTTGATCTCGTCGTTTTTTGAGCTGATCAAGAGCGTCAATCATCATGTCGTGATTAAGACCTTCGTTTTGAGGAAGCTTCAGTCTTCTAAAACTGGTGACGTTGACCTCGGTTGGAGCCATTGCTTCGACTCCGTAGGCCAAGGGAAAAGGCGTTTTTCCTGTTGTGCTTCGGGGCGTGGTGCGATGAGACCAGAGTACTCCCTCCAATTCATCGGTCCAATGTCCTTTCTTAAGATCCAGCCTCTTCTTGATCCCGTCGATGATGATCTTATTTGTTGCTTCTGCCTGTCCATTCCCTTGTGGATACCTGGGGGTTGAGAAACTAAGGCGTATTCTCCATTTCTCGCAGAATTCGCGAAACTTGGTAGAGGCGAACTGACTCCCATTGTCGGTAACTATTTCGTATGGTAATCCGTGTCGACATATGATGTACTTCCAGACGAAACTCTGGACTTCATTCTCAGTGATCTGGACGTAAGCTTTCGCCTCAACCCACTTCGTAAAATAATCAGTCATGACGAGCAAAAAACGTCTCTGCCTAGAACTCGGTAGGGGACCGACTATATTCATTTCCCATCGCATGAATGGGTACGGTGCCGTTGAAGAATGTATGTTGGGAGCATGTCGTTGGCATTTATCGCACTGAGATGTGTATTCTTCGCAATTATTGACCATGGTCGGCCAATAATGACCTTGAGATTTTAGTTTCAATGCGAGAGATCGACCTCCACTGTGGTTTCCTCCCTCGCCTTCGTGGGTTTCCATCTTAACGAACTCTGCTTCCTCCTTTCCTACTAGGTGAGAAGCAATTTGTTTGCTGTCCATCCGTGTAGCCGACCGTCTATTGACGCGTAGTTCGAGCTTTTCGCTTTGAGTCGACGGGATTCCCATTTATCGGCAATGAGTATTCCTCTGTCGAGATAATCGAGAAAGGGTGTTCGCCAATCGTTGCCATTTTCCACCGGAGGAGTGATCTCGGCAGTGTTGGAGGAGATAGCGAGAACATCTTTTCCTGCTGGTAGTGTGATACTCGGCTTCTCTACTGTATGTACTGGGATTTTCCTTCTGATTTGATCTCGTCGGCTACTTCCCACCGCGGCAAGTGCGTCTGCGAAGCAGTTTTTTTTTCGAGGAACCTTGGTGAGTTCGAAATGATCGAATTCCACGGCTAAACTTTTAGTTACGCCGAGATATGCATCCATCCTTTCACCTCATAGTCGCCACTGTATTGACTGGCAACAAGTTGAGAATCGCAAAAGGCCTGCAACCGCTTTGCTCCGACTACCTTTGTTAAACGAAGTCCTGCAATTAACGCCTCGTATTCAGCTTCATTGTTGGATGCCGCGAAGCCAAGTCGAAACGATTGCTCGATGAGTTTTCCGGTGGGCGATTGGAGGTGAACGCCTATTCCAGACCCCTTGTTAGATGAGGCCCCGTCTACGTGCAAAATCCAGCTTTTGACTGGGATGTCAAGTTCTGTTGCCTAGTCCGGAGGAATCTCAATAATGAAGTCGGCTAAAACTTGAGCCCTTGATGGTTGGCCTGCTTTTGTACGAGATATCGTATTCACTAAGGTTGATGGTCCACTTTGAAAGCCTTCCCGACTGATTGGCGTTCTGCAGTATGGTTTGCAAAGGGAGGTCGGTGAGGACAACGATGGAGTGAGATTGGAAATAGGGGTGTAGTTTTCTTGCCGAGGTGACGATGGCGAGGGCCATTCTTTCGAGTGTGGGATACCTTGTCTCGGCGTCGGTTAGGCGTTTGCTGGTGTAGAAAATAGGATGTTGTTTGCCTCAATCCTCTTTAATGAGTATGCTGCTTACGGCGGAGGGAGAGACCGCAATATAAAGATACAGAGTATCGCCTGCAACCGGTTTTGCTAGGACCGGCGGGTTTGTTAAGTATTATTTCAACGCGGTAAAAGCCTTCTCACACGCTTCGTCCCACAAGAATTTTTTGTTTCCTCGCAGCAACTCATAGAATGGGAGGCACTTGTCCGTGGATCTTGAAATAAATCGGTTGAGGGCCGCTACTCTGCCGGTGAGACGCTGGATTTCCCGAGCCGTTTTTGGATCAGGTAAATCCAGGACCGCAGAAATCTTTTTTGGGTTTGCTTTGATGCCTCGTTGAGTCACGATATATCTGCGGAACACACCTGAGGTGACTCTGAAGGCACATTTTTTGCCGGATTGAGCTTCATTCTGTACTTGTTTAGAGTCTCGAAATATTCGGAGAGATTTCGGATATGATCTTTTGGCAACGAGCGACTTGACGAGCATGTCGTCAATGTAGACCTCCATGGTAATTCCCAACTTGTCGACGAACATTCTGTTGACAAGTCGTTGATAAGTGGCCCCTGCGTTCCTGAGTCCAAAGGGCATTACTCGGTAGCAGTATGTCCCTTTGTCGGTAATGAACGATGTCTTTTCACGATCATCCGGGTGCATAATGATCTGATTATAACCTGAGAAGGCGTCGATGAAGGAAAGTAGTTCGTTTCCGGACGAGAACTCCACCATCTGATCTATATGGGGCAGAGGAAAACTGTCTTTTGGACATGCTTTGTTCAGATCGGTAAAATCGATGCACACTCTCCATTTCCCATTCTTCTTTTTAAAGACGACCGGATTAGTTAACCAATCTGGATACTTAACTTCGGCGATAGATCCAGCTTCAAGAAGCTTGTCGACCTCGTCGTTCACTGCCTTGGCTCTCTCGGGACCGAGTTTTCGTCGTTTCTGCTTAATTTGTTTGTAAGTTCGATTGACATTCAGTCGATGAGCTGTAACAGCTGGATCGATACCGGGAATGTCGGCCGTTGTCCAGGCAAACGTTGATTTATTCGCGCAAAGGAAAGCGGTCAGCTTTGTCACCAGGTCGTTGCTGAGCTTAGATCCTATTCCTACAGTTTTGTCTGGATTTTCAGCGTCGATGCCGACTTGAGTCATCTCCTCCTTAGAAGATGATAGCTTTTTACGGTTCAATGGCGAACGTGACCTGTTTATTTTTGAAGTCGGAGACCAACATATTTTGCGCAAGGCGTTGATTCCCGTTGAGTGTGAAGATTTTTTCCTTCTTTGGTAGGAAATTTAACGCATTAATGGTACGTTGACGGAACTGCTTTCATTAAATGAAGCCATGGTCTTCCGAGTATTGCATTGTACTGGGTTTCAGTATCTATCACGGAGAATTTGACGAGTTTTCTTACTGCTCCGACGAATACGTTGAGGTGGATGGTACCCAACAGCGTTGTCGATGACCCGTTGAAACCGGTAAGTGCCTGTGAGGAGGGTTTGATATCTTTGAGATGTACCATCATTTTAATCAGTGTTTGTCGAAAGATGAGATCGACGGAGCTTCTGGTACCGATGAGGAAATGAGTGACTTCGCAAGTACCGATTTGAAGTTCGACCAGCAGGGGGTCATTGTGTGGATAGTCAATCTCGGTTAGATCGAGATCAGAAAATGTGATGGGTGTTTCCGTTTCACGTTTTGTCGGCCATCGGTGAGCACTCACGGCTTTGCGTTGATACTCCTTTATAGCCTTTACCGAGCTGTTGCATATGGGGGACCCTCCCAGAATAACATTGACTCGCCGGAAGACGCTGGGACGCTTGTCTGATAGCGATTTCCTGAGATTTGATGTTGCCGTTTTGGCATCTAGGTTGAGTTTCTGGAGGATATCTCGCATATCGGTATTTGAATGTTTTTGTTGGAGATGTCCCCAAAGATCTCGGTTACTGATGTCCTCAGGAGATGATGTTGAGGGATGTGTCGATATAAGATTAATTCGTCGTGCCACTTGTGGTCTCTCGTCCTCGGTATCGTATCATCCCGTTGTCTTGGTGGAGCCGATGCATCTTGATCCTCTGGGCGGACCTCTTGTACCTTGGTGTTAGCTTGTTTATTTTTTGTCCATCTCCCTTTTTTCCTTGCCTGTTTGGCTTTTGGAGGGTCAGGGGTGACAACACCATTTTTGAATGCCGAGAGCATAGCTTATGCGAGTTGTTTGCATTCCTTTGTATCGTGACCCTTAGCCTTATGGTAGGTGCAGAACTTAGTTTCATCGTAAGTTAGGGGTTTTCCCTCTAAGGTTTTGTTCCATACATTCCATGGTCGTTCAGTGGGTGCCGCGGATGAAGTAGTTCTTGGTTCCTTGGCTACCGAATAAACTTTCCCCTTTTTGTCGTTGTTAGGTTGGTGCTGACGAGGTTCCTGAGTGACAGGGGTCGCCTTTGGAGTTAGTTGGGCCTTCAACGCGTTTTGTTTTGCGGTATAAGCCGCATTGTCTTGCTCCATACGTATGAAGCAGTTGGCTCTGTGGAGGGCGTCCTCCAGAGTGATTGTACTGTTTGTGTACAGGTCAGATCGAAAAGATGATCTGATCCATAATGTATTGCGTAATGCCTCCACTGTAGTTTTATCTGGGACATCGACTTTGGAGACGAGATTCTTGAATCTTTCCATGACGTCTTGGAGAGATTCTTTTTGGCCTTGAGCTATTTTCCATTGATCGGTGGCGGAGGCCCCTTGACGGATGTACATGGAGTAATGTTTCAGGAACTCGGTAAAAAGTTCCTTGAAGGTGCTGATGGAATTTGCAGACAACCGAGAAAACCAAGTGAGGGCTGGCCCTGCCAAACTTTCAACGAAGAGTTGACAATAACCGGCATCTCGTTCCTCCGTGGTGAAGTAGGCTCGGCCCATGGTGATGTTAAAGCTAGTCATATGGTCGCTAGGGTCGGAGTCGCCTCGAAAAGATGGTATCCGGAGTTTTTCCTGGTGTCGAACTTGGATGTCGGTTATCTTTTGGGTGAAGGGAGTTTTCTGAGTTGCTTCCAAAACTCGATCGATTTCTGGTGCGAAACTCATGGCTTGATGAATTTTAGACGACATGTCTTTGATTGTCCCTTGAAAGGCGTTGAAGTTCTTCATTGGTCGCTTGATCGGCTGCTTGATTGCACACTGTAGTTTGGAAAAGACGTCGTCGAGCAGTATTCGGATCTTGATCGTCTGCTTGTGCAGGAGGAAGACAAGCAGATGCGATTATCTCTATACGTTCTTGAGTTGCTTTGTTCGCGGCATCTTGCTGATCAAGTCGTTGGACCACGGCGGCGAGTGATGCGAGGACGGTGTTTAGGTCGACTGGTTGTTGACCCGGTGGATTCGTCGGAGATCCTGTCATCGTCTTGATCGATGTTCTTGATCGTTACTAAAATATTCCTCACAGACGGCGCCAATTGTTGAATCTGAAATCGGTAATCTTGATCGATGATCGATTTCGATGGTGGGTTTAACAACTAGACGATTTAGAGAACAAATCAAGAGTTTATTTATTGAATTTGAGTATTTCTATGAAGAACAAAGCAAGAACAAGTAATCTGAAAGAAACCCTAATTTTAGGCTTGTTCTCCAATGTTTGCGTGTGTCTCTCTTCATCTCAACCTCCTCTTTATATATGTACTCCAAAAGTCGGTTCTGGGCCTTGTGGGCCGAGATCTCGTCAAGATGTGCCTATGTGGGTAGATGCAATCTATCCCCAACATTTTATAATATTCATTTGTATTAAGGTTATGAGAGAAAGAAGGAACTCCTTTAGAGTCCTTTTGGAACTTCTTTGGTTTTTATTTAATTTATATTTCATATATATTTCATCTATGATTTCTGTGACAAAGATCATGTTTGAGTAGTTATCAATTAGATTTAGGGTTGAATGATAGCAATCATGGATTATCCCAAAAGTAGGACTGCTAGGTTAAGTTAATATCCATCAATTGAGTTGTGCTTAATGCTTGCATTCTAGAATAGCTAACTAGGATCTCGATGATAGGACATGGACAACTAAGAGAGTAGGTTCTGTTCCAGAATAGATTATGTTGAACTAGGCTGTTAGACACATGCGAGAGCTGGTCTAATAAATCTGGTGGACTTATCAAATCTCGCCCATACTTCCTTCTGATTTCACTGTCGATCGACACCAGGCCTTAGCCGTCGATCGACACCAGGCCTTAGCCGTCGATCGATGGTCGTTCCTTTTGCTCGCATACGAGAGTTGGAGTTAAAAAGGTCAGCATAGTTAATATTTGAGTTCTAGAATATTTACATTTATGTGCCTCTTATCCGTTATAATTCATTAAGCTCGAAACCCTAGATCTAGTAAATTTACATTTATATTTACATCTAGAATATTTTCATATTTGCATTAGTAGCATATTTCCATATTGCATCCTACATCTTGATAAAGAATATTTTCTTAAATTGATTGTTTACCACTAATATATATATTTACCTAGCTTAATTTTTAGAAATAAGAAATCTATTGTGTGCCTTTGCTCTCTGTGGATTCGATCTCTAAGTACTACACATGATCTCTCTTGGCAAGAGTATTATTTTGTGTGTTAAGATTAGGGTTAATTTGATAGTTAATTGTGTAGGATATTTATACCATTTTAGAACAATAAACACCACAATGTCAAATTTGGCGCAGTTGCCGGGAGCATTGATCGCCATTAGTTTTAATTTTTAGTATTTAGTCTACATTTGTTACAACTTTTCAAGTTACTAATTTTTTTTTTCCTTTGTTTTCAGGTACATGCAAAGAAGAACCAGGAGCAATAAAGGACAAGAACTAGCATCATTCTCTGACCCTGACAGACTTGAACGTACGATCCGCAAAGAAAGACGGCAACCATCGATCGGCAGCAGCACTTGTACTGCATCGACCGACACTTCTTCACGGATTGTATCGACCGACATATGAACTCCACCGTCGATCGACACTGATCACTTAGCATCGATCAACATCAACTTACTCACATCGATCAACAAGAACTTACTCACATTGACCGATACTGATCACTTAGAATCTATCGACATCAACCGACCCGCATCAATCGATAGAAGCAGACGAGTTCAGATGGTTGCGACTTTAATACTGGTTAGGGATGATAATGAAGACCTGCATGACCTCAAGGGTCATATATGTAATGCAGCAGGTCAAAGAATCAAGGAGACTGGACAGAAGCACCACGTCGACGCATTGATTGATGATGATTTTTTGTAGGAGGTTAAGAGAGAAAAGCTCCTTGAAGGAGATATTCGTGTGGAAAGTTCTCTGTCATTCGGCAGTTCAAATTGGTGTCGATCGACACCGAGTAATGAGCATCGATCGACAACAGCTCCTGCAGTATCAGTACCTTTGTGTGAATCGACTAACGTCGGTCGATACAGACACGAGACAATAAACCGATAGAGAGATAGAAGCATCGATCGGCCATGCGACTTGAGCATCAATTGACATATGATTAATTCAGTTCGACTACCAAGCATCTATGCAAGTTTGATTGTGCGTCCAACCATGACAGCTTCAACACAAAATACTGACACGTCTGAAGCCATGGATCTTGATAGAGAAGATGAAGGACATTCCAAAAGGAAGCAAAAGATCCCCAAACATCAACGCAAAGAAGCCAATGAAAAAGATATGGATAACTTTGTTAAAAGAGTCTCCAAATTTCCTTTAGACATCCCTTTTGATGAAGCTTATTATACACACATGTTGTGGATGTTCTTCAGGGAATCAAGGGAGACATAAGAGGATATAGAGATCATATTCAATCATCTCAGAGAAAGGATGAAACATATGATTTTTCTGAAGAAGAAAGTGACCCTGAGAAGTTTGTGGTGCAATGTTTGATCAAAGGCAATGAATACCTCAGTGCCCTCTGTGATATTGGATCATCAATAAGCATCATGCCAAAAACTATGGCAAAGGAGCTTAACCTGAAAGTGGAATCCTCCAATGACTCTTTCACATTTGTAGACTGCTCAAAAGTAAACTCATGAGGGATAATAAAAGATGTGCCAGTGTAGATTAACAACACCCTAGTCCCAGTAGACTTCCATGTGATGGACATCCAGATTGATTGGAACTCTTCACTACTACTTGGGAGAGCATTTATGGCCACCGTGGGAGCCAAATGTGATATGAAGCAAAACATGTTGTATTTATCCCTAATTGATCAAAACTTTTTCTATGAAACTGTCAAGAATAAGAGCAAGGCTACGCTGATTGAATTGTCTAATGATGCACAAATGTTGCCACGTGCTTCTGCAAATATGACTTCAACGAAGAGCCTGAAGATGGAGCATCGATCGACACTCAACCCAGAGCATCGATCGACGTGTTTGCGGTTCAGCAATCGGTCGATACCCACCCTTCATTATCGAACGATGGCTTAACCCCAGAACCGATCAACACATGCAACATAGATGGCAGTTACACCCCAACCTACCTCGAATACGACAAAGATTACAGAGAAGAAGAGCTAATTGAGTATTGTGGTATTGCAATGGAAGAGGCTGGTATTTTTCAAGTTTCCCATCACCTCGGGAAATCGACATTGATCGACGGCAACCATTCGCCATCGATCGATACTGACCAAGAAGCAGAGTCCAAACTAGATTCAGCTGCAGAACGAGAGAATACATATGGTTATCTACAACCAGATGAGTTTGGTATCATGAGAGATCCATAAAGCCATGCAAGAGCTATCGATGGTAGAATGCTAAGTGCCACGAGGGAATATATAGCTGATATACTTGGAATGGCCAATGGAGCTGAAAATCTGTTCGGGCAACAAATTGGTAATCAAGCATTGATCGACGGTCACCATACACCATTGATTGATGGAGAAGAAGAGCTGATTGAATATCACGACCTAGTATCAGAAGATGCCAGCTGGGAAAAAGTGGATAAACGAGCATCAATCGACGCACCTCTTACAGCGTCGATTGACATTGAGAAGTAGAAAAATAAGCCGATTTGTAATATCCATACACGTCTCAATATCCTATATCGGTCGACAGCAGACAGCGTGCATCGATCAACAGCACCCTTCTGAAGTTCTACAAACTTCTTACTTTAATTGCCTATAATCTGGAGAGTTCAGCATCGATTGACGAGATCCCGTGCATCGATTGATGGTTGTATCGAGCAAGGTGAGAGAATCTATGATGCAAGAATTTTCCATTGAGAAAAGAAAGATGAGTATGGCATCTACCACTACAGGAAATGTGGGTAGTAATAGCGAACGAAAACCGCTATGATTCCCGTTTAATAGTGTTTCCTTGTCCGCTCTGACATCACCCATTATAAAAGATCATACCCTTTTAATAGCGATTTTTCTTTGTGCTATAATTAAGCATACAACAATAGCGCGTTTATGTTTGCAATCGTTAATATTTATAATAACGTTGAACAAACGTTATTAGAACCTAATAATTTGATTTTCCCAGTAAGATAGCAAATGTTTCGTGTTATTAATTAGTTTTTTTAATTATCTGAAAAATTATTAATAATAATTATGAATTGATTGTTTTATAAATGTAATATTTGTTTCGAATACTTGTAATAAAATTATTACAAATCCAATAAATATTAAATTATTTAAAACCCCATAAACATTATCTTGTTTATACTAACAACCATTCACAATCATCCCTAACATGCTCTTCCACTACCATCAATCTTCTCATATATCTCTCTTTCCTTGCTTGTGAACCAACTCCATCTCCTCTCTTCTATCTTGCTCGACTCCAACTCTGCTCAGCCTAATATCAAACTCAGGTAAAAAAAAATGCAGTAAGTACGGATTCAAACAAAATAAACTCACCCTGTCAAAGAGGTGTTAAATACCAATTCAGGACGAGAATGTGGAGCCTCAAGCACAGCATACCTATCTGTGCATAAGATCACACTGACCTCAATCAACCTAAGCCCCTCCCCACCAAAAAGATGACAACACATAAGAGAGAACACTACACAAGATGACTTATAAACACTATGCTTCACAGAAAAAGTCTCCTACTTTACAAAGCAGGATCCTTAAAACAACCACATTTCACTACAACTTAAATGGTGCATTCAGTGGGGTTTTACCAAGTCCATAGAAATCTTCCTCGACTTGACTGTTGCTTTTCCGGCTTGTTTGACCCGTAGAGTAACCAGATGCACGACTATCTGAAACGTACTTACGCCGTGACTCAGAGTTAATCAAAGTGGTTTATGCATGCTTTATCCTCAGAGTTAAACAATCCCAAGAATTGACGTTTCTTGTAATCAGAGTTAATCTTTCTCTAAACTCTCTGATTGTTCTTTCTGTCCTGTTTCTGAGGATAAAGCATGCATACACCACTTTGCATGCTTTTAAAGCAGAGTTAAAGCATGTTTCTGAGGTTTCTGAGGATAAAGCATGCATACACCACCTCATTAACATGCTTTAAAAAAGTTTCAAAATTATATTTTCTGGGTTTTATGTTTATTATGTTCGTTTTTGCAGAAATTTTATTTGGAATATAATTTAAATGAAGTGTATATCTTGAGTAATGTAAATAATGTAAGCTTTAATAAAAAATTTGAAACATTGAAAATGATTTAAAAAAACTGAGTTTATTGGGTTTGATTTATTTTACTTCATGTTGAAGAATAGTAGGACTTTAATATGGTTATAGAATATGATAGTAGTTGTTTAATCCGAACAACATCGTCCTAAAAAAATAATTAGGTCGTAAATGTGAAAAAAATTAGCTACTACTTAGACAACTTGTATTACTAAGGATTATTGGACTTATTATCTGTAATTGGACTACTAGGATTACTGAGTTTATTGTGTGTAATTCGAACTACTAGGATTATTTGGTTTATTATGTGTAATTCGAACTACTAGGATTACTTGGTTTTATTATGTGTAATTTGAAACTCATATATATTGCAAATATTGTGTATATTTAACATATAAAACCCATATATTATCTATTAGTAGACTATGTATATAGTAAATAAGATTACTAAAACTATTTAGATGAGTATTTTCTATAGTTTTAGGAATATTTATTATTTTCCCAAAATTATTCCTTAACTTTCATGGTTGTTGTGTGAATCATAAGGATATCTTAAGAAGAAACTATAAAAATACTTCTTTCTCATAAACTATTTATGTAATACTCTTCCTTAATGATATATATTGTATAAAATCATTGGTTTTACCACCAAATATTTCATTTGGAAATGGTTTTACTAATAAAACTTAAAATTTGCCAAAGTATTACTATTTGTAAGGTAGTATTACTACTACCTTGAAGATTACCAAGAATTACTAAGTATAATTAAAATATTAAATGAGAAATTCCCTTAGATAGCCAATTTTAGTTTGTTTGTCACAAAAATAGTTTTTAAGGAAGAAAATGACCAAAATGTTTTTTTAGAAGCTAAAAATTCATTTATATTCATTTATACCTCTAGGGTTAACTAATTTGCACTTTAGGGTTTAGAGTTAAGAGGTGGGTTTGGGGTTAGGGTTTCAAATTTCAAAAAAAAAATAAAAAAAAAATCAAAATTTCAAAAAAAAAAAAGGTCTATTTTGGTCATTTTATATTTTGAGGGCTATTTTTGTGACAAAAACTTAAAAATGACTATTTAAGAGAATTGCCCGTATTAAATTTATGTATATAATAACTGCATGTTTTACATGAATACCTTTTAAATTATTATTTTAATATATGTTATGCATGCACTTTTTACCTAAGTATTTTTAAAATTATTATTTAAACATATTTATGCATGCAAGTTTTATATAAGTACTTTTTATATTATTATTTTAACATAAGCAAAACAAAAAATTTTTTATGAAACATTAAACGTTTTTAAAATCTAAAATAAAAAGATAAATGTGTATTTTTAGATTATTTCGATGATTGTTTACTATAGCTTAAAGAAAACTTGTCATTTTTCGAAAGCACAACTCTATCTAAGTGTTAAACTTTCAATATACTTAAACAACAGCCTAGATACTTAAGTTAACAAAAATATAATATTCTAATAAAACATGAATTCTCTTTTTTTTTATCGAAAACATGAAGTCTCTTGAACACGTAAAACATGATGTTTATTCCACAAAAATAGAAAAAACAATATGACCATAAAATACAAACAATCACCTGCAACAAAAATCCCATCTAAATATTCAAAATCTTGAACATAATAGAAGTTAAATTGATAACGAAGGTTCCTTTAAACAATAGTTGAAAAAAAAGAAGGTTTTAACTATGTTTTTCTTGATTTCTTTTTTCAAAAAAGACAAATTACTCACAATAATAAGTTATAAAATATTTTAGACTTGCTTGCCTTATACATAGTACCTAAAAGCATCACAAGTTCCCTAGAGCTATGTAAGCTAGAATCCTATAACACTACAAAGCAAAAAAAAAAAAGAGTCACAAGTTCCTTCTTGTCAATGTTTGGGATATCACTTTTCTCACTTTTTTCCACGATCACCTGGAACAAAATACATAACCATATTTCTTGAGTGATCAATACAATGCAAAAGAGTGATCAAAATCTTGAAGATGGTGAAAACATATGTTTCAAAACAGTTTTGGATCTCAAACGAACGAATATGTTAATGATCTAAACACCGTAAAAACACAACTATACAAAGTAACATTCCCATATATGGTCCAACGAGATGGATAAAACACAAACTACACTGCAGGATCACTAAAGCTACACTATTAAATCACTAAAGCTGGATTAAAGCAACACTGAGAGAATGAGAAGGAAACATATTGAAAAGGACCTTGTCAAGGTTCTCATTTGTGACGTACTCATAGACCAAGAGTTTATCGTCTCCATATGTGAAATAACTCCAGAGAATAACGACATTTCAATGATGGACTTTAGCTACCAACTTGGCATTGTTCTTACACTCGTTTTTTCCCGTGAGGTATATTTTTCACTCCTAAGTCTCTCCCTTCAAGTAACCTTCCCTATTACAAAAGGGTTTAAACTTATCAGCCAAACTAGAAACCCCCCCCCCCCCCCCATGAAAGAGCACACACAGAGAGAAAGAATCCTTTAGGATAATTACAACACAACTAAAATTTCTTGAGACATTGTTGTAATATACTAAAAATCCAAATTCTTCTCATTTGTAAAAGCTTTAGATTGATGAAAAATCCGAGCAACAAATAATTTTTTTCTTCCGCATGAACAAAAAACGAGTGGTCTAGACTCAGTTTAATGAAATTCCAGAAAGAAAAATATAAATTTCTGTGAAAAATTATCAGAGAGATGAAAAAAATTATCCAAAAACCTGTAGTTTTAATTGTCTAGTTGATCAAAAGTTTTGATTTCGTCTTCTGCCCACTGTCCAAGCAAGCCCATAAGAGTTCCGACCATAATGACATTAATCCGACTAAAACAGAACAGAGATCCTGGGTAAATAACATGGAAGACAAAGAAAATAAACAATTAGGAATTAGAGAATTGATGTTTCTTGTAATTTTGATTAGTTAAAACCAAGTGGATGGAACCCACTGAGTTTTTGAAGAAAAATCTGGTGAAGTGAAGATGACGAAGCCGTCGTGTTCTTCGATCAGGTTAGTAATTGAAAAGATCCAGATTTGTGTGGGTTTGGGTGGGTTGCCTCAACTGGGTTTGTAATTATGTAGATCAGTAAGGGTTTACATATCTTTTACTTATATTTTAATTTAAAAGAAAATAGAAAATAAATTAAGTTTTATAACGAGGACATATTAGAATTTCTAAGAGTGGGTGGTGTATATTAAGTTAAGCTCCAAGAAGAAGAGAAGCAGGCCGGCGAGGAAGAAGAAGAGAATGGGGCCGAGGTTTGCTATGTTTACGTAGCCTCTCTCTATCTATCTTTTTTTTTTTGACCTTTCTCTCGTCAAAAGAAACCTGTTCTCAGAAATAATTGGAAAAGAAAGAAACAAATCTCAAGCGTTGATTAAGTACGATCTAACAATATAGAAGGTTATCCGCGCCAAACCAATAAAAAACAAGGGTGAAAATAGATAGAGAATTAATTTTACACCTTTGATTTAGAAATCAATCAGTGGCTCAGAAAAAACAGTATAGATTATATTCTTTTTTATTTATAATTGTTGTAAAATTATTTAAACTTTAAATAATTTGATATCATAATTTATAACTTGGGCAATTTTCTTAAATACACTTTTCAGTTTTTGTCACAAAAATAGCTCTAGAAAAATAAAATGACCAAAATAGCATTTTTTTTTTTTGAAATTTTCAAATTTTTTTTTTTTTTTTTTGAAATTTGAAACCCTATCCCTAAATCCACCCCTTAACTCTAAACCCTAAAGTCTAAATTAGTTAACTCTAAGGTTATAAATGCATATAAATAAAAAATTTAGCTTCTAAAAAAACTATTTTTGTCATTTTCTTCATTAAAAACTATTTTTATGAAGAACAAACTAAAAGGGGCTATCTAAGGGAATTTCTCTTATAACTTTTAATTTGTATTTTTTATTTAAATTTTAAAATTATGTAATTCATTAAATTATGTGATATAGGTCAATATGAGTTATGTGGTTTGGAATTTAGGGATTGAAGTTATATTATGAATATACTGATTTTATTTAGATTTTATAGTTTGTATAACTTCATAATCTAATATTAAATAAGTGTTATAAATTGAAAATATTGTGATTTAATACTTTTTGTATAGAGTTTGGAATATGATATAAGGTTTGGAGTATAAGTAGGGCTATGAATATATGTAGGGTTTGTATTATAGTGTTTAAATTTGAATATTTCTGTATGATATATAATCTAAGTGTTTGGATTAAAATTTTTAAAGTTGGAAATTTATGTATAAAATGAAATTCAAGATATAGGGTTTGAGATATGTAGTTAGGGTTTAGGGCATGTTTAGGGTTTAGGGCATGTTTAGGGTTTAGAACTTAAGGTAAAAATGTTTTTTTTTTAGTTTTCTCTAACTTATTATTAGTGTTGGATTTTCATTTTTATCATATTACTTTTGTGTTAGAGATTAGGGTATATGATTAGTTTGAGGTATAAAGTTTAGGATTTGAAGTTAAATAATAAAAGATTATAGTTTAGAGTTTGAGGTTTTGATTTAGTATTTCAAATTAAAGACATTTAAATATAATAGAATTTGAATTTCATTATTCAAATAACTGATTTAAATTATTTTTATTATTATTAGTAATAATTTTTAAAATGGGTTGGGTGATTATATCCTTTATAATAATTAATTAAATTATTATTGCTATTTTTTATATAATTATTGCTATGTTTCTTTATATACAGTGAAGACACAATATTTGGAAGAACAACAATATTTACAAAATATAGAGAGAAGCCTCAAAAAAAAAAAAATCGTTGACATGTTTGCATATTTCGATCTTGAACAAACCCCTATATATCATGGACTCATACGACAGTTGAGGATGCGCAGTCTTCACACTTCCCTGGAACAACAACACTGTAACATCCCAAAACCTGACCCAATTTTTTTTTAAGGAAACGGGCCTGTCTACGGCCCGTTTGTCTAAAAACCTAGGGTTCCCTCTTATTTCTTATAAATAGGCAGCTTCCTTCTCTCTTTTTCCCGATCACAAATCTGAAGCGGAGCTCTGCAGAGAATTCTTAGAGACCAAAAACCCTAGCCGCCAAGCTTCTCTTCTCCTTTTTCTCTTCTTCTCTCACGCCCCTCTCTCTTCTCTTCTCTCTCCCGGCTAGATCTTTTTCTCTTCCTTTGCCGCAAGATGCCTTAGGAGCAAGCTGAGCCGCTGGTGGACGTGTGTGGTGGTCGTTCGAGTGGTGGTGGTGGCCGAGAAGTAGCTGACCGGATTTTTAAATTTCCATAGATCCAGATTTCACTGTTCCATATCTAGATCCGGATCTCACCGTTCCAGATCTCCAGATCTAGATCCAGATCTAAATCTTAGGTGAGGTGATTCAATCCCAGATCTGTTATATTGATCTCTGCATTCTTTATGTTCGAACTAGGGTTTGGTTAGACCCTGTTTGTGAGTTAGGTTGATAGATCATAATGGGAGTTAGGGTGATAGATGAATGGATCATGATGCATAAGAACCTTCTCACTGTTTAAAAGGACTTAATGGACTGCCTTGTTTGCTGTGATGAATGATATGCATGTTTATGTGATTGTGTGATTGGTTGATCTGATTATATGTGATGATTGAGATGAGAAGCTAGGTTGTTAGAAAGAATTGCACGCCTAGTGGCTGCTGTCTACTACAACGAGTGACTCCACCAAGTGATTGTCGATGCTGTCTACTACAACGAGTGACTCCACCAAGTGGCATGCCAGGTTGGGTCATATAAACTTGGACACAATGAAATAAATGGCGCAACGTGATCTTGTTATAGGAATGCCAAAGATTGATATTGAGAAGAAAGTTTGTGGCTCATGTCTTTTAGGAAAACAAGCTCGACAACCTTTTCCTAACGCCACTACCTACAGAGCTACCAAGAGACTTGAGCTAATCCATGGTGATCTATGCGGTCCCATTAACCCAAGTTCTAGTGGAGGAAATCGATATGTGTTTGTACTCATAGACGACTATTCAAGGTATATGTGGACGGTGCTGCTTAAAGATAAGGGAGAGGCGTTTAATAAATTCAAACACTTCAAAAATCTAGTAGAGCAGGAGACAAAAGAGAAGATACAAACGTTTAGAACAAACCGAGGAGGAGAATTTGTCTCTCAAGAGTTTAATATGTTCTGTAATGAGTCTGGAATCAAGCGTCACCTTACTGCTCCGTATACACCACAGCAGAACGGAGTGGTAGAACGACGTAATCGAACGCTAATGGAAATGACCAGAAGCATTCTAAAACATATGTCTGTTCCAAACTATTTATGGGGAGAAGCGATCAGACATTGCACTTATCTTCTTAACAGAATAGCTACCCAAGTACTCAAAGATCAAACACCATACGAACTGTTTCATGAGAAGAAGCCTAATAGCAGCCATCTCAGGGTTTTCGGTTGCATTGGGTATGCGAAAATTGACTCCAAACTTCTCAAGAAGCTTGATGATAGATCTCGTATGTTGGTTCATCTTGGAAAAGAACCAGGATCTAAAGCTTATCGTTTACTTGATCCTGGAACTAAGAAAGTAGTGGTAAGCCGTGATGTGGTCTTTGATGAAACCAAAGGATGGAATTGGAGTCTTGACAAAACAGAGAAAAACAGAGTCGGAGATTTTGAAATCACAGTCGGAATGTTTGGTAACCATGGGATCCAAGAAACAGAGCAAAGTAACAAAGAAGGAGAAAAAGGTGTCGCTGATATCACTAGTAATGATACTAGTGTGATAGATGAGGAAGAAGCTGAGAGTGAAAACGATCTAGAGGATCGAGAAGATCAAATACAGCTTAGGAGATCACAACGTCAAACTTCAAAGCCGAAATATCTCGATGATTATATTCTGTTCAGCAAAGAAGAAGGAGAACGACTCTTAATGTGTGTAAACAACGAACCATACAACTTCGAGGAAGCAAAAGAATGTAAAGAATGGATACAAGCATGCGAGGATGAGATACTGTCTATTACCAAGCTCGAGTGTTGGACTCTCATGGACCTTCCACAAGGTGTGAAACCCATAGGATTGAAATGGGTGTTCAAACTGAAAAGAAATTCTGATGGAAGTATCAATAAATACAAGGCACGACTCGTGGCTAAAGGCTATGTTCAACAATACGGGGTTGATTATGATGAGATTTTTGCTCCAGTGGCACGGATAGAGACAATACGTTTGTTGATCAATCTTGCAACTTCTCATGGATGGGAAATACATCACTTAGATGTTAAAACTGCTTTCTTACACGGGGACTTAAAAGAAATCGTATATGTTACACAACCTGAAGGTTTCGAGATAAAAGGAAGTGAAGGCAAGGTGTACAGACTGAATAAAGCATTGTATGGTTTAAAACAGGCACCGAAAGCATGGAATGATAAGTTAAACAAGATACTGATCGAGTTACACTTCATACGTTGTCTAAAGGAGCCTTCAGTTTACCACAAAACCGAGAATGGAGACCTGTTGGTTATTGCGGTTTATGTAGACGATTTATTTGTCACAGGGACAAACATGAATGCTATCATAAACTTCAAGAAAGAGATGGCGAATATCTTTGAGATGAGTGACTTAGGAAAGCTGTCTTACTACTTGGGAATCGAGGTTTGTCAACATGAAACGGGGATAACATTGAGTGAGGGATGAAAATTCTTGAAGAAACAGGGATGAAAGACAGTAATCCAGTGCTGATACCTATGGATGCTGGTCTTAAGTTGGAAAAATCAGAGAAGGAGAGGATGGTCGAAGCAACAAGCTATAGAAAAACAGTCGGCTGCTTTCGTTACTTGCTGCATACGAGACCTGATTTAGCATATTGTGTTGGGATATTAAGCAGGTATATTCAGAGTCCTAGAGAATCACACGGTGCAGCACTGAAGCAATGCCTCAGATACTTGCGTGGCAGTGCTTCTTATGGGTTAACATTTGAACGTTCGGCTTCACATACAAGGAAACTTGTAGGCTATATGAATAGCAGTTACAACGTAGATCCCGAGGATGGAAGGAGTACTACAGGGCACATTTTCTATCTTGGCAAAAGTACCATTACTTGGTGTTCGCAAAAGCAAGAAACAGTTGCTTTGTCTTCATGCGAAGCTGAGTTTATGGCAGGGACTGAAGCAGCAAGACAGGTAATATGGCTTCAAGATTTACTTGCAGAGGTTATGAATGAATCGAGGGAAAGAGTGGTGATACGAATAGACAATCAATCAGCTATAGCTCTTACACGAAACCCGGTGTTTCATGGTAGAAGCAAGCATATACATGCACGATATCATTTCATTAGAGAATGTGTTGAGAAAGGATTGATTAGAGTCGAACATATCCCGGGTAATGAGCAGAAGGCGGACATTTTGACAAAGGCGCTTGCGAGAATAAAGTATAGAGAGATGAGGGAACTCATAGGAGTTCATGAAGTGAATGAAGAAGATTTCAAGCTTAGAGGGGAGACTGTTGGGATAAGCTTGAAAGAAGTCTAAAGAAAGAAGCAATCCAAGTGCTAATTGTGATAAGTTTAGGATATATCTATTTATGATAATACTTATAGGATTAGGATTATATACATCTATATATAAAGATGTCGAGATGAGATGATAAGATAAGAGAGTTTTGTGATTGAGAGAAGCTTAAGTTTTTGAGCTAGTTTTTCCTTAAGCAATAAAGTGATAATTCTTTTGAGTTCAAGTTCTAAACCTTTGCAACAATACGATCTAGGTATACCGACTTCAGATTCAACATTTGGTTCCGTCTGTGGGGAAATAAGACAGTAGCGATCAAAGCAGCGATCAAACAATGACGGGATCTCCCACAAATCAAGCAGGCCAACAACCAGTTGACCTCAACGCAGTCTTGGCGTCTCTCGCCACCGTGGTACAACGACTCGATCAACAAGATGACGCAAACAAGTCCACGCAGGAACGTTTAGACGAAATCGCCATCGCGTGCATACCACCAGACGATCAAGATCCTTTAACAGCTAGGCGACGTTTGTTTCAAACCGAGGCGCGAGACCAAGCAGCCGATCACGAAACCAATGAAGAACTCCTCTGCCTGAAAGGGACGATTCAAGACATGTCGTCTCGGATCCATCAAGCGACGTTCGAGTCCGACTTCAAGACAAGCTCAAAATCCCATCTTTTCACGGTGATTCTGACCCCAGCAACCACATGACCAGTTTCAACATCGCCATGGGCCGAGCTCACTTCTCAGAAGAGGAACGAGATGCCGGTTTTTGCCAACTTTTTGTCGAGAACCTGACTGAACCAGCTTTCACTTTTTTCTCTCGCTTATCAGGGAACTCCATCAGCACCTTCAAAGAACTCTCTCCCGAGTTCCTCAAACATTACTCAATGTACATCCGACAGGGAGCTTCAGCGACCAACCGCTGGAAGATATCCCAAGGACAAAACAAGTCTCTCCAAGACTTCATGGAAAGATTCAAAAACCTAGTTTTGAAAGTCGACGTTCCCGACAATACCACAATCGAGGCACTATGCAACGCGTTGTGGATCAGATCACCTTTCTGGTCCGACCTCTATACGAATAGCACCATCACCCTCGAAGACGCCCTTCACAGAGCAAACTGCTTCATCCGCATGGAGGAGGACAATGCGGCCCATGCCACAAAGCAAAATGCATTGAAGCTCCAACTAACACAAAAGATGACAACCAATTACTAGGAACCTCGCCAGCATGAGTCATACGACAAAAAAGGCAAGGTCTTCAAGGCAACAGAGGAAGTAGGAGCCATTTCAATCTCGGCACCAGCTGAACGACCATGGAACGTATGGGATAGAACCTTACGACGACACAAAGTTCTGCACTTACCACACGTCCAAGGGTCACGATACCAAGGAATGCAAACAGCTCGCTGAGGCCTTATACTCGGCATTCAAGAACGGGTTCGTCACACCCGACCCACCAAAAGCCAGGACCAGTAGAAACAAGGGCAGCTGGACCAAAAACCGACAAACACATGCCAAAGAGCATGAGCCGAACCAGGTAGTTCACCCAGACGATCAGGATACCTCTGCTCCACCTCGGCATACAAACGATACTGACACTGAGGTCGCTCGATGGATCAACCTCATCTCAGCACAACCTTCGACATCTTCCTCCGAAGATAGCAATAACCAAAGTCCTCAAGAGAAGGTAACAGACCTCCGAGAACGTCTCCAAAAAAATTGCTTGAAAACCGACATGCGAGACACTCTCCTTTAGAGGAAGAAGCCAAAGCTCTCAGACGACGACCTCTGTCAAACAATCAAACCCAAGACAGACACAGTCACGCCTGACTTTCGAAAATCACTGTCTGATAAACGTCCCAGCATTTTTCGACGAATTAATGTCATCCTCGGTGGTCCGCCCCTATTCAATGATTCTGTGAAAGCAATCAAAGAATACCAATGCAAAGCAGTAACTGCCCAGTGATGGCCGACCAAGCACAAAGGTGAGATACCAATCACGTTCTCGGACAAAGATTTAACCGACATAGACCAACTGCACAATGATCCCCTGTTGGTCAAACTATAGACCGGCACTTGCGAGGTCACTCGTGTTCATATCGACACTAGAAGTTCAGTCGATCTCATCTTTCGACAGACCTTGATCAAAATGATGGTTGACCTCAAAGATATCAAGCCCTCATCAAGAGCACTTACTAGCTTCAACGTATCGTCAACTCAGCTCCTAGCCACTATCCGGCTCAACGTTTTCATCGGAGGAGTTAGTAAGCTCTTCCAATTTTCTGTGATCGATACAAAAACCCAGTACAACGCGATCTTGGGTACACCTTGGCTTCACATGATGAAGGCGGTTCCATCAACATACCATCAGTGCGTTAAATTTCCAACCAGAAAAGGAACCGTTTTCACACTCAAAGGAAACCAACATCTTGCAAGGAGCATGTTCATCTCCGACTTCAAAAACCAGCAAGTCACCTTCCTCGTTGAACCAGAAAAGAAAATGACATCACAGAAAGAGGAAACTATTCAAGTTAGGATTGATGCAGAGAATCCAGACATGACTGTCGGTATACGCTCCGCACTTAGCAACGGTCTGGCCACCAAACTAAAAAATTACCTCAGTGCAAACAAAGAAACTTTCGCTTGGACCACCGCCGACATGCCCGGAATCGATCCAGACATAACAGCTCAACAATTAAATGTCGACCCAACGTACAAACCGATCAAGCAGAAACGGCGTAAACTCGGTCCCGAGAGAGCAAAGGACGTAAATGACGAAGTCGATAGACTTCTCGGAGCTGGATCCATCGCAGAAATCAAGTATCCAGACTGGCTAGCCAACCCGGTCGTCGTCAAAAAGAAGAACAGAAAGTGGAGAGTATGCATCGACTTCACCGACTTAAACAAAGCCTGTCTGAAAGACAGTTTTCCCTTGCCTCACATCGATCAGATGGTCAAATCTACAGATGGAAACAAGCTGCTCTCCTTTATGGACGCCTTCTCGGGATACAATCAAATCATGATGCACCCAGAAGATCGAGAGAAGACTTCATTCATCACTGATTGTGGCACATATTTTTATCGAGTGATGCCTTTCGGGCTCTAGAACGTAGGAGAAACTTACCAGCGTCTCGTCAACAAGATGTTCGCTGACCAACTAGGAGTAACCATGGAAGTCTATATCGACGACATGCTTGTCAAGTCACATGTTTCAAAAGACCACATCGGTCACCTCGCTGAGTGATTTGACACCCTCAACAAATACGGGATAAAATTCAACCCGGCGAAATGTACTTTCTGTAATGACTCTCACGAGCCAGTGAATTTCTGGGCAAGAAAAATTCCCGCTCGACTAGTCTGGAGTTGGTGTGATCAGAATTTAAATAAAAACCGACCGGTGAATTAATGTCTCGACGAGACTGTTGTGTGGTCGAAAGACCTTCCCTTGATAGATCTGGTTGAGTTTTAATTATAATGGCCGAGTTATGTTCAAGCTGGACGAGTATATCTGAAAGCAGGAAGAGAACGGAAGGACGAGAAATATTTGATCGAGAACTGGTCGGGACTACTTTCAGCTGCTTGTGAGTTATGTGCATGTCTTGTGCTGCCTGGTTGGTTGCTTTCTTCCTGACCTGGTCATGTGACTATCACAAGCTTCTTGGTTAATTAAAAGTCACATGCTGGTCACAAGCTGTTTGCTTCAGGTTCTTGCAGCTTTCTTCATCGGAAGGAAAAGTTCAGCTCCTTGTGCTGCTTCGTGTGCTGAAGCACGTCTCCAGCTGTCTATCCTCAGATTTGCCTTGTGTGGGAGTAAACCCTTATCTGAAATAACTCCTCATGCTATAGAACACCATCTTATCTCCTCTGGACTTCCTGTTACAGAAGTAAAAAACAACAGAGAAAAGTCAGTGAGAGTTTGAGAGAAAAATCAGAGAGAGAAAAATAGAGAAAAATTAGAGAAAATTATGTGGAGTTGATTTATTCTCTTTGTCACTGAGCTGAAGTCTTCCATAAATTCTGGCCAAGATCTTGGTCGATTTTTCTCTTCATCTCTAGGACCAAACCTAGCTATATCCATGAGTAATTATGAAGAATAAGTCTTAGAGGGATACCAAAGATAAGTCTAAGTCACGTTCAAGTGCCTCAGCTAAGCGTGACCATAAGCTTTGAGTTTAACTCGGCGTGGCTTCAACTATAAGTGGTGTACCATTTGAGTTCAGAAAACTCTTGATGTAAACCGATGGTCAAGTAGAGTGGTCGGATCAGCCGGATCCTTGATGTGGTTCTGAACCAAGATTGATCCAGAAGTGAAGTTTGATTAGCATGACCTCTTGCTTAGTGTTCCTTAGCCAATCTCACAGATTCAGTGGTGAGTCTAGATAGATGATTGATGAGTTATGAATGAGTATAGCACTATTGCATACTAAATATGTTTGATTGATTAAGTATTGTCTCTTGATCTATATTTATATTTTGAAGTGTTTACCTTGAGTAAACACTTAAGAATTAATCAGAATAATTATTTGAGGTTTATCCCGAGCTTTAGTACTTGTTCTCAAGTATTAATATATAAGTATATTATTAAGTATATAAGTATGAATCATGTGAAACCTTATTGTATACTCACTCTCCCAAGTCCCGCACTACCGTGAATTGATCCTGCAATATTGAACAAGGTCACGAAGACACGATGATGGGGTCGCTCCCTGGAGGTCGAGTAACTGAATACAGCATTAGATGTTCGATCTTGGAATATCTGATGGAGATGATGGTTATATTTATTTTTCCGCTAAGTTCGGTTAGCCTTGGTGGTTTTCCGGGTTTAGTTTATATATATATATATATATATATATATATATATATATATATATATTATAAGTATGAGGGAATGGTGGGTGTCGTGGAGGTTATGTTTAAAATAAGATTCACATCGACATAATGATATGCCTTATGTATATTTTTATTAGTTATGGAATATATTTCCACTGCATACAAATGGAGTTCATTGCTCGGGATAAAATTGATATATGTTGGGGTGCGGGATTAGACTCACTGAGTAAACTAGTTACTCATGAACCATTTGTGATGCAGGTTACCAGTAGGTGGGAGACCTTACTCTAGGACGGGAAGGAACATCATTAGCCAGCAATAGATTTATTATCCTTGCAAAGACGTTTTGTATATAGCTATTGTATAAAGCTTGTTTTCCGATAACTTCAAGGTCGACCTATAACATTTTTGTAAGATGATTTTAAATGAATAAATATATAATGTATAAAGATTTTTCTTAAGTACGGGTTTCATATGATATTAGTCCTTATCTAGGACGAACTAACTATCGGGTATTGCTTGGTCGGGTTGAAAAGCCTTAAGTGATATCCGATAGGAGCGTCGATGTTCTCAGATTGCTAGTCCAAGGAACTCGTACGTATTCGGGAATCTCAGTTTGGCTTTCGGGGAGCATCGACCATGTCATTTCAGGTCATTTATGATCGGGGGTGTCACAAAGGTGGTATCAGAACATGGTTATATGATGCTTGAATGGGACTTGTTTCAAATGTTTTTCGAGTCAAAATGAGTCACAAGGATAACTAGGATATGCTGGCTGGTTCCTTCATCTTAGGATATATAGTCATGGGTAGTGACCTTACCGTTAACTTTCATAGCAGATGTATCGAAACAAGCTCGATGGGATCGAGTGTACTAACCAAATTTGATCCCGTCATGCTTCAGTTTGCTATCGTCATACTCGATTTGGTATCGTCATGCTTTTCCTGCCGTGCTGTTGGGTTCTACTATGGATATATTTCAGAGAGATATACGGGACAGAGTCGACACATCAAACACATATATGGACATATTTGTTATCGATGTCCAAGCGTACGTTGTTTTTGATGATTCAGTTTAGAGAGATTCTTCTGCACATGATCACCCAGATGCATATGTTCTTCCAGATGCTCAAGTTTATCCAGCTTATGCTCAGACATTCCACAACCAGAGTCGTACAAGACTGATTGATTCAGCAAGTGTTCCAAGCTTAGGGTTGGTGGCGGAGATAGTTTGACTGTAGTACAAGACGATGGACGCACCAGCACCATTCCGTTGCAACAAGACATCTTAACGTTTCTGAAGAGGATCAGGAAGTTGAGACCACAAGATACTGAAGATGGACTAAACCATTCGATGTAGACTTTAAATTGAGGAAGATTTTGAAGGCAATACTGGGAGAAGAACGACTGATAAGGCCCATTGTTCCGAGGATTGCAAGAAGGATATGGAAGCATACAACATCAAGAAGGATGCAGTGAGTTGGTCGTTAAGCGTCAAGTGTCAAGCTTCATTTTGGGAATGTTAGTCCAAGTTAGACAGATTTCTTTCAAGAGTTCAAGATGGAGTGTTTTCTACTCAAAGTATGGGACCAATTAGAGATTAAACTTATGGAGTTGGTACAGTGAGATGTTTCCGCCAGAGGGTGGAAGTCGAGTGAATCTGATTCATCCATTATGGTTTGGAGGATGTGGCAAAGATCATGGAAATTTGCTATGGCGACTGAGCCAATAATTTTGAGGCCATGAAAGGGGTGCTCACACACATGATTAAAGTATGCAGGTCTTATCTGGCTGTCGATCCCCTGAATTTCTCGAGGTTGAATCGTAGACCTGTTAACATAGAGTTGAGTAGGCCTGAGTAATTCTGCTATCAATTGATTCTCATGGATTACAGCCCCCTCGTCTTTCTCTGTCTTCCTGAAAATAGTATTGATCGACAGCAGAGTGTGGGCGTCGATCGACATCATGATGTTTGTATCGGTCGATGGTGAAGTGTGGGTGTCGATTGATCTCTTGATGTTAGTATCGGTCGACGGTGAAGTATTGGTGTCGATCGATACTTGTTTCTCTTCACTAGCGATCGCTGCTTGGAGGGTGTCGACTACCCTCTTAGACTTATGGATCGTGCGTGAGTCAGAAGGCTCCTTCTTTGAAAAACCCAAAAATTATCTCCTCATTGCTTCCTGGTACTAATATTCATGTACCTTAAACACAAGAAATTTTTTATTTAAGTAAACAAATATAGAAAAAATACCTAGACTAAATCAAACAAATTGAGTCCAATGGCGAATTCTTGCTCCCCGGCAACGACGCCAAATTTAACAAGAGGGTTTTTATGTATTTCAATGCAAACTCTATCAAATTAACCCTACAAACTACTTTTGCCAAGAGAGGTCAAATTGTAGTATTTAGGGATCAAATCCACAGGGAGCGTAGGCACACAGTAAACTCAATACAGTCGCGATTAAGCTAGGCAAATAGATTAGTAAAAAGTAAATAAACTATATCGAATAATTGATTGATTGGTAAGTAAACAATAATAATAAATAGTTAGATCTAGGGTTTCAGGCAAGTGGATTATAAAGGATAGAAGCTAAGGGTATTAATTATAGAACTCGTTGACTAAGTCTGATGTCACAGCTCTTGCTTTTTGACACAGAATGACCGTCGGTCGATGGAAATGATCTTGCGTCGATCGATGGTCTCTTGAGTCAAGCTTTATGACCTAATTCGATAAGTTCACTAAATTAACTAAATCAACTCTCGTTTGTTTCTAGCAACCTAGCTCAACATTAATAATTCTGGTAGTAGACCATGCTCTCGCTTGCGCCTAACTATCCTATGATCATGGTTCTAGTTAGCTACTCTATAACACAAGCAATAAACATAATTATATTTATACATCTAATAATCATCCTAGCAATTCTATTGTTTGGATAATCCATCAATACCATTAATAATCCCTAAACTTAACAAGAGATCTACTCAAACATGATCTTTGTCATAGAAATCATAGATGAATAGAATATATATAATATAAAGAACCAAAGGAGTTTCAGAAGGACTCTGAAAGAGTTTCTCCCTTCTCTCCTAACCCTAGAACAATGAATAAAAGAAATCTTGGTAAGTTGTTGCATAGCCGTCAACAATGGCTTAGAAAACATATAAAGGGGGTTTTAAGTCATCCAAGAGCATTCTAGTAATTTGTGATGGTTTATGGGGTTAAGTCGGTCATAAAACAAGTTGAACCTGTCTTCTAGAATCACTCATTCATCTTCTCGATAGCTTCCTCTCGTGAGACAGACAAACCACTCTCCAGTAAAACGGGCATAACTTTGGCCCTAGGATCCCGATTGACCTCAAACCGGTGGAATTAGAAAGCTAACTCAAATATATATCTTATGTCAAAATATCAGCTCAATATCACCATGGTAAGGTCTCCATCCATATCAAAACATCTGACAAATCTGCGCAGTTCTGCATCTGTAAAAGCTTCAAAATCACCAAAGTTCTCCAGAACGTACCTGAACATGAAAATACTCTAAAACATACTACAAACACATATAATAGACTCTAAATAGGACTGATATCATGGAACAATAGTGGTATATATCAGTCCCTATCAGCATTGTATAACCTCGCTCTGATACCACCTTTGTGACACCCTGATCGTAGATGACCGAAAATGACACGGTCGATGCTCCCCAAAAGCCGATTCGAGGTTCCTGAATACTTCTGGGTTCTTTGGACTAGCAATCTGAGAACACCGGTGCTCCTATCAGATATCACTTATAGCTTTTTAACTCGACTAAGCAATACCTGATAATTAGTTCGTCCCAGACAAGGACTAATATCATATAGAACCCATACTTTAAAAACAATCTTTATACATTATATACTTATTCTTACAAAAGAATCTTACACAAACTTTATACATAAGATATATCAAAAGACCAATGGTAGGATAACAAAATTACCGCTGGCTAATGTTGATCATTCATGTTCTAGAGCAAGGTCTCTCGCCTACTGGTAATCTGCATCACAAATGAGTCATGAGCAACTAGTTTACTCAGTGAGTGTAATCCCGCACCCCAATATATATCAATAATATCCCAAACAATGAACTCCATTTGTATGTAGTGAAATATATTCCATAACTAATAAAAATATATAAAAGGCCCACCACTCCATCGGTGTGAATCTCACTTAAACATCACCTACACAACACCCGCCAGTCACTCATACTTATAATATGCATACACTAAACCTGGAAAACCACCAAGGCTAACCGAGCTTAGCAGGAAAATAAATATAACTATCATCTCAATCAGATATTCCAAGACCAAACATCTAACGCTGCATGCAGTTAGACGACCTACAGGGAGCGACCCCATCATCGTGTTTTCTCGACCTTGTTCCATATCGCAAGACCAATTCACAGTAATATGAAGACTTTTGGAAGAGTGAGTATCCAATAAAACTTCACATGATACATAATTACATACTAAATTTTATATATATATATATATATATATATAATTAGGGTATGATTGATCCTTCAAACTTTACTCGACCACTGAAAACAAGGCAGTTCAGAACATGATCATCAATCCAGAACAGTTCGGTTCAGGACAAGGTTTATCGGTTCAGTTCAAGTGAAGTTCAGACCATGATAAGATCAGTTCAGATTAAATTCAACAATTTCATAACACATGAGCTAATTATTCGAGTAACTGATTTAATCTGAAGTACATAAAACTGACCCAAAAAGCTTAAAACAACTGATCCATGGCAACAACTTAACTGATCAACATCTGATTCTGATCAAGACTTGCCTTAGGAAAGAAGATTAAGCTTACCACAACAACTGACGGACAGAAGAACTCAGATGATCCTCCCAAATAAACTGAACTCGCGACTGAACTGTTTTAAAAACAGAAATCAACATTCGGTTCATCACAAAAACAGAACAAGGCCTAGGGTTTACTCTGGATACCTCACCTTCTGATCTTCTACACAGAAGGAAACTGAGCTAAAGGATGGAAGAAAGTCATCTAAGGTCGTGTCTAATTTGTTTCTGATTTTTCTCCATTTTCTCTCAGTTTTTCTCTTCTTTCTCACTGATTTTCTCTGAAAATACTTCTCTGTTTTTCTTTTTGTAATGGACTACCAAGCAGGTGCAGAAAGGATAAAAATAGCTTACAGTTTGCTTCATCTGAGCATTTCACTCAGAACAAAGCAAAGCAGGGACTGGACAGGTAGAGAGCTGCTTCATCACTCTCAGCAGCAAGTTGCTGTCATTTCCCTCCCATGAAGAAAGCTGCAAGCAGCTTGTGATTTCCACATAATTTTAAATGAACAAGCAGGTAAGGAAGCACACAGTTGCATGTCATGTGACTTAATTACTGAGTAAGCAAGCAGGATAGAAGGTGCAAGGCATGTGACAGTTCAAAAATAAATTTATGAGTTTTGTCGACATTTCTCACAGTTTTTGACTAAATGTTTCTCAACCTTCTTATCTTACCCTGCTCTCAATAAACTCCTCCCGCTTGAATTAAACTCAAAAATATTAATTAACACTCGACCACCTAATGCCAAATCGAGTCAACTAAACACAATCAAAATACCGTATACAAAAGGCATGAAAATCTACTCAGGCAGTCCTAACGCCCAGCTCCAAGATAAACGATCAACTTATCTAGAGCTACCTGGAAAAAAAAGACAATGAGAGTTGGGTGAGCAACCTAATGTTACTCAGTGAGTTGGCGGCCTCTACTCACAACCTACTCACTAACTCAAACAACCCAAAATAACAATCAATCTAACCCTAGCAAGAAATCAAAGCTAAAGCTACACAATCAATCTAATTCAATAACCTCAAACATTATCTAAACAAAATGTTACTAAGTTAGATCTGGCCTCCTGCCATAATCTAACTTCAAGTAACGGGAACCTGCATGAAAACAAGTCAACAACAATCCCTAGTTAACCATATATATGCCTTAGTTCACTACTCATGTAGTGTTACACACTTAGACTATACAAGTCTCATTAATCGGTCGACCAACAATCAGACAAGAACATGATCGGCCAACCAATGATACCTCATAGCTTTAGTATCCACCACACTTCACAAGCAATAACTCGAACAATATCAAGATCAACTTCGGGTCTACATTTACCAAAGAGACACCAAGCCTAATCCGGCACCAAACCCGGAATTAGATCTCAATGTTGGAAACCTTTAAGAAAATCAATCAACCACAATCACAATCACACTAATAAGATACTAACTAACTACGACTCGAGTCTAACCCGTTACACCGTATATCAGTGCTATACTTACTCTAGGGTTCCATAACCCTTTACGACACTATAAGAAAACACAACACTCTAACCCGAGAAATGGTGAATTCGTGTTCATCCTCTCTATTGGCAATATCCTATCTCCCTACCACAAAGCCCAGAAGAAGGAACTTTCAACCGACCAGGGCACACAATCATTTGGGTCACCGCGCGACAGGCCATAGTCCTTCGGGTCAATGCCACATTACAGCCATAGGCCATGAACCCGCTAAATACGAGGTCTAGGAAACACTAATAAACCCCTAAACAAACCTAGAATGGGTGGGTTGCACACCTGCTGTCGGCAATACACACGACACACTATCCTAACAATACTTAAGAATCTACGACACTAACCACTAGTACGAGTAGTCCGGCCTATAAGGCTTAGGACCACTAATACTACCATCTAATAAACTAAACAATAATACGAACACTAATCATATCAACCAGTTAGTCACTCCCTTACCAAGAGATGACTAACCTCAATCAACAAGATTAATTAAACAAGAAACATTTAATTAATTTAACAAGCAATCTACTTAATCAAATTGTTACCCAGTTAGTTAAGCCTCCTACTTTGAAACTATCCATAAGATAATGGGAACTGCACTTAACCATATCAACACGCAAAAATAGAAAACATGATGCAACTTAATTCCATTTCATCTCAGCCTAGCCCGTGCTAAACTGAGTCCGGTTCAATAAAATAACCCTAAGGACTCTACCATGCAATAGCATGAGAATACTACTCTATATGCAAGTCGATCTATCCTAAGTTCCAAGTGGAACTCAAGCATAACCAGAAAACTATCCTAATTTCGAAGTGGAATTCAAACAAACCAACTCACAATGTTCTATGCCGATAAGCAGCTGGTTGATCAGAGAGGACTTAGCCAAAAACTAGACCTGACGTCTTGAATGGACTGGACTGGACTGATCTTGACTTGGAAAGAACATCCCCTTATACTGGTTTGGATAGAACTCAACTAGAGCAAAACCTTCTTTAGCGTCTGGACAGTTCTTCAGACTTCCCGGTGGTGTATCGAGCTTCATAACTTCAATTGATCTGAACTAATGTTAGCGGCACCTATGCTTGATCTTCAAAGAAACTGACTTCCTTGTACGGACTGATATGGATAGAGCTTCATAGGCACTCAAAATTGGTAGAATAACTGATCTCGAAAACTCTCTAAGACTCTCAAAAAAGCTCGGAACCTCTTGCTTTTTTTTCTACTTTTCTCCCAAGTTTTTAACTTTACTTGGACAGGTCTGGATGTGTTGAAATTAGCTGGGGTCGTGGAGTATTTATAGGAAGCAGCAACCAATCAGATTCAGGTTGGTGGCAGCCCGTGTGTTGCTTCGCATGGCTCCGGACGCATGCACATGTCTGGCTGCATGACCAGGATGGCATACAAGGTGATACCACATCCTCCAGATGTCTTATACAAGTCCTGTCTGCAGGCAAAGAAACATCACAGCACCCACATGTCGATCAGCATGCTTCGGTTGCAGTACGTCTACATCTCGTGCTTCTGCATGTCAAGCTGCATGTACGGCTTCTGTGCGAAGCGACACCTTGTGCTTGTGTAGACAGAGAGATCCTAGATGGTTGACACTACGTTCTGATCACATGTAGAGAGACACCTCGAGCTTCTATGTTCATTTGTCTGATTTTAACCGTTTCGGTGAATTTTCGACCCTCGATCTATCCCGAATATTTTTCCGCTTTCATTATGATGTGCTGAATATTTTTAATAAACTCCAAATTATTTTGTCTCCAAAATAATATTTTCCTGATACAAAGTTTTGAGGAAAACTTCGTGCTTAAGAAACGTTGTGCTTCTAAAACGTTGAGCTTCTAAAACGTCGTGCTTCCAAAACCGTGGTGCTTCCAAAACGTCCTTCAGATCAGTCTAACACATTGTCTAACCATATTTGAGCAGCTTATTTCACTCATGGTTCACTCACGATCAATTCTTTGACTATCTCGTACTTCAAAATTTCTCGATCGATCCTTATTGCCCGCGAGTCGACCACCAAGTAGATGCTCGACCAATCTTTCATTTTCTCTGAACCATGTTAAGTTTTATATGATCAAAACTAAACATTCTTCATCATTCTTAAATTCCCAAAAGGTTGGCTCCACATTCTGACTTTGTTGAATCTCGACCATTCTACCCCTTCAGGAGGGTTATTACATTATCCCCCCCCCTTTTTAGAATTCGTCCTCAAATTCTTAGATGTGCAACTGCTCCGCTTCTTGACATGTTCCTCCCTGATGAGTTTTGATGACACTCTCTTCTTGGATAACTTCGTCTAGCAATATGTTTCTTCGTTTGTTTGTCTTTGATGACTTCTTCGATTTTTTTGGTCTTCATCCAGATCCCTGATTCTGAACTGACTCTCGCTTGATACATCCCATAGCATTTCCCTTGGTCTTGAATCCTCTCATTTATGTACTCTTTGATTTCCCATTGTTCACTCAATCTCAACTCATCTTCATATCGCTTTACTCTGTCCACCAATGTTTCCTGAGTGTCCTCCTCAAGGTTTCCATAATCTTCTTCATATCTCTTCAGTTGAATGATCGCTGGATAATCTTCTTACTTTGCCATAACACTCTCATTTCTCATGATACTATTTTGTCCTTTAGATAGATACCATCCTCTATGTGATTATTCAAATGCTTTCCTGATCATCCTTTCCATCTATCCAGTCCATACCACGGTTCAGTCACTTTGATCCCATATTCTCTCTTTCTCTGGGTTTGGGTTTTTGGCCTTGAACTCCCTTCACTTGAAGGTTTCCATCCTTAAAGTTCCAATCAACGAACACACGTACTAGCTGCAACTAAATAGAACACTTCACACGCAAGGTAGTCATCAACAAACCCAATAATCTACTAACCAAACAAACCTAACCGCAATTCTAACCAATCAACCTAATCACAGTGCTAACCAGCAACCTAAAAATATAGATTCCACTATCTAATCCTAGTTTGTAAACAAATAAATCCTACCGCTGGACGTGACCGGTTCCCTAATGCCTTTTGTCACTTTTTGACTCGATAAAAAAATGAAAACCGATTAAATCATGAGTTCCGGAAGCATGGACGAAACCATGCTCTGATACCACCTTTGTAACACCCCCGGGCTGTTCTAGATATATGGTCGACCGACCAGCCAACAATCAAACAAGAACATGACCGATCGACCGACCAAACACCAAGGACCGAAAGCGCTATGTGACGGGCCATGGACGACCCAGTCGGAGTCAGAGATTTTACTCCGCAACCTAGACCGGTTCATCCTCTAACTCTTCCTACTAAATCAAGGTATAAGGCTTTATAACCCGTACCAAGAGTTAATGGTTTCCATTAGATCGAGGCCTAAGGCTTAACAACCCGTATTAAGACCTAACGTTGTGTTAGACTGGACTAGTCCATTATCAGAGTACCATGATGCACATATGAAAAATACTTTATTAATTTAAGAAATATTCATACATTGAATAATTCAAGACTGGAGCCGGCCTAATGCCAAATTGAGTCAACTAAACACAATCAAATTACCATATACAAAAGGCATGAAAATCTACTCCGACAGTTGTAACGTCCAGCTCCAAGCTAACCGATTAACTTATCTAAAACTACTTGGAAAAAGGACAACGAGAGTTGGATGAGCAACCTAATGTTTCTCATTGAGTTGGCGGCCTCTACCCGCAACCTACTGACTCACCCAGACAACCCAAAATAACAATCAATCTAACCCTAGCAAGCAATCAAAGTTAAGGCTACACAGTTCTTCGGACTTCCCGGTGGAGTATGGAGCTTCATAACTTCAACAGATCTGAACTAATCTGAGCAGAACTTATGATTGATCATTAAAGAAACTAACTGTGTTTTACAGACTGATATGGATAGAGATTCAGATGAACAGAACCTTCCATTGGCACTCATTCAAAATCGGTAGAATAACTGATCTCGAAAACTCTCTAAGACTCTCGAGAAAGCTCAGAACCTCTTGCTTTCTTTTTCTACTTTTCTCTCACGTTTTTAACTTGATTTGTACAGGTATGGATGTTTTGAAATGATTTGGGGTCGTGGGGTATTTATAGGAAGGAGCAACCAATCAGATACAGGTTGGTGGCAGCACGTGTGTGCTTTGCATGGCTCTGGACGCATGCACGGCGGCACCTCGTGCTCCACATGGTTGGCTGCATGACCAATATGGTATGCAAGGTGACACCACGTACTCCAGATGTCTGATACAAGCCATGGATGAATGCAAAGCAACACCACAACGCCATCATGTCGATCATCATGCTATGGTTGCAGGTACATCGATATCTCGTGCTTCTGCATGTCAAGCTGCATGTGCTGCTTCCTTGTGCGGCGACACCTCGTGCTTGTGTAGACAGAGAGATTGCTAGATGGTTGACACCACGTTCTGATCACATGCAGAGAGACACCTCGAGCTTCTCGGTTCATTTGTCTGATTTTGACCCTTCCGGTGAATTTTTGACCTTCGATCTATCCTGAATATATTTCCGCTCCTATTCTTATGTGCTGCGTACTTTTAATAAACTACAAATAAATTCTGACCTTGATAGAAAATATTTCCTGAGCCTCCGGCTTCCTCGAGAAATTCCATAATACCAAAATTAGGGTTTTCACCCAACTTCGGGTTTTCTCGTCGTTCTTTGATTCCGTTGTGCTTAATTCCCGTCCTGCTACCAAATTATTTTGTCTCCGAAATAATAATTTACTAATACGATGTTTTGCAGAAAATTTTGTGCTTAATAAACGTTGTGCTTCTAAAACGTTGAGCTTCTAAAACGTTGTGCTTCCAAAAACGTGATGCTTCCAAAACGTCATTATGATCAATCTAACAGATTGTCTAACCATTGTCGAGCAGCTTATTCGACTCATGGTTCACTCACGATCAATTCTTCGACCATCTTCAAAATTTCTCGACCGATCCTTATTGCCCGCTACTCGACCACCAAGTAGATGCTCGACCAATCTTCCATTTCCTCCAAACCATGTTAAGTTTTATATGATCAAAACTAAACATTCTTTATCATTCTTTGATTCCCAAAAGGTTGGCTCCAAATTATGAGTTTGTCGATCTCGACCGTTTTACCCCTTCGAGAGGGTTATTACACCCCCACGCCAAGCTGTGAGAACCAAATTCGCATTAACGATTTTAGTAATCGGAGGAAAGTAAAAATTCCCCACTTTCCTTGAGGACCCTGATTTCTGCTAAGTCTACGACAAGTAATCAAATTTATGATTAACAAACACGATAAAATAACCAAATACGAATTTGAGAGTAAAGAGAAAGATATTTTTATTTCGTTTCCGCGTAAGAGCGTTGCAAGGTTACAACATTTTGTAAGAGCTACTGCCCGAAGATCTGTGGGCCAATTCTTCAGTCTAACCATCTAAGCCTTATACCTAGTTTGAGTCACAAGTCGATAAAAATGAAATTGATAAAATTCTCTAAGTGCCTAATATGCTATGAAAATTTATGTATTTTTGTGCTCCTCGCCTTGGTTCTCTTTAAATATGCCTCCACGGTGGGCCATATTTCCTTTTCCGCTCTAAATTTGAGTTTATCCTTTGCGGAGATCTTTCCTTGTCTTCTCAAAAATACATGTTTATGTTGAAAACTTGCATTCATCCTCGTCTTTCATTTTTCTGTAATCAAGTAGAATAAACCTTTTTCATCTAGGCTTGTTTCCTTTTTAAACCATAATGGGCTTTTGTCGTGTTTTAAGCCATTTTGTACGATTTGACGACTTATGCGTTTTACGGTTTTTCTCGGAAAAACTGTCGCTTTGTCCTATGTACGTTTTTATGGTGCTGGTCCTATAAACTGGTACAATCAATTCACTGTCAAAGATGTGATGTTGTTAAGCTAACCAGTATTGTCTTTGATGTTTGACTTGAAATTTTACAAGAAAACAACGTGTTGCTTGTTTTCTCTGGAAAATCTCAATGGCGACAAAACAAAAGGGACTTTGATCGTGATTCAAAGAAGAACATGATGAGAGCCTTGTTGGGCGATAGGGAAAATGAATGGCAACATGGTCCACCTATAGACTCAGTTTGGCGACATGGAGCCCAGGAAAGATGATTTTGGTGACACTGAACCAAACAAAGATGAGTTTGGCGACATTAAACTTAAGGAAGGGTGATTTTGGCGACATCGACCATCTAGAGAGGGAGTTTGGTGAGATTGAGCATCTAGAGAAAGAGTTTGGTGCCATTGACCATCTAGAGAGGGAGATTGGTGACACTGAGGTGAGTTGGGCGACACTGAGGTGAGTTGGGCGACTTTGCCTAGAGAGAGGGTGAGATCGGCGACACTGCCTAGAGAGAGAGTGAATTTGGCGACTTTGAGGAGTCAGAGAAGTGATTTTGGCAACTCTGGAGGAGTGAGAGGAGTGAGTTTGGTGACACTGAGGTCATGAGGGGTGGTGATGCCTTTCTTTCGTTCGCATTCTCTCTGTTGATTGCTATGTAGAGTTTCATAACTATTTTGTTTCTTTTATGCAAGTTTTTCCATAAAGATTTCCCGAAATTTTTCTGGTGAAAGATTATCACACAGATTTCTCTATGAACTTCTTCCGCGGAAACTTTCCGAGTTTTTGTATTTCGGAAGAACTTTTCGAAAAAACTCGTCATTTATCGCAAAAACCTTCTGCAAGAACGCTTTTTCCAATCTTTTCATGTTTGTGTATCAGAGCACAAGGAGTGTGAAGTGTGTCAAAATCTTTTTTGATGGAGGCACCACTGTATGACCAGATCCGGGGTTCCTAAACCCAACAAAACCCACAGCCTTAACTCTAAAACTAATAGGCCATATGATCCATTTTAAGTCCAATATTCTCTAATTTATTTCCCATATATTGAGGTTCATATCAATCGATCAGGAGAAGTATAAACACTAAGATAAATTGGTACTTTATTAATCATAAAATGAGATTTGATAGATAGGTTTTAGTTACACAACAGGCTGATAACGTTACTGAAGTTGAAGTGGGCCACAACAGCTTCAAGCCCAATTTACATTCGAAGCCCGTATGGATCCAACGGTCTCCTGCAACGGTACCTGCAAAAGAAGACAAGAATGAAGTTAAGAAAACAGAGCATCCTTGTATGGAAGAGACAGAAGGAATAAAGCTGTCCAATCGCTTTGGAGCCCTTGATCCCACACTCCATCCAGGATGCTGACACCTGTGCAAGCTCTGTTAGGGTTTTAGAGTTCTCATCTTTCTTGTATAAATAAGCCGATTGGCTCTTGTAAAACCCAACCGAGCATGAATAAAACTCAGTTCATCTTCTTCACTTAGCTCACTTAATCTCTACATGGTATCAGAGCCATGGACAATCTGTCTGTGGTAAATCTGTCTGTTCCTTTTCTTAGCATCACAAACTGTGTTACTGTCACTCTCACTGAGAAAAACTATGTTCTCTGGAAGTCTCAGTTTGAGTCTTTTCTCTCTGCGCAAGGGTTGCTTGGTTTCGTTTCCGGTACTCTTCCATCTCCGCCGCTCACTCTCACCGTACCACGCATCAACAATACAAGCTCAGAGACTACAAATCCAGACTATCACACTTGGCAAAGAATAGATCAGGTGATAAAGTCTTGGCTCCTTGGTTCTTTTTCCGAAGATCTGCTGAGTCTCACCATTGGATGTTCTACTTCTCAAGATGTATGGCTTATGTTGGCCAAGCATTTCACTAGGGTTTCCTCATCTCGGCTTTTTGAACTCCAGCGAAAGCTTCAAACTTTGGCCAAGAAAGAGAAATCTATGGCTGACTATCTGAAAGAAGTCAAAGGTATATGCGATCAGTTAACCTCTGTTGGATTTCCGGTTGACGAGAAAATGAAAATTTTTGCTGCTCTTCACGGCTTGGGGAGAGAGTATGAGCCAATAAAGACCACTGTTGAAGGATCTATAGACTCTCTTCCCACTCCAACCTTCGAAGACATTGTTCCCAAGCTCATCGGATATGATGACAGGATTCAAGCTTATGCAGATGTCAGCGTCTCCCCTCACCTGGCTTTCAATCTCAACCGTTCCAACACGCAAGCCGACTTCTACTCTAACAACAACTACAGAGGAAGAGGAGGAAATCGGTACAATAACTTCAGAGAAAGAGGTTCTTACTCCACTCGTGGTCGAGGCTTTCCTCAACAGCTCTCTTCCTCTTCATCCACTTCTGGAAGCTATAGCTCAGGAGGCGTTGTCTGTCAAATCTGCGGGAAAATGGGTCATCCAGCTCTACGTTGCTGGCATCGCTTCAATAACAGTTACCAATATGATGAGGTTCCTGCTGCTCTCGCTGCAATGAGGATTACATATGTCACCGATCAGTCTAAGCATGACTGGTATGCAGACTCAGGAGCTACAACTCATGTCACCAGTTCACCGCATCATCTCTCTCAGTCTCAGCCATACTTAGGAAATGACACTATCATGGTCGGTAATGGAGAGTTTCTGCCTATTACTCACACCGGCAGTGCTAGCATTGCGTCAACTTCAGGTACTTTGCCTCTCAGAGAAGTACTTGTCTGTCCTAATATTGCTAAATCTCTCATGTCTGTTTCAAAGCTTACCAAAGACTATCCTTGCTCTTTTGAATTTGACTGTGATGGTGTTCGAATAAATGATAAGGCAACAAAGAAGCTACCAGTCCTAGGCAGCTATAATGAAGGGCTTTACAGGATTGGGGATCCACGGTTGAAGGTGTTCTACTCTTCTCGTCAGTGCTCTGCATCCGACGAAGTGTGGCATATGCGACTTGGGCATCCTCAACCTCAAGTTCTCAAGCTCCTTTCGGCGAATAAGGCTATCACCATTAGTAGATCAGTGAATAAACTCTGCGAGTCATGTAGACTTGGCAAGAGTGCTAGACTTCCTTTTTATGCTTCTACGTTTGTAGCTTCTAAGCCCCTGGAGAAAATTCACTATGATCTCTGGGGCCCTTCTCCAATTGTATCATTTCAAGGATTTCGATACTATGTGGTGTTTATTGACAATTACTCAAGATTTTGCTGGTTTTATCCTCTTAAGTTGAAATCTGAGTTTTTTCAAGTCTTCAAGATATTTCAGAGTCAAGTTGAAAATCAATTCAGTTGCAAGATTAATAGTTTTCAGTGTGATGGAGGAGGGGAGTTTACAAGCAAAGTCTTTCAAAGTCATCTCGAACAACATGGAATTCGCCAACTGATATCCTGTCCTCATACGCCTCAGCAGAACGGACTGGCAGAAAGAAAACATCGTCACCTTGTTGAGCTTGGTTTGTCGATGATGTTTCATAGTAAGCTGCCTCAACGTTACTGGGTTGAAGCCTTTGCTACTGCACATTTTCTCACAAATATTCTTCCCACTGTTGCTCTGCCGAATCACATGTCTCCACATAAAAAACTATTTGGTAAAGCTTCTGACTATTCAGCTTTACGGTCTTTCGGGTGTGCCTGCTTTCCGACGCTTAGAGACTATGCATCTACTAAGTTCGATCCAAGGTCCTTGAAATGTGTTTTCTTGGGATACAGTGCTAAGCATAAGGGTTATAGATGTTTGTATCCTCCCACAAGCCGTGTATACATCAGCCGGCACGTGATATTTGATGAAACAAATTTTCCTTTCTCTAATATCTATCTGAGTCTTCAACAGCAAAATGCTACTCCTCTTTACAATGCATGGCTTCAAAGTTTTCAGCAGCAAGATACTGCTGCTCCCCCAATGCCAGCCACTGATCGCAACGCTTCTTCTCAACCTCAGCCATTGCAACAAATACCTATTCAGTTTGGAACCATTCCATCTTTCTCGGAGTTGGTTTCAGTTCAATCTCAGGCTGGTACTGCAACAAATGTCTCTGATCAGTCTTCACAGGATACAAGGTCTACATCCTCTGGAACTTCTTCAGGATCTCAAGCCACAATGCAATTAACAACTCCCCAAGTGGATGCTTCTGATATCAACATCCCTGAGACTGTCCCTGCTGTTGCTTCTGTGATTCCACCACCCGTTAATGCTCATCCCATGATTACTAGAGCAAAGTCAGGCATAGTCAAGCCAAACCCAAGATATGCTCTTCTTGCTCACAAGGTTGCTCATCCAGTTCCCAAAACTGTTTCTGTGGCTCTCAAGGATCAAGACTGGACTGCAGCAATGACTGAGGAAATAGTGAATTGCAGAGACACCAACACTTTCACTCTTGTCCCACGGACTCCAGACATGAATGTCCTTGACAGCCTTTGGGTTTTTCGCAACAAACTCAATGCAGATGGTACATTTAAGAAATGTAGAGCACGCGTTGTTGCAAGAGGGAATCACCAGCAAGAAGGAATTGATTATCTGGAAACTTACAGTCCGGTTGTTAGGACAGCTACAGTCAGACTTGTGCTTCATTTAGCAACAATCATGAACTGGACTATCAAGCAAATGGACGTTCAAAACACATTTCTTCATGGTGACTTGACTGAAACAGTTTATATGACTCAGCCAGCTGGTTTCGTGGATAGAGCTCATCCTAATCATGTTTGGCATCTTCATAAATCGCTATATGGTTTGAAACAATCTCCCCGAGCTTGGTTTGATAATTTTAGCTCATATCTTTTGGAGTTTGGTTTTGTTTGCAGCATTAAGGACCCCTCGTTGTTCATCTTCACTCAAGGACAAGATGTCATACTACTGCTTCTCTATATAGACGACATGGTCATCACGGGAAATGACTCTCCGATTATGCATCAATTCTTTAAAGACATCAAGGGTCGATTTCGAATGAAAGATATGGGCCAACTTCATTATTTCTTGGGAATTCAAGCGCAGTTTCACAACGGGGGACTGTTTCTATCTCAGCAAGCCTATGCCGAAGATCTCCTTGCTGTTGCTTCTATGCAGAACTGCTCCCCAATGCCTACGCCTCTCCCACTTCAACCAGGAAGAGTTTCGGATCAAGATGAAGCATTCTCTAACCCCACTTACTTTCGGAGTCTAGCGGGAAAGCTTCAATACCTCACGTTAACGCGCCCAGACATTCAGTTTGCTGTCAACTACGTGTGCCAAAAGATGCATAAGCCAACGGTAGCAGATTTCCAACTCTTAAAGCGAATCATACGCTATGTCAAAGGAACAGTCACTATGGGTATCTCATTTTACAGGCATACAGACAGCAGGTTGCGTGCTTACAGCGACAGCGACTGGGGAGGTTGCAAAGAAACCAGTCGATCTACAGGCGGTTTTTGTACCTTTCTTGGCAACAACCTCATTTCTTGGTCATCACGCAAGCAGCCAACTGTATCAAAAAGCTCCACCGAGGCAGAGTATAGGTCACTCTCTGAAACAGCATCGGAAATAACTTGGATCAGTCATATTCTCAAGGAGCTCGGTGTGTCTCTGCCTCTCACACCGGAATTATATTGTGACAATCTCTCTGCAGTCATGCTTACTGCAAATCCGGCCTTTCACTCTAAAACGAAACATTTCGAAAGGTATCATCACTATGTTAGAGAACGAGTCGCTCTTGGAACTCTTCTTGTCAAGCATATTCCCGGACTGCAGCAAATTGCTGACATCTTCACCAAGTCTTTACCGGTTTCAGCTTTTCAAAAACTCAGGTCCAAACTCGGTGTGCAGTTGCCTCCTACACCAAGTTTGCGGGGGACTGATAACGTTACTGAAGTTGAAGTGGGCCACAACAGCTTCAAGCCCAATTTTCATTCGAAGCCCGTATGGATCCAACGGTCTCCTGCAACGGTACCTGCAAAAGAAGACAAGAATGAAGTTAAGAAAACAGAGCATCCTTGTACGGAAGAGACAGAAGGAATAAAGCTGTCCAATCGCTTTGGAGCCCTTGATCCCACACTCCATCCAGGATGCTGACACCTGTGCAAGCTCTGTTAGGGTTTTAGAGTTCTCATCTTTCTTGTATAAATAAGCCGATTGGCTCTTGTAAAACCCAACCGAGCATGAATAAAACTCAGTTCATCTTCTTCACTTAGCTCACTTAATCTCTACACAGGCTACCATAAGTTCATTCCTTAACCAATCTATCCCTACACCACCCACCACCACACGGCTTGAGTCTTCACGGTTCCTTAGCCTTACCACAATCAACCTCAGATCTTGAAACCATACAAATCACATCATATAAATCATAATCAGATATCCTAACAATCCATTATAAACATGCATGGTTCGATTCCCAATTTCCTTTATCATTCTAACCATTCTAACATACTGATCAATCGGCCATACTTAGATTATCATCTCAGAAAACCTCTTACAACAGGAAACAGAACCGAACCACTATAGTCAATCCAACCCAATCGGCTACGATCCATGGTCAAGCGGTTTGGTGTTTGTCCGGCCGAAGGCCAAGGACCACATAACTGGACCGGCCTAAGCCTTGGTCCAACCCATCCATACTTAGATGGAATCAACCTGATCGCAATATAAAATGAAGAAGTGCAATCAAGTAAAAGAGAGAAATGTATGTAACTGACCACTCGGCTCAAAGACACAACCGGACAGGCTGATGGTCTTGGATGAATGTTCAGCGATCACACCACTCACCTTGGGCGTGCGCTCTGGTGTGCTCAAGCCTTTCTCCTTGCCTATTGTTTCCATCCTGGATCAATCTCTTTCACCCTAACTGAACTATCCTGTCAGAATGAAACCACCACCACAATCGGCCTTGCCTTAGCCGATCTCTCTCTCTCTCTCTTCCTTTCTTTCCTTTCTCTCTCTCCAACTTTCTGTAAGTTTTTCTAAGGAATTTTGATGCCAAAATCGACCCCAACGCCTTATATTTATAGAGAGGGGGTTTGGCCAACTGCTTATGGCGAATGGATGCAACTTGATGGGAGAATGGGATCTTCTTGCCATGCGAATGGGTGTTTGTGCCAATCCCACCCATTCGGCTAGTAACCACCCCTATATAGGCAAAACCTGGGCCTAGACCCATTTCCCAAACCCGTGGTCTGGTTGCATGTGATCATTGGCCCATGGCCACCTTGGGTCGACAATCCGGCCAGGTAGTTGCCCAGACCCGACCCAACTAACTAACCACCTAACACTCTGTCCAGCAAAGATGAGTTGTCTCTCATCTGACCATGCTCAGTGAGCTTGTAGTCCAGCTTGTCGAGCTGACCCAACTCAGCTTGAGCACTAACCGATCTTTGTCCAGCTGATCGAGATTCATTCTCACATCGCGCAGCTGCCTTACCCCTCGTCCAGATCCCTTATCCTCATTTTTTCTCTACTTTGCTAAGTCTCAGCCTTTTGATGCACTTAACCATCTTATAAAGCACTGGAACGCTTTCCCTTAGGTCATACAACTGAGTTGCTCGTTCCCTCAAACCATAGCCTCCCCCACTTGCGATGGATTGGTCCTCGAATCCAAACCAAGTTTCTCTTCAATTGCGAACTGCTGGAACCACTTGGGAAAATTGGCCTTCATCCTTTCTTTTGTTGCCCAAGTTGTTTCTTCTCGCCCATTACAATCCCAAATGACCTTAACCATTTGGATTGTGTTCTTCCTTGTTGATTTTTACTTCATATCTTACATTTAAACCAGCCTTATCTCTAAGGTTAAGTTTGTACCTAGATTTGGAGGATTCTCCGGTATGATGATGTCTTGATCCATTAAGGATTTCTTGAGTTGGGAGACATGGAAAACATTATGGAATGCTTCCATCTCGGTTGGTAAATCCAACTTGTATGCCACCGCCCCAACTCTCTCGACGATCCTAAAAGGACCCAAGTATCTCAAATCTAGTTTCCTTCATCCAGCAACTCTTATTCGACCCTTGAATCATCTTGAGATAGAAAAGGTCATTAAATGCAACTCAAGGACATTCCTGCGTCCATCTGCGTAGTTTTCTTGTCGATGATGCGCCTCTTTCATTTTGTCCTTCAAGAACTCTATCTTCTCTATTGTTTCCTCCAAAATTTCTGAACCAATCATACTACGCTCCCCCTCCCCACTTGGGTCCAACATATAGGTATTCGAAATGGTCGCCCATTTAATGCCTCATATGGCGACATGCCAATGCTTGTATGCAAATTGTTGTTGTCCGTGAACTCCACCAATGGTAAGTGTCTCTCCCAGGAACCACCCTAGTCAAAATACAAGCTCTCAACATATCCTTCAGTGTCTGGATGGTTCATTTCGACTGCCAATATGTATGTGGGTGATAGGCCGTACTCATGTTCACTCTTGTTCCCAATGCCTCCTTAAAGGCTTTCCATAAATAAGAAGTAAACCTTGGATCCCTATTTGACACAATGCTAGCTGAAACTCCATGCAGACGAATGATCTCATCTATGTAGTACGTACAATCCTGTCAACTCTATCTGTCTTCTTGATGGCTAGGAAGTGTGCATAATTGGTTAGTCGATCCACCACTACCCAAACCGCATCATTCTTATTCATGGTTGTGGAGAATCCGGTCACAAAGTCTGTGGTTATGTGGTCCCACTTCCATTCTGGAATAGGCAAGTTTTGAAGTAACCCACTTGGAACTTGATGCTCGGCCTTGACCAGTTAGCAAGTAAGACACTTAGCCCCCCATTCGTCCATATATGTCTTAATATGTACCCAGTGATAGTACCTCTTAAGATTATGGTACATCTTAATGAGACCTGGATGAACAAAGAATTTAGATGTATGAGCTTCCCTCATTATCTATTCCTTCAACCCTCTATCATTGGGCACAATGATCCAACCATGTACCAAGATGGTACCATTACTTGTCGTTTGGTACTCGGTCTTATCATTCAGAGCAACCTTATGTAGGTTTTCGTCCCAACTTTGTGTGACCTTAATCCTGGTGAGTAGGTCGGCTTGGTTCACTGCCTACAAACCAAAAGGCTCATCCGTTCCAGCCAATGCCTTTAAATATAAAGTACATACCACACCTTCCAGCTCGTCCACCTCACGTTCGGCTGACACATCCAACCATCTCCGGCTCAAGGCATCGACCACTAGGTTGGTGTTGCTCGGGTTATAGGCGAGGTTTAGATCGTAGTCAGCCACAAACTCCATCCACCTTCTCTGCCTAAGTTCAACTCAGGCGGGATGAATATATACTTAAGACTCTTGTGGTCTGTAAGTATCTGCACCTTGGCGCCATATAAATATGATCGCTAAATCTTTATAGCGAATACCACCATAGCCATATCCAAATCATGAGTGGGGTAGTTTCCTTCATGTTTCCTTAATTGCATCCATGCATAGGTAATGACATTCACATGTTGTGTCAACACGCAACCCAACCCTGTTATAGAAGCATCCATGTACACCACATAGTTGGTCGACTTCCGGTAGGACCACGACTGGTTCACTTATCAAGATGTCCTTTAATGCTGACAAACACTTCTCACATTCCTCGGACCAAGTGAATTTAACGTCCTTTCCAGTCAACTGTGTCACGGGCTGAGACAAGCTTGTGAACCCCTTCATAAACTTTCTGTAGTAACCCGCAACCTCTTGGAAGCTCCTCACCTCCATAGCATTCTTGGGTCGATTTCAACTCCGTATGAACTTAATCTTCTCCAGGTCAACCGATACGTCATTGTCAAACACGATGAGGCCGAGAAACCCAATGTTATTTTGCCAAATTTTTTACGTGCTTAGTTTTGCAAGAAGCTTATGTTCTGGTAATTGTTCCATCACATCTCTCAAGTGTCTTTCATGTGATTCATTTTCCTTGGAGTAGATAAGTAGGTCTTCTATGAAGATGATCACAAACTCGTCCAAGAAATCTCTGAAAATGTTGTTCATCATCTTATGAATGCAACAAGTGCATTGGATAGGCTGAATTGAATAACCACAAACTCATAGTCGCCATACCTCGTCCCAAATGTTGTTTTCCTCACGTCCATGTGGGAACAATCCATACCGTCGATTTCCGTAAACTTAGGAAGTCAAGAAACCCTAACTTTCCTAGGGGATCCTGGATAATCTGCTTTAAACCAGATGCAACACAATCAAACGATGAGAACAAACGAAATACTAAAGAATCAATAAAATAAAAGGAGAGCAAAAGAAATCTTATTCCGAATCTGCGTTTGAGCGTTTAAAAGAAGGAAAGAGACTTGGCCACAAAAGCTGTTGGCGAGTTCCTAGTTCTAGCAACCTAAGACTACAAATCCATAACCGAGTCGTAGCTTGATATGAAAAATGGAAATAAATGCCTATTGCTCTAAGTTTGCAATGAACGCTAAAAAATCGTCCCCCTTCATATCTAGCCTCTTCCTCTCTTATACACTCCCCTTCAAGGTGGTTTGGCGCTTCCTTTTATGCCCCTGGTTGAGTTTATCACTTCAGGAATATTCATTTTTTTACTCAGATCTTTACATTTATCCGCTCGATCCTCGTATTTATCTTGAAAATTTATCATTTATCTTCTCTTGTGAATAAAAATTAATCGTCATAGCATCTTTGGGCTTGGTTTTGTACGAAATTGTAAGTGGACTTTTAACCGTGTTTTGGTCCTCTTGGACCATTTTTCGGGCTTTACCGTTTTTACGACTTCTCCGGGAGGGGTTCTTGATACGACGTTGATCTAAAGGGAGTTCAAACTTCTCGTATAGTTTAGGCAATTTCAGTGTTAACCGTTGTTGTTTTATACAAAAAATTAGTCTTTGCGGTTTTTATCGTAAAGTTCCAACGGTAACTCCGATTGGAACAAAAAAAATAGCATTTTACCAAAATTCAAGAGAGGAGTCAGAGGGAGTGATCCAGCTTGGATATGGAAACCTGGGAGATGCATTTTTCGAGCTAGAAGTTCTTTGTCAATTCTTACTTTTTTATCGTAAAATCTCTACAGGAACTCCGATCGAGTCGAATTGAGAGGCAGCAGAGTCCTAGCTCGAAGTAGCAGATCATGAGAGCAGGACTAGAGTATTTCGATGCTGCTTGAGAGATATGAGGTCGCCAATTGGCAACCCAAACTTTTGGTAGCCTTGGTCGCCATATGGCGACCCAGCTTCGGAGGGTTCAGGTCGCCATATGGCGACCCGTATCTTTGATGGGCAGGTCACCATATGGCGACCCGTTCCCTGTGTGCTCAGGTTGATATATGGTGACCCGTGCTTGCAGGGTGTGGGTCACCATATGCTTCCCGAGTACCGGTCACCATATGGCGACATGTACTTCCCGAGTTAAGGTCGCCATATGGCGACCCATGCTCTCCGAGTGAAGGTTGCCATATGGCGACTCGTCCTTGCATGGTGCGGGTCTCCATATGGCAACCCCTGCTTGCAGGGTGGGACTCGCCGTATGGTGACTCGCTCCTTGTGACTTGATCATTTTTTGAAATCTTTCATGAGAAGAAGCCTCAAAAGAAGCATTTTCCAGGGACTTGAGCCGATTTTGTTGTGACTTATTTTTACCCCAACAGTCCATTGGATCAATCAGAATCTGATGATATCCCGAAGCCAGATAGATCTTGGAAACCAGGTTGCTCCTCTGAGTTGGTCGTGAAATTCATTTATCTGAGGTAATTGGGTACTTGTTCATCACAGTCATCTTGCTCAATCCTTGATAGTCTATGCATATACGGAATGCACCATCCTTGTTTTTCACAAAGAGGACGGGTGCTCCTCACGGCAAAATACTTGGCTGTATAAAACCTTTATCAAGCAATTCTTCTTGGCCATCTTGGCATGAGCCATGCTGTAGGGCACTTTGGACAATGGGGTCGTTCCTGGTTCTAGTTCTATTGTGAATGGATCCGACCTATCGGGGGTAAGCCCTTTAGAGTCTGAAAATCATCATCAAATTCTCCTACCAGCAGAATCACTACCGGGTCACCACCCGCTTTAACCCCATTAGTGGTGATTGTGGCCAAATGAGCCTAACAACCCCCACTCAAGCATTCGTTATGCATGGATTGCTGATACCATTAAGCATCCAGACATTAGTCTAATACTTTGAAATTTCTCGGCCCGACCCCACTCTCAAACCGCACCTGACCTCAATGACAATCTTGATTGGCCGGATAACAAAAAGATCCACATACATACTCTTGTTTTGGATCACCACTGGAATGGTTTTCACCAGCCCTAGCAAATGCATCATTTGTCCTGCAGCTGCATTCACTTTGCCTAAACAGTTTCCCATTCCCATCTGGAACGCCCCTTTTCGATCATTTATGGACTCACAAAACTATGCATAGATCCAGAATCAAAAAGGGTCTCTTGTTCGACTGCAGCTTAGGTCATTCCCTTTGGAAGTGACTGGTCTTTCTACAGTGGAAACAACTCCTAGAGATGCATCATGACACCTTTTCTAGGCACTGTTCAAGCCTAGGACAATCTCAAGTCGCATGTTCTTTGATACCACACCGGGTGCAAGCTCCCATGGCTCTTCAGCATTCTCCGCGCCTACCACACTTAGGTAACTCAGTTCTACCATTTGAGGTTTTACCCTCCTCGAACATGTCCCATTTCTTCTTCTGATCATTAGTCCTACTGGTCTGGGCAGACTGTGTGCGCGACATAAGTTGAGCCTCCTCGGGAAGATTTGTTTCCAGCATTGCCATCCTCTCAACCAACTTAGACAAGGTATGACAGGTGCGGACCGAGTAGTGGATTCACAATTCAACTCTCAAACCACGATGGAACCGGTGAACCTGTACTGCCTCTTCCTCAAGTTCCCTTCCCACGAAAAACCTAAACCATTTGAACTCCTCCTCATACTCACGTACCGTTCTGTGACGTTGGGCCAAATCTAAGACCTTGGACTCTAGCCAGTCCCAAGCCTCTGTAGGGAATTACTTGCGGTTGAAATCCACTTCAAAGTCTGCAAAACTCCTTAGGTTTTCATTGGTGCACTTGTCCAAAGCCAGCCACCAGTTATTCACATCCCCTTCCAGGAAGTGGATGAAAGTGGATGACTATGTCTCGCTTGTAGTCTTCTTGACAACGATTATAACTAAACTTCGGGACCAACCGGCTCCTCCACTAGTGCGTCAATAGGGTCGACACTACCTTCCTCACTGCCCTTGCGGGTGGGTCCATCTCGGCCACCTAAGCCACCTCATTAACTCGATCATTAGCTATAGGTGCAGCTGTTGGAACTGGTGTTGCTTGGCCCACATACGAGTTTACCAGTGGCGTGAACACCTGGGTCAGAACAACCATCTGAGTTCCCATAACCTTCATCGCCTCTAAGACATACTTCATGGATGGTTCTGCAGATCGATTCCTCGGTCCTTCTGTACCATCGACCACACCAACGTTCCAGTCGACATTGTGCTCAATGTTGGAGGATTCACCTTCCCCTTCACGCTCCTGCTGCTGCTGATCATCAACTCCATCCACATGAACCCCAGTAAGGTTGGCTGGGTCAATACGTAATCCCCTCTAATTATTGCCTAAATTTAGATTGGTTGGCAACAAGTATGTGGGGTTATCGCCATCTGCGCCCACCTGGCCGGATGCTTCAGCCGCTTTCTTACTCTTTCGGGTCTTTCCCGATTTGCTTTTTCCACCCTAAGGATTCTAAATAATGTTAGTACACAAGACATAACATATCACAAGCACACAATCCCTAGGCTAAGAAATCGAGATACCTTACTGTGAGAACCCCTTAGCCAGATGTGTGGTGACACTACCATAACCCAAACTATCCTAGAATCAAACATGCTATGATACAAACTTGTAAGACCCAATCAGGGGTTCCTAAAACCAACAACACCAGCGGCCTTAACTCTAAAACTAAACGGCCATTTGATCCATTTTAAGTCAAACATTCTTTAAGTCATTTCCCATATATTGAAGTTCATATCAATCGATCAGGAAAAGTATAAAAACTAAGCTAAATCGGTACTTTATAAATCATAAAATGAGATTTGTTACATAGGTTTAAGTTTCACAATTGGCTTTCATAAGTTCATTCCTTAACCTATCACACCACACACCACCACACGGCTTGAGTCTTCACAGCTCCTTAGCCTTGTCACGATAAAACTCAGATCCTGAAACCAAACAGATCATATCATATAAATCATAATTCGATATCCTAACAATTGATTCTAACCATGCATGGTTTGATTCCCTAATTTTCTTTATCATTCTAGCCACATAACTGGACCGGCCTAGGCCTTGGTCCAACCCATCCATCCTTAGATCTAATCAACCTGATCACATCTATATAAGATGAAGAAGGGTGATTAAGTAAAAGAGACATATGGATGTAACGGACCACCAATCGGCCCAAAGACAAAACTGGACAGGCCAATGGTCTTGGGTGATGGTTTGCCGATCACACCACTCACCTTGGGCTTGTTCTCAGGTGGGCTCAAGCCCTTCTACATGCCTCTTGTTTCCATCATGGATCGATCTCTTTCACCCCAACCAAACTCTCTAGCCGGAATGAAACCACCACCACAATTGGCCTTGCCTTTTAGCCGATCTCTTTGTCTGTCTCTCTTTCTTTCCTTTCTCTCTCTCTCTCTCTCTCTCTCTCTCTCTCTCTCAACAATGGGTGCTTCTTTCCTTGTGGATAGGGGTTGTTCCAATCCCACCCATTTGGCTAGTAACCTCCCCTAGACAGGCCAAACATGGGCCTAGTTCCATTGCCCAAACCTGTGGCTTGATTGCATGTGACTGACGGCCCATGGCCACCTTGGGTCGACCATACAGTCGAGTAACTGCCCAGACCCGACCCAACCCTCTAACCACCCAGTGGAATGAGCTAGTAGTACAGCTGGTCGAGCTTCATGCTCACATCGTCCATATCCCTTATCCTTGTTTCCTTGTGCATTTGGCTAAGTCTCAGCTTTCTTATTTACTTAACCATATTATTAGGCCCTAGAACACTGGTCCTTAGGTCATACGACTGGCTTTCTCATTCCCTCAAACCATGGTTTATCCCAACAATCTTATCTATAATCGGGGACATGACAATCACAATGAGATCATACAAGTCTGGAAGAAAAGAAATATGACCAAGCGCAGTCCTCAGTTGTTCTTGATTCCTCATTTCTCATATGGTGTCAGAAAATAAATAGTGCACAGCAGAGTCTTCTCACAGAAATTTGCAAAGGTTTGAGCACTCCTCAATGCTGAGATGATAGACAAAGGAGAAGAGTCTATGAACTCTTTCACGAGCAGTGTAATCAAGCTTAAGAAAGTAGAAATTGAGACTTGTTTTTGGCAGGTTCTCGTTTTTGTCTATACATCATATAATATCCAAAAGCCAAAAAGAAAATCTGAGCTCGTATACACGCTTGAACGAGTCGGTATCTTTCTTACGTAGGAAGGTTACAACTGATCAAGGCAGTTCGTATAAGCATAGTGAATTCTAGCCTCTGCTTTTAGATTAACCGGATAATTCATAAAAGAAGTTGAATAAGTGTACTCTGCTTTTCTCTGGTCAGATCCAGAGCAAAGACCACAGGTGCAAAAGTTGCTTCGAAAGATATATGTTCACTCAAAAGTGAGGGAGGGCTGAGGCTAAGGGGATAAAAAATGTGAATAAAGTATATGACTGAAAATTATATAGAGGTTGTTATCCGGAAAGTCCTTGTGGGATAAGTGGATTCATTACTGAGAGGTGAGTGTTAAAAGCCAGCTTGGTTTTTAGATGTGGAGGAAGATTCTTCAATTGAGAAGTGTTGCAAAAAAAATCATATGAAAGCTATTGACAATGGAAGTAATACTTAATTTTGGTTTGACAGATGGTCGAAACTGAGCATTCTATCAGGCCTGTTGGGCGATAGAGGTATTACCGATATGGGCATCATGAGGGGTGTTATGTTGGAGGAAGTAATACATAACCAATGGAGAAGAAGGAGACACAATTGGGCTCTTCTTAATGATCTGGAAAAAGAGATCGATATTTTCAGAAAAAACAGAATGTTGACGTCGAAGATACATATTTATGGAGGAGAGAACTAGGCTAAAAAAGTAAATTTTCTACACAGGAGACGTGGAAGCTAAACAGAAATTCTCGACTGCGCTTAGTATATTGTCGGAAAGTCTACCAACTGTTTACGAATAGATGTTTTTGACTCAACGTGGCAGAATTTTGTTAAACTGGATTGTGTTTTTGCATCAACGAAACTTTTACGAAATCATTGAAACAAAATGAGGAATAGTAGGTGAAGAATCTAAGAAGGATGAAGAGGCGATTAAGAAAAAGAACCAATGGACATGATGCCATTCAGGTAAGGTTCTCAGATCGTCAAGCAGCGAGTGAAGTGGTCCTGCCCTAGCTCTTATTTTCTTTGTTTGAACTTTACGAAGGAGGTTTCGTAAAATATTGCCAAGCTTAATTTTACGAAAGTTGCAAAAAATGTTCTCGAGTTTGATTTTACAAAAGTTGTTTCGTAGAACATTTTTCAAGCTTAATTTTGTGAAGATCATTATGCAAAATGTTGTCGAGTTTATGTTTTCAAAAATTGTTTGGCATAATTTTTTTGAGCTTAATTTTGAAAAAGTTACTCCACAAAATGTTGTCGAGCTTAATTTTACGAAAATCGTTTCGTAGAAAATTTTTGAGCTTATTTTTGCGAAAGTTTATCCCGCAAAATGTTATCGAGATTAATTTTACAAGAAATGTTTCGTTAAATGTTATCGAGTTTGGCTGTACAAGATCCTTTTTTTGGAAAACACATGTTTTGCGGCTGTTCCGCCAGTCTTGTTTCCAAGTTTTAATATCAGAAACTCTCGCTGTGGTGTCTTAATGTCGACTAAACTAAATCGGAAATTTTCTCGTTTCCCTAGGATTGATCCGAAGGAGTTTTGAGTAGTTTTTCCGAAGCAAGCTTAGTGGATAAAAGATTATAAAAGCTTCGACCGCAAGAGCTGTCAGCGAGTTATCTATTACAAGCAACCTAAAACCTTAGACCTAACTTTTTCGCAGCTCAAAAACAAAAGATGAAGAAGACACGAAAATGTTATGTTGATTTCAGACTGGACCTTATGAAAGGCTGCCTACGTACCCCTTTCGAGGATGAAGCCAAACATAGTTCATTTAGAGAGTTTGAACAAGAGACTGAACTGCATGGGCAAGTTCGTCTAGTATGAGTGCAAGTCATAGAAACCGAACTTGTCGAAGATAAAGCCTAGTGTTTCTAAGTGCAGAGAGTTCTAGAGTCTCAAGAGAGTCCTATGCATCTCTCGCCTTGGCTTCTCTTATATACTCCTCCTAGGTCGGTTTGCACCTTCCTTCTCTACCCTTGGGTCGAATTTATCGATTTGCGGAAATATTCTATTTTTCTTTGATCTTCGTGATTATCTTTGAAACTTGACATTTATCCTTCTCTTACAAATAAAAATAAACAATCATACTAATCTCAGGCTCATTCTTGTCTAAAACCGCAAGTGGACTTTTAGTCGCGTTTTAGACCTCTTTGGGCCATTTTTCGATTTTGAGCATTTTTACGATTTCTTTGAGAAATCACCTTTGATACGATGCTGGTTTTATAAAAGAGTTTAAATCAATCATACAGTCATGACATCTGTATTTTAAGTTAATCGTCGCTGTTTTTTACGAGAATGATTTGAACTTATACGAGAAAACAAGTCTTCGCGGTTTTTATTGTAAAACTCCAACGGTAACTCTGTTCAAAATGAAACACGAGACAGCATGTTCGTGGCCTGATAGAGAGATCTATGAGACAAGACGAGAGTGCCTGATATTGATGTGATGCAGTCGTACTTGCCTTATTGTGAGCTAGTTTGAAAGGATCCGAGATCGCCCTAGGGCGAGCTGACCTGAGGAGCTGAGCTCGCCCTTGGGCTTGCTGGCCTTTGAGGTACTGAGCTCGCCCTAGGGCGAGCTGACCCTTGAGGGACTGAGCTTGCCCTGGGGCGATCTCCCCGAGGAACCGAGCTCTCCCTAGGGTGAGTTGGCCATTTAGGGAACTGACCTCGCCCTAGGGCGAGCTGTCACGAGGAACTGAGCGCGCCCTTGGGTGAGCTGGCCTTTGAGGCACTGAGTTCGACCTAGGGCGATATGACCCTTGAGGGACTGAGCTTGCCCTGGGCAAGCTGATCCGACGAACCAAACTTTCCCTAGGGCTAGCTGGCTGTTCGAACGACTGAGCTCGCTCTAGGGTGAGCTGAATCGAGGAACCGAGCTCGCCCTTGGGCGAGCTGGACTTTGAGGGACTTAGCTCGCCCTAGGGAAAGCTGACCTATGAGGGACTGAGCTCACCCTAGGGTGAGCTTACCCGAGGAACTGAGCTCACCGTGGCCATTTGAGATATTGGGCTCGCCCTAGGGCGAGCTGACCCAAGGAACTGAGCTTGCCCTTGGCCGACCCGGCCTTTGAGACCATCTCCAATGGTTTACTCTATTTTTTACACTAAAATAGAGTGACTCTATAATAGAGTTGGAGTTTACTTCAATGTTACTCTATTTTAGAGTGAAAATTAGAGTGATGAACGAAAAAAAGCAACTTACTCTATATTTGGAGTAAACCTATTTTTCACTCTATTATAGAGTGAGAAATAGAGTACCATTGGAGCACTTTTTACACTAAACTCTATTTTAGAGTGAAAAATAGAGTGGGGTTGGAGATGCTCTGAGGGACTGAGCTCGCCCTAGGGCGAGCTGACCCTTGACGAACAGAGCTCGCCTGGGGGCGAGCTGACCCGAGGAACCGAACTGACTCTAGGGCGAGCTGGCCGTTTGACGGACTGAGCTCAAACCTTCTTTGGGGGGTTCTGACGGTTAGAGAAGTGTTAGTAAACCTTTTATCCTTTCCATTGTCATTTTCTGCAAGTCATTTGTTGAAGAGATCAGATTTCTAATTCCAGAATGTGTCGCACAAGCTCTTTTTCTTAAATTTTATTTGAGAGTTTTCTTCCATGAAATATTTCTCTGAAACTTTCAGGAGTTAATTTCGTTGTAACCGATTTTGACCCCAACAATTATCCTCTTCAGATGTGGGAGTAATCGTCTCATTTGCATTAAACCAAGCTTGAAATTCGCTATCTGCATATATTACTTGTTCCAAAGGATCTTTGTCAATCCCCCTAAATAGCTTATCCTTTCTAGCCTTCCAGATATACCAAATTATCCAAGGATAACGATCCAGGTCGAGTTCTAGATGGTGTCGCTGATAGGGACCATACTTGCAGAGCTGGGGGACATTCAATTATGGCATGAGTAACAGTTTCTTATGGTTCACCACATCTTGGACAGTAATTATCGCATCTCATATTACGACGATCCAGATTCCTCGTAACCGCCACATGTCCAGTTATCAATTGCCACATAAAATGACATATCTTTGAGGTGCTTTTACTTTTCAAGCTAAGGCTTGGACGTTGGTTACACGGGGCTCCAAAACTTGCGTCTCTTTGTCAGTCCTCAGTAGATATCGAGCTACCCAATATCCTGATTTAACTGTGTATAGGTCATTCCCAGTGTAATTCCAGCAAAATGTGTCGCGGTGATGAGTTAGGATTATGGCCAAACTCCTTATGATAGGTATATCAGCAGGGACAACATAATTTTCTAGTAGTCTATCATCCCATTCCTTCGAGTCCTGATTTATGAGTTCTCTAACTCTCATGTTCGGGTGCAATACTGGGGCAGAAAGGCATGTTGGTCTAGCTTGTGCAGCAGGGACCCAAGGGTCCTCTCATACCTTTACTTCATATCCACAATAAATCTTCTGTTTGATCCGCAATAGCAAAAGATTTCTTGGCCCCAAAATACTAGTCCAGACATAGGATAGGTTGCTTGCAGAGATTGTTCGTAATGGCGAACTCATTTTGTAGTATCTTCCGTTCAAAACTCGAGCCACTAACGAATTCGGATATTGAACTAGTCTCCATAGTTGTTTTGCTTGTAGAGCCAAGTTGAACTCATGGATCATCTGAAGCCAATTCCTTCTCTTGGTAAATCGAGCTTTTCCCATTTAGCATGTTGGGGTCAAAATCGGTCACGACGAAATCAACGGCTCAAGTCCCCGGAAAATGTTTATACTGAGGCTTCAGATCATGAAAGTTTTCAAAAAATAATCAAGCCTCAAGTACAAACTCACCATACGGCGATTCCCACCCTGCAAACATGGGTCTCCATATGGCGACCCGCACCCTGCAAACACAGGTTGCCATATGACGACCTGCACTCGAGAAGCATGGGTTGCCATATGGCGACCCGCATTCTGCAAGCCCATGGTTCCATATGGCAACCTGCACTCAGGAAGCATGGGTTGCCAAATGGTGACCCGCACCCTACAAGCATGGGTCGCCGTATGGCGACTTGCATTTTAGAAGCATGGGTTGCCATATGGCGACCCGCACCCTGGAAGCACGGGTTGCCATATGGAGACCTGCACTCGGGAAGCATGGGTCACCATATGGCGACCCGCACCCTGCAAGCATAGGTAGCCATTTGGTGACCTGCACTCGGAGAGCACAGGTCACCATATGGCGACCAAGGCTCCCGGAAGTCCGGGTCACCAATTGGTGACCTCATTTCTCTCAAGAAGCATCAAAGTACTATAGTTACGCTCTCATGACCTCCTACTTCGAGCTAGGGCCTTGCTGCCTCTCAATTCATCCCATCATAGTTCCCATTGAGATTTTATGATAAAAATAAGTAAGACTCGATAAACAACTTCTAGCTCAAAAAATGCAGCTCCCAGGTCGCCATATGGCAAGCTGGATCACTCCCTCTAGCTCCTCTCTCGTATCTTGATAAAACGTTATTCGTTTTGTTCCAATCGGAGTTACCGTTGGAACTTTATGATAAAAACCTCAAAGACTCATTTTCTCGTATAAATTCAAATGGATCGTATGAAACGGCAACGGTTAACAACAAAACTGTCTAAACTATAAAGAAGTTTGAACTCCCTTTAGATCGACGTCGTATCAAGAACCTCTTTTGGAGAAGTCGTAAAAACGCTTAAAGCTGGAAAATGGTCTGAGAGGACCAAAACACGGTTAAAAGCCCGCTTACGATTTCATACGAAATCAGGCCCAAAGATGCTATGACGGTTTATGTTTGTTCACAAGAGAAGATATATGTTAAAGTTTCATGATAAATAAGAGGATTCAACGGATAAATGTACAGATCATAGGAGAAAAGGGAATACTCCCAAAGTGATAAACTTGACCAAGGACAAAAAAGAAAGCGCCAAACAACCTTGAGGAGGAGTATATAAGAGAAGGCGAGGTTGGAGGCAGAGGGACATGATTTTGAGCATTCATAGCAAACTTAGAGCAATAGAAATTTATTTCCATTTTTGATAACAGGCTACAACTCAATTAGGGATTTGCAATCTTAGGTTGCTAGAACTAGGAACTCGCCAACAGCTCTTGTGGCCAAGGCTCTTTCCTTCTTATAAATGCTTAAACGCAGATTCGGAATAAGATTTCTTTGGCTCTCCTTTTATTTATTGATTCTTTAGTATTTCGTTTGTTCTCATCGTTTGACAGCGTTACGTCTGGTTTTAAGCATATTATATGGGATCTCCTGGGAAAGTTGGGGTTTCATGACTTCCTAATGTTTAAAGAAATCGACGGTGTGGATTTCGGTTCCCACATAGCCCAGTGAATTCCTCTCTTTGGTGGGTTTCAAATCCACCTGAATTTCGCAATGGCACTTGCGAGGTTTTCACATATCTCTAGGGGAGCAAGAAAGTAGACATAATATATGTTGCAAAAGCTAGCAAGATAGACTTAATCAAAACTTCATTTCCTCCTTTAGAAAGCCATCTACCCATCCATCCATTCACTATGTTCATCAATTTACATTTAGAACCACTGATAACCTTTGGGATTCCTAAGTAAGTTCCCATTACTCCTTTGTTGTGGATCCCAAGAGTATCTTTAGTCTGCTGTCTAACGTCTAGGACAATTCTCTTACGAAAGAGTAGAGAAGATCTATCAAAGTTGATACATTGGATGCTTGTCTAAGTTTGCTAGCACTACCACCTATGTCGAGAAAAACCTATGTGGCCGTAACTCGCTTAGCGATAGACAAAAAAAAAAACAAAAAAGATTTTAAAGATTTCTGACTGGACCTTATGAAAGTCTGCCTACGTACCCCTTTCGAAGATCAAGCCAAACGAGTTCAATTAAAGAGTGGAACAAGAGATCGAACTGCATGGGCGAGTTCGATTAGTAATCGAGTTCCAGTCATCGAAACCGAATTTGTCGAGAATAAAGCCAAAGGTTTTTAAGTACAGAGAGTTTTTAAATCTCAAAAATCGTCCTTGTGCTCCTTGCTTTAGCCCTCCTATATATGTCTTCAAGGTCGGTCGCCGTTTTCTGCTTTTGCCTTTGAGGCCAAGTTTATCTCTTCGCGGAGATATTCCATTTCCCCGATCTTTGTAATTATCCTTGGAAACTTAATAATTATCTTCTTCTGTGAATAAAAGATAGACCGTCATAATAGTCTTAATCGGAATGAATCACAAAATTTCTTTCGTCTAAAATTGTAAGTGGGTTTTAGCTGCGTTTTAACCTTTTTCAGGTTGTTTATCGACTTAAGCGTTTTTATGATTTCTTTGAGAAATCACCTTCGGTATGACACTGGTTCTATAAAAACTTTAAATCAATCGTATAGTCGAGGACTAGGGTGTTTAAGGTAACCGTTTCCGTTTTATATGATCAATTTGAACATATACGAACAAGTCTTTGTGGTTTTTATCGTAAGGTTTCCAAGGTAACTCCAATTGAGACGAAACAAGAGTTAATTTAGTCGAGGCCCAAAGGAGAGGAGATGGCCTTCGTATGGTCTGTGCCACTCGCCGTATGGCAAGCTGGGATCGGATCGTCCCACTCGCCATATGGCGAGCTGGGCGCAGACCATCCTACTCGCGATATGGCAAGCTGGCTTGGATCGTCCCGCTCGCCATATGGCGAGATGGGCTCGGTTTGTCCTGCTCTCCATATGACGAGTTGGGCGTGGTTTGTCCCACTTGCCATAGGGCGAGTTTGACCAGATCCTTCCTACTCGCCGTATGGCGAGTCGGACGTTGTCCGTTTTGGTCGCCATTCAAAAAGTTGGATGAGGGGGAAGCGTTTTTGATACTTCAAAGATTTCTACTTCGATCCATTCTAAATTTTTGGGGGGAGGGTTCCCGAAGAGTAGCAATCTTAGACGTTGGTTTCCAGATTTCTGTTTTTGACCCTAACAGTTAACCCTCCAGCCTGCAAGTTTCGAGCAAGATTCTTGCGGGCGAGTGATATTTTTAATTGGAATCTACTGCTAGGAATGCTTTTCCTTTTTCTCTCAAAAACTTTTGTTGAGATAATTTTATTGCGGAGATTAAGCTCATCCTCATATTCCTTTAAGGTGTTGGATTTTCATTCTTTAATCCTCGTAAAATAGAATGTGGTAATATTGGGGCTGAGCCTTATGAAGTCTGCCTACGTACCCTTGTCAAAAGGATCAAGCCTTTCGTAGTTCTTCTTGGAATTAAGATTTTTATGACCTGTTTTCCAGGAAGACCTTTATCGTCTGGTTATGTGTCGTGTAAAGACTTTCAAGCATGTTTCTGCCAATGGCATTTTATATTCGACCTGTGTTAGTCTCAGGACTAGCCTCGTAGGCTGTTTGGTAAGAACTGAGCATCTCTACAAAGACCTTTTGGAAGTGCTGACAAAAAAATTGGATTTCTTGTATAGTGAGCTATATTATCCTTGTCGGATGTATGAGACCCTATCCATGTGGGGATGGATAATATGTTTAGGACGTTAGATTTCGTTTGCTGTGATCAGCAACAACGGAATGATAAGTGTTACAGTGCGTTTGACTGTTTGAGTTTCCAAGATGGTGAATTCATCAAGGAAGGTATTTTTATTGAAAAACGTTTCTTCAAGAGTTTGTGACGTCTTGCGATTCTGAATGTTGGTTTTTCTCTCATATGCCTCATTTCATGCTTGAAATGTTCGAGGACTTAGGGATGTTTTGCAGTATAGAAATGTTTAGGTTTGTTTACTGATGTTTGCAGCCAAAATCGTTGTTTCTGTTTGGATGCTAGATTTTTTGATTTGTGATTGAGGAATTAGGACCGAGGGCTCATGTAAATTTGTCCATGGGAAGAAGCGTCTTCCTTCACTGTGCTTTGTGAGGTGTTGGCCTTCCGAGATTTTTTTTCTTGTATTTTTAAGAATGACTCGTATAGCTCTAGGAGCTTTTTTACAAGTGTTTCTTTACATGCTGTGTTTTGTGTGTAAATTAATGCGGGATTAAAGCAAATTGTGGAGCATATATAACTTAGTCGACTGTCAATAAGCTCAAATTTTCCATTAACCGTTTGGCTGTTAGGACTTAGTTTTGTTATGAAGACTTTATCGTATGACTTCCGTTTCTGGGGTATACGATAGTTATTTTTGTAATCGCTACTTGGCGTTTATAGACAAATTGCAGATTGTCGTTTAGCCGTTAAGAGATCAGATGGGGCGGTGGTGGCTTCAATGTTTTGGTTTGGTATAAAGGTTGTGCTCAGCCGCCCTATAGCCGAGGGCTTTGTTGGTAAATGATTAGACCATGACACTTTGGTGCAAACATTAAGGTCATGCTAGTTTACGATTGTCCTTAAAGGGGATGCCGAATTCTGGTTTGAGCTTTACATGGAGGCGTAGTTGGCCGATGGCCAAATAGCGTTTGTTGAGATTGATAGGCCAAGTATGCCAGACATTCTGTTTTAAGATGGCCCATGGTCGTAGAAAACAATTCTCCACTTTAGATTTTAGCTACACGATGAATGTTTCGTATAATGTTTCCTTTAGTTGTATGAAAATTGTTTCCTTTTTATCCGAGGGGGACAAAGCTTAAGAGGCTTGACACAGGACTCATGCCGATTCGGTTGCAGGGCGACCTGCAGGGAGCTTCGTTTTTTGTTATATGAAACTTATTTAGAACAGTTCTTTGCAAGACCTGTTATGTTTTCTTCCAAATGATTTTTCATGAAAGTATTGTGAAAGGGCTTCCCGTAGAAGTAAATGGAGAGTGATTCTCGGAAATTACTTGTGGATTTTGTGAACGAGGAATATGTTTTTCTCATTCACTTTTTCGTATTGCGAAGTCGTTTTGCATGACACCGATCTTGTTTTCCCATAGACTGTCTTGTATAAAATGTTTTTATTATACGAAAGAAATCAGTGACCAGTTTTATGAAGACAGTAAATCGAAGATTTCAAAGTAGCAATGTTTCTGCAGATTTACGGGGAACTTTTCCGCTTTGATTACGACCTTTGGTGAAAGTTGCTTGGAATCACTCATGGAGTTTCACCGAAGGTTATTTCGTTACGATTTGGTCACTAACTGTCGTGTAATTAGTCTGACCTTGGTACAAGTTTTCTAATCATGAGATTGCGACAAGGGATGATGTAGAGTTTTCAAGACTATGTTTATGACGGTTTGGCTACGTCACTAGTGTTTTACACGAATCTTAAATTATCGTTTCCTTTTGGGAAAATTTTGACGGGGCATCGCATTGCCTAAGTGTTGTTCTGCCTATTGCTGCGAGAGTTTGCTTTGTCAAAAGTGTTTTCTTGATGGTGAGGCAAAAAGTTTTTGAAGTATGAGAGTATACAAGTATAGTATATGTACTAGGGGTGGGTATAATACCCAAAACCCGAACCCAACCCCAAGTGGGTAGTTTGGATCGGGTTTGGTTCCTTCATAATACCCGAACAGGGGCAGCTTCGTATTATAATGGACTTTGGGTTCGGGCTCGGATATATCCAAAAAAAAACATGGATCCGAACATACCCGAAGTACACCAATCTATATACATAGTCATATGATATAATATATAGTATATATATTAGTACATATAAACATTTATTCAAATTTATTTAAACTCATCCATATATGCCTTTTCCTTTTTTGTAATTTTCATAAATCCTAAATCCAATCATCACTTAAAACACATTAGTCTTTTTTTTATTTCTTATCGTCTTTCTCCATCCGAGACTTCGAAAAATCGGCTGCAGAGTAAGATTTTTAAAACTATGTTTCTTTTTCTTCTCTCATGTATACGTTCATTACTTCTCAGTTGTTGGGTTCACGTAAACAGATTTTTGATCGATTAATGATGTCTTATGACTGAAAGTTGCCTTGATTTATGTTATTTGTCATACAGGATTTTTAGAATATCGTGATTTATTCGAAAAACAATACCTTGATTATTATATGTATTGATTTTTCATTTGTCTTGGACTTTATTGGACCTAATGATTGCATGAGATGTTTTGCTTGTAAGTTAATTCCCGTGCATATATTTTGTTTAGGTGTGTAGTTGATCTTTGGACCTTCTATATTAATGGAGTGTTGTGCGTTAAGTTTTTCTCACTTTTCATATGAGATTTGGTTTGAAAATTGTTTTCATATTGCTACTGCTTCGTCTCTTCTTGTACAAAAGCACCGTTTTATTTGTTTTTTCTTTATTTTCTGAATTTCAATTTTTTTGGAGATACTATATATTTTCCTTATAACCTTTTTATATTTTGTAATGTTAATGTCTATTTGTTTCAGATGGATTCATCATCTCCTAGTCTAGGAAATTTTGAGAAGACAAATATGCAGAAGAACAAGCAGAGGTCAGGACATCTGATGGTCGAGGGAAACGAAAAGAATCAGCCAAAGACAGTGGAGATGCTACGAAAAATAAAAAATATTAAGAGGATCCTCCCAGCAAGGTCAGATGTATGGGCACTCTACACACGGACAAAAGAAAACCGTGATAAATGTATATGCCACTACTGCCAACAGAAATTCTCGTGCGCATCAAAGTTCTCGTGCGCATCAAAGTCAGAGACTTCAAACTTGTTGAAACATATTGAAATATGTAAGAAATGCAAGGGGTGGTCAGAGGGTCAGGCTGAGACTCAATCAGGTATTAATACAGAAGGAAATTTGAAGAATGCAAGAGTTTCTGAGACTGTTTTTAGAGAAGTAACGAATGAGATGCTTGTGATAGGAGAATTACTATTAGCTTTCATTGAAAGTGCAGCTTGGAAACACTTCTATAACAAGGTTTGCATCAACTCTTAATCTATCTTTTTGTATTTTTTACTATCTCTTCACCTATTTGTGAGTCTTGTACATTCTAATATATATGTTTGACTTTTTTTTTTGCATCAAGATAAACCTATACAACCCTCATTCAAGAAGGACATCAACAAGAGACATCGTTGAGATGTATGTTCAGAGGAAGGCAGCTCTAAAAAAATGATCTTAGCTAACAACAAAGAGTATCAGTCACCACTAATATTTGGGTCTCTCAAATAACAGGTAGTGCTTCTTATTGTTTTGTTTTGCATTTTTTTTAATCTTGTTATTCATCTGTTAATGTTGCCACATGTAGGTGCGAGTTATATGGTTGTAACAGCCCATTATGTTGATGCAAATTGGTTTTTGAAGAAGCTGATCATATGTTTTAAGTACGTCACAGATCACAAAGGTCAAACAATCTCAAATGTTCTCCTTGAATGCTTAGCTGATTTGGGAATAGAAAATATTTTCTGTGTAACTGTAGACAATGCAACAGCTAATAATTCAGCTTTAAGGAGGTTTAAAAGTAGATTTTCGTCATTGTGTGAACAGTCATTAGTGTTGGACGGGGTATTTATGCATGTGAGATGCAGTGGGCACATAATTAATCTGATTGTAAGGGACGGAATGGCTGAAGTTGGTGATAATGTGGGTGCCATTTGCAATGCTACTGCATATGTAAGGTCTTCTACAAATAGGTTGAGTCATTTGAGTTGTAGGTAGATTATGAGTGTATGCTCACAAGAGGTAGCCTTCCGTTGGATGCTAGAACTAGATGTAATTCTACATATCTGATGTTGACAACAACACTTAAGTATAGGATTGCATTCAACAAGATGGAGGCAGAGGATAAGTTGTACAATGATTACTTTTTGGAGTTTGAAATGGATCAAAGAGAGTTGGACCTCCTCAATTCACTAATCGGAAATCAGTTGAAAGGCTATGGCGCTTCCTTCTAATCTTTTACAACTCAGCCTTAGTCGTCTCAGCTTCTACCGCTCTGAATGCACACAATGCTATGAGGAGATTGTCACCATAGCCACCAATCTGATAGAACTTACCAACAGCCCAGATTCTGATTTGAGATAAAAGGCAACTGAGATGCTTAAGAAATTTGATAAATATTGGGATGTCTTGAAGAATATCAACAAGATGTTGATTGTAACAATGGTCTTTGATCCGAATAAAAAGATGGAACTTGCAAACATGTGTGTTTGAGGATTTGTACGAGAAATACACTTTGGAGTCTAAGGAAATGCATGATTCGGTCATTGATGTGTTGTTTAGTATGTTCAAGGAATACAGTGGGGGATATGGTAAAGGATGAAATGAGCAACCGACACATACTAAAGCAAGTCAAAGTCAGTCTAGCCGAAATAAGTCAATAGAAAGTATGGATTTCGTGGACGATGGTTTAGGAGGTTACATGAGGATCGATCGCGGATACAAAGTAAAGTTGAATGAGATGGGAGTTAAAGATAAACGAGATGAGTTAGAAACTTGTTTAAAGGAAAGCGTCGAGAATCATGATTTGATAAATGGTGTAGAGTAGGATGTACTTTCATGGTGTATGCGTAACAGTTCCAAATATCAAGTTTTATCAGAGATTGCTCGAGATGTACTCGCTATCCAAGTGTCTTATGTTGCATCCAAAAGTGATTTTAGCACCAGTGGTAGGATTATAGAAACATATAGGAGTTGTCTAACTCATTATGTGGAGGTTTTTATGTGTACACAGCAGTGGCTGAAGCAAGACATTAGGTGTGAATCAAAAGTGCTTACAAATGCACAAATACTTGTTGATATTGAAGAAGAAGAAAAACATCATAGAGGTATAATATTTTGCTTTAAGACTATAGTTATTACTTTATGTTAACTTAATGATCGTTTTTATATTCATTTGTTTAGAGTTTAATACAAAAGATCAAATGACACATGAAGACTGAGCTTGCTATTTGTCTAAGCCTCTCAATTATAAGGTACATTTTTATATTCTTAAATCTATATGTTATATTTTTCCTTACTTAACAATCATTTTATGCTTTTTTCTGTAGATCTTGAAGTCTTAATTCAAATGGAACTTGTTGCTTATTTTGGTTATAAATTATTTTATGTTTCGAACCTACGTTATCTTTTTTCTGGTTTTTTTCTTTGAAAACATATTTGTCTTAAGTTCTATGTTTGGTATTTGATTTTCATTAAACTTGTTGCAGTATTTTGTTTAGTTTGTTTTATGGTTACTTCGGTTCCAAACCGAACCCAAAGAGTTATTAACCAAACCCGACCCAAAATTCTATAAAACCTGAATGGGGTTTATAAGCCTAAACACGAAAATCCGAAAAACCTGAACCAAATCCGAACGGCTACCCAAACACCCACCCCTAATACGTACCTAGTCCCTCCATTTTTTTTTAAAAAAAAAGAAAACGGCTGAACCGATATTTTGAAGGGTTGAAAACGTTTTCTTTTTCGAGGATTCAGATGATCGATAATCTGGATCGATTTAAGGACAACGTTGGGATTGTGATTTGGTGATCTTCGGGTTTGATGACTTGAAGTATCTCTGTTTTAAGAAAATTGCTAGGAACGATCGGTTTTACCTAAAGTTTACGGCAATCTCAAAAGCGTTTTTATCTCTTATTACTTTCCTACAAAAACTCCAAGTTTGATTTCAAGAATTTCCAAATCACACATACCTTAGTTTTCTCAGAGATGCGGTTTATTCTCTTCTCCGTATTGCTTGCTCATTTCCTCTTTCTCTTCTTGTTTCTGTCCACCCCTTACGGACAGTAAGAATATCGGTTCTTCCTGGAGTTCTCTACTTTACTGGTCGCGTTTAGGCTGAAGCCTGTGTTGCGGTTTTGGTTTGGTGATGCATATTTTTCCGACCCGGGTTTCAGTCTGGTTTTACGAAAACAAACAAGTATCTTGTCGAAAGCCTACTGACGTGTTTGGAATAGCCAAAGGCGACCAGGAAGACTCGTTAGGCGATGAGGTTTTGGTGAGAGAGGATGGTGAGACCGTGGAGGGAGACGGATGGGCGAGTTTTGCTTCTCAGCTTTCGCTTCATCTCTTTCCTTATTCGAGAGTCTTTTTTTATGATCTTTGTTTAATTTTTCGAAGGTTGTCGGATTGCATTGATTTACGAGAGTCGTTACTACCTCGTTTTACTTTATGAACGATGTTCTGTAAAATATTGTCGAGATTAATTTTAAGAAAGCTGTTTCATAAATTGTTGTCGAGCTTCATTTTATGAAATTTATTCTGCAAACTGTTGTCGAGTTAATTTTACGAAAGCTGTTTCGTAAAAGTTTATCGAGTTTAATTTTACAAAAATTGTTTGCAAAATGTCGTCGAGTTCAATTTTAAGAAAGTTGTCACGTGAAATGTTGTCGAGCATAATTGTACGAAAGTTGTTTCGTAAAATGTTTTCGAGTTTGGCTGTATGAGAGCCATTTTTCGAAAAACACATGTTTTGCGGCTGTTCCACAAATTTAGTTTCTGGGATTTAGTATCAGAAACTCTGGCAGCGATGAGCTTAATTATTGCGACTAAACTTAATCAGAAATTTTCTCGTGTCCGTTGGATCGATCCGAGGGAGTTTTGAGTAGCTTTTCCGAAGTAAGCTTAGTAGACCAATATCGAGATTTCGCTGAATATGTTACTATCGAAGCGACGCTTGATTTTTTACGAAATCTTAGGTTCCAGAAAAAATTTAGCAGTGAGGGATACAATCTCTCATTTAGCTTAATTTAGACTTCGTCATCCGTGTTAGGTTTCGATTTATTTAATAGAGATCAACTTTGCTTATTCAAAAATTATTCGGAAGAAATACAACAGTGGGGTTGTGAACCTGATTTGTTGTGCTTCCATTTTCCGCGAGTAATATGGGTTTCACCAAGTTTTATTTTTACAACAAGTTATCGGAAAACAACTTTTGGTTGAACCCTTACGCGCCGAGATTTCTCCAACTTGGTAATGAGTCAAATTTTACGGGGTTTGATAGATTTTATCGTTGTCCTTTTCTGTTTAGACAGAGAAATCACGAGTTTTTTTTGGTGCTCTTCCTACGGCAAAAAGTCGTGACTAGGTTTTCGATTTTGTTGAGAACTGCGGCATTTTCGCAAGTGTTGGCCATAGGAGCTGTCACTGCTGGAGTTTTTCTGAGCATTTTTAAGAGCTGCAGGTTTGTCTTTCTTAATTCATGACATTGTCTTGATCAAGCATTTTGCGGCAGTGTGAGTAAGAGTAATCCGTCATTCGCCAAACTATGGAAACCGATATTCGTACCATCGTTTTTAGTGAACGGAGGAAATCCAAGAAAACCTTACTTTCTTTGAGGTCTGGATTCTATGCTAGAGCCAACAACACGTAACCAAATAAAGGCGAAACTATGTAAAAACAATAAAGCTAGTTTAGAAAAAGGAGATCTTTATTTTGAATTTGCGTATGAGCGTTTCAGAGACGAAAGCAAACATGAAATTTGTCTGGAAACAGGATTATAAAGGAAATCATATAACACAAGCAGTAAAATGGGATTTAAGTTTGCTAGCACTACCACCTATGTCGAGAAAAACCTATGTGGCCGCAACTCGCTTAGAGATAGACCAAAAAGACCAAAAAAATTAAAAGATTTCGGACTGGACCTTATGAAAGGCTGCTTACGTATCTCTTTCGAGGATCAAGCCAAACGTAGTTCAATTAAACGAGTGGAACAAGAGATCAAACTGCCTGGGCGAGTTCATCTAGTAATCGAATGCCAGACATAGACACCGAATTTTTGTCGAGAATAAAGCCTAAGATTTCTAAGTGCAAAGAGTTTTTAGAGATCAAAAATCGTCCTCGTGCTCCCTTCTTTAGCCCCCCTTATATATGTCTTTAAGGTCGGTCTCCCTTTTCTTGTTTTGCCTTCGGGCCCAAGTTTATCTCTTCGCAGAAATATTCTATTTTTCCCGATCTTCGTAATTATCCTTGAAAACTTAACATTTATCTTCTCCTGTGAATAAAAGGTACACCGCAATAGTAGTCATGGGCTCATTCTCGTCTAAAATTGTAAGTAGGCTTTAGCCGCGTTTTAGACCTTTTCAGACCGGTTTTTGACTTAAGTGTTTTTACGATTTCTTTGAGAAATCACTTTCGGTACGACGCCGGTTCTATGAAAGAGTTTAAATCAATTGTATAGTCGAGGACTATGGTGTTTAAGTTAACCATTGCTATTTTATAAGATCGATTTGAACTTATACGAGAAAACAAGTCTTTGCTGTTTTTATTGCAAGGTTTCAACGGTAACTCCAATCGAGACGAAGCAAGAGACAGTTCAGTCAAGGCCCAAAGGAGGGGAGCTGGCCGCTGTATGGTCTGTCCCACTCGCCATACGGCAAGCTGGAGAAGGCTCGTCCATCTCACCATATGCCAAGCTGGAGGCAGGTCGCCCAACTTGCCGTATGGCAAGCTGAGTTCGGATCGTCCCGCTCGCCATATGGTGAGCTGGGCTCGGATTGTCCCGCTGTCCATATGGTGAGCTGGGTAGGATTCATCTCGCGCGCCATATGACGAGCTGGGCTTGGTTCATCCTGCTTGCAATATGGAAAGATGGGCTCGGTTCATTCCGCTCACCATATGACTAGTTGGGTGTGGTTCGTCCCACTCGCCATACCACGAGTTCGACCAGGTCTGTCCTACTCGCCGTATGGCGAGTTGGACGTGGTCCGTTTAGCTTGCCATTCAGCAAGTTGTACGAGGGCGAAGCCTTTTTGATACTTCGAAGATTTCTACTTTGGTCCTTTCTAAAATTATTTCGGGAGGGTTCCCTAAGAGTAGCAATCTTAGACGTTGATTTCGAGATTACCGTTTTGACCCCAACACCATCTTCCGTATAATTGCTTCAATGAACGACCACTCCATCCGATCATAGGCTTTATGCATATCTGTTTTAATGGCCATCCGTTTATTGCGTCCATTCGGTTTAGTTCTCAGAGCATTTAACATTTCTTAGGCAATCATAATATTATCTGAAATATGTCTTCGAGTAACAAAGGCTGAATGGGTCTCTGAAATTCTGTCGGTGTAACTTTCTTTAATATTTGGCATAAGATCTTAGAGATTATCTTATAGCTAACATTACATAACCTGATGGGTCTGAACTGAGACATCTTATTCGGCTTAGCTATCTTTAGGATGAGGCATATAATTGTATCATTTAATCCATTTGCCATTGATCCTTCAAACAGGAATTGATTAACCATATGAGTTAAATCCTCCTTTACAATATCCAAGATTTTTGGATGAAAAAGAGCAGTCATTCCATCTGGCCCTGGGGCCTTCTCTGGGTGCATGGCAAGGAGAGCTAATTTGACCTCCCATTCAGTGACCGAAGCTGTAAGACTGTCATTAATTGACTCAGTAATTGTTGTAGATACCTCATATATCACTTCCTCTATATGTTCTGGATTAGAGGACTCAAAGATTTACCGAAAGTAACTTGTAGCAATGGCTACCAGTCCTTCCTCATCCTCTACAACATTTCCATTCTGACCTACAAGATGTGTGATCTCATTCCTTGCCGTCCTTTCCTTCGTCAAAGCATGGAAATTTTTTGTATTTCTATCGCCTTGTCTTAGCCAAAAAATTCTACTTTTTTGTTTCCATAACATATCCTCTGCTTTAAGAGCATCAAATAGTTCCTTCAGAGCTTTTGTTATCTCCTCAATCGTAGCATCATCATTCGAGTACAGACCCTCTACTTTCTCTTTTAGATCCTCTAACAGCTTTTCTGGGTTCAAGTTGTGCTCTCTCCTCCACTGACATAAGGCTTTTCGGCAACTTGCAATATGTTCCATAATATTTGCATCAAGAGAAAGATCAGGAGATTTCCATCCCTCAAGAATTAATTGCCGTAGTTCCTCATTATCCAGCCACCTTTTGTCAAAAAAAAATATTTTTAATTTCCTCGTTGGTTTTGTGAGAATGTTTGCTAGGATCGGACGATGGTATGATCCCCATAACCTCATATACTTCACAGAATAGTGAGGGAACTTCTCGTGCCAATCCTCATTTCCAACAGCTTTGTCTACTCGACATCTAACAGTTGTTCTTCCTCCTCTGTTTCCTCCTACCCATGATAACATATTCATGGTGAATGGGAACTCCAACATCCCACAATCACTAAGCATTTTCTTAAAAGGAAGAAACGAGCTGTTAGCGTCTTGTCTTCCGCTTTTCTTTTAATTATGGTCAGTAATCTCATTAAAATTCTCCTATCATAAACCAAGGTCCAATTTTTGTTACTGAAAAACGTGTAAGACGTTCACAAACTTGATCTCTTCTTTCTAGTTGACATGGTGTGTTGTTTGTTGTTCTAGCAGGGTATAAATATCCTAAACAATCAACTATCAAATTAACCCTAATCTTAACATACACAACAATACTCTTGCCAAGAGAGATCATGTGTAGTACTTAGGGATCAAATCTACATAGAGCAAAGGCACACAATAGATTTCTTATTTCTAAAGATTAAGCTAGGTAAATATATATATTGGTGGTGAATAATCAAATTAAGGAAATATTCCTTGTCAAGAAGTAGGATGCAATATGGAAATATGCTACTAATGCAAATATGGAAATATGCTATTAATTAACTAGATATAAATATGAATGTAAATATGTTAGATCTAGGGTTTCAAGCTAAATGAATTATAGGGGATAGGAAGCATGGAAATATAAATATACTAGAACTCAAATGTTATATTCTGACACATAAATCATAGATGAAATAGATATTAAATATAAATAGATAAAAACCAAAGGATTTCCATGAGGACTCTGAAGGAATCTCTCCTTTCTCTCTCAATCCTAATACAAAATGAATAGAACTAAAATCCTGTAAAAAATCCTCTTTTCTGTCTTTCTCAAGACATAAATATAAAGCCCTAAATTTAGGTCAAAACTCGTCCATGGTATTTTTGTCATTCTGACTTGGGCTTTGATCATCGATCGATAGCATGTGTTCTGGATCGATCGATCTTGGGCTTTAATCATCGGTTGACGCCACGTGTATTCCATCGATCGATGGCTTTGCCGAATCCCTAGATGATCAGCTAAGGATTCTTCTCCTCTAGATGCTCCAAAAGCTTCAAGTATCTCATATATGTCCAAATTGTTCTTGGACCTGTAAATACTCTAAAACATAGTCTAGACACACATAATAGACTCTAAATAGAGCCAATAACATGGCCTAAAAGTGGTAATAAATAGGCTATATCAACTCCCCCAGACTTAACCTTTTGCTTGTCCTCAAGCAAACAAATTTGTGAAAGTGGTTTTGAAAAGTGGAGACTAACATAATATCTAAGTATAACTATCACCCTACTTTGTTGCAACCACATCCTATCAAGTCAATGACAGAGAAACTTTATGTACCCTATCCTAGTATAGCAACCAAAACCATTCTACCAACAACTTAGCAAATACTAGCTTGACTCTCCCCTCTACTGATCTCATTTCATTGCATAAAATAAAAGTGCATGCTTTACCTTGGGAGTATCGATCAAAGGACACATGGATTCTTACCTCTACAAGTATTTGGCACAAAGTCGTCTCTGATCTCTTTCTTCCCTCTTTTCTCTTTTCTTTGTATCTTTTTAGATTTCTTCTTCTTTTATTTTATTTTTTTTTCTTTTTTTTTTTGGCAAAATTTTAGGCGAATAATGGGGTCATTGTTAATTTACCTATCCCTTGCTTCCAACAATATGTGATCATTCCTCTGAATTAGAATAATGGGGTCATTGGTAATGTACCTACCCCTCTACATCTCGGAAAATCATCTCAATCTTTTAAGCTTTTAAGTAGATGCTGAAGAGAGAGAGAGAAGGGAACCAAATGTGCAATGACTTATACCTACATACTTGCAGAAGGAACCTGATCCAGTGTATACCAAATCTCAAAGTAAGCTAATAACGTCAGGATTTGTGCAGGAAATCAGCTTCGGTTCCTTCAAACTTTCTAAGCAAGGGTGGTATATGTGGCAGGAAGATCCACTTTAGTATCTCTAGTAATCTCTGCAAACAACCTTCTAAGAATAGTGCTAAAGTGTAGTTAGTCAATAATAAATCTTGATCATAATCCCCTTTTGACTCAATAAAAGTTTTAGAAAAACTTATATATATATATATAGCAAATAAAACTAAAAAAAAATAAAATAGAGTTAGCGAACATTCCCCAGACTTAAATTACACTATCATAGTGTAATCTGTCCCAGATTGGTTAGGAAAATTTAAATCATAAGTAAGTAGTTAAGAGAGAAACTTGATACCAAACTTTGTAATAAAGTGTCGATTGATGTGAGGTATGTTGTATCGATCGATGATCGCGATCCATTGTCGACTGATGTGTATGCTTCGAACTCGAATGATGGTACACCTGTAGGTTTTACTCTCTTATTTTTTTATATAAATATAAAACTGATTGCTGATGGTGACCGTCGTTCAACACAGTTAAGTGGCGATCGATCAATGCTAAGGTTAGGCCGACGATCGGTGCTGGCCAGCCATTGATCGATGCTCTGTGCAGACTCATGTTCCTTTTTCTTTGAAAAACTGTAATAATATAATAAAATCTAAAATTAGTCTAATATAATTAAAAAACTAATTAAAACCTACTAAACAGTGGGTTGCCTCCCACTTAGCGCTTGGTTATAGTCTTAAGCTCGGCGTATAAAATTTTTGACTAGTATGGAGGTGGATCAACACTTGGAAAACAAGTTTCCAAATCTTTTCTGCTCATTTGAAACCATGTACCAATAAAGCTCATCATTGCTTCACCACTTCTTGTTTTCTCATTCTTTGTAACCTCTCTAGCAACCTACATTGAATGCATTCTTATTTATAGGTTCTCAATACTGCGCTGTAGCATTCTAAGTCTTGCAGTTGTAGTCTCTGATAAATCTTCCAGCTGTTAAGAAATATCTTCCTTCATTAGGCTTTAAGAAAAAGCAATCTCATCAAACATATCTTCCAATTTTGTTTCTGCTATTGACTTCTGTTTGTTGGCTTCAGTGTCGATCGATGGTCGTAGGGTGCCGTCGATCGATGCTCGTTCATCTTGCCTAATCGCATGTTGTCTTTGTATAGTATCCAAATCTTTCTTCATCCCATCTATGCGTGTAGTCAAACCGGTGAGGCATTTGTCTATATGATTATAGACATCATCACGCCTCGTGTAGAACTCATCCATTGACATCTTTTGAGCTTTGTAGATCTCATGCATAATATCATCAATCTCTGCTCTGCTGCATGTTCTTTGATTCTCCATACATATACTGATCCCTGTTACATGTTTTGGTAAACATATGTAGCTCTGCTCAAACATAGTAGCTCTCTCTATAACTGCTTTGATGTCTTCAGCTTGTACATTCACTACTCTTCTGTGTGTAGCTCGTGCATTACCATTCTCATCTCTGTAGATGCCATACTCATCTTTCTTTAAAAAATTATTCTGCCCTTAACATCATATGCTCTCGTACCATGCTCGATACAGCCGTCGGTCGATGTTGGGTGTGTCCCGTCGATCGTTGCTGAACTCTCCAGATTATAGGCAGTTGAAGTACGAAGTTTGTGAAACTTTGGAAGGGTGCTGTTGAACAATGCACGATGTTTGTTGTCGTAGATCTAAGATATGGAGATGTGTATGGAGCTGAATAATGTGCTTCTCAATGTCGATCGATGCTGAATAATGTGCTTCTCAATGTCGATCGATGCGCGTTTATCCACTTTCGCCCAGCTGGCTTCATCCGATACTAGGTCGTGATATTCAATCAGCTCTCCTTCTCCATCGATCGATGGTGTATGGTGGCTGTCGATCGATGCTTGATTACCAAGTTGTTGTCCGAACAGATTTCCAGCTCGATTGGTTATTGCAAGCGTTCTGCCATCATCTGAATTTAGTTCCGACTCTGCTTATTGGTCAGTATTGATCGATGGCGAATGGTTTCCGTCGATCGAAGTCGATTTCCTGAGTTGATGTGTAATTTGAAAAACACCAGCCTCTTCCATTGCAATACCACAATACTCGATTAGCTCTTCTTCTCTGTAATCTTTGTCGTACTCGAGGTAGGTTGAGGTGTAGTTGCCATCTGTGTGGCAGGTGTTGATCGGTTCTGGGGTTAGGATGTTGATCGATAACAAAGGGTGGGTATCAGCTGATTGCTGAACAGAAAACGTGTGACACCCCCAATAGTAGATTACCGGAAATGACACAGTCGATGCTCCCCGAAAGCCGACGCAAGGTTCTCAAATATTTCCAAGTTCCTTGGACTAGCAATTTGAGAACATCGACGCTCCTATCAGATATCACTTAAGGCTTTTCAACCCGACCAAACAATACCCGATAGTTAGTTCGTCACGGACAAGGACTAATATCATATGGAGCCCGCACTTTAAAAACAATCTTTATACATTATATAATTATTCTTTCAAAAGAACCTTACAAAATTTATCGGTCGACTTTGTAGTTATCGGAAAACAAAATTTATACAAAGGATAAAATAAAACGTCTTTGCAAGGATAATAAATCTATCGTTGGCTAATGATGTTCCTTCCCATCCTAGAGTAAGGTCTCCCACGTACTGGTAACCTGCATCACAAATGAGTCATGAGTAACTAGTTTACTCAGTGAGTCTAATCCCACACCCCAACATATATCAATAAAATCCCGAGCAATGAACTCCATTTGTATGCAGTGGAAATATATTCCATAACTAATAGAAAAATATATAAGGCCTATCATTCCATCAATGTGAATCTTATATTAAACATCACCTCTACGATATCCGCCATTCACTCATACTTATAATATATAGATATATGCTAAACCCGGAAAACCACCAAGGCTAACCGAGCCTAGCGGGAAAATAAATTTAACCTTCATCTCCATCAGATATTCCAAGATCGAACATCTAACGCTGCATGCAGTTACACGGCCTCCAGGGAGCGACCCCATCATCGTGTCTTCGTGACCTTGTTACATATCGCAGGACCAGTTCACGGTAATGCGGGACTTTCGGGAGAGTGAGTATACAATAAGACTTCACATGATTTATACTTATATACTTAATAATATACTTATATATTAGTACTTGAGAACAAGTACTAAGGCTCGGGATAAACCTCAATTAATAATTCATAATATTTCTGAGGTGTTTACATAAGTAAACACCTCACATTCAATTATAGATTAATTTACTTTACTTATCAATCAACCATATTCAGTATGCAATCATGCATACTCATTCATAACTTATTCATCATCTATCTAGACTCACCATTAAATCCATGAGATTGGCTAAAGAAGACTAGACTCGAGCTCAAGCTAATCACACTCCACTTGAATCCTGATTTAAGACAACCAGAAGAATCCGGCTGATCCCACCACTGACCTCGACCATCTGAATCAGAGCATTTCGGCGCAGACAATCATTAATCCAACAGTTCTGTTCTGAAGAAGCAATTTAAATCAGACTAGTTCGGTTCAGGACAACCTTTAATATTTCAGTTCAAGGATAGCTCAGCTTGGTCAAGTTAAGATCAAACCAATATCAATTCAGTTTAGAATAAAATTAATTTAGTTTGGATTAAATCCAATCAGCTCATATCTGATTAGTTAACAGTTGCATGAGACTGATTTAATCCAAAACTAACTAAACTGAATTGTACAATAGCTTAGATAACTGATCCAGACAGTAGCTTAAGATATCATCAACTAGTTCTAATCAGTTCACAACAGCTTAGCTTGGTTCTACTCAGACCAGATCAGTTGAAGACAAGTTCAGATCCTAGACAGAATGGCTCAGATCAGTACTAGACAAGATCACATCTATTCGGTTAAACTTAGCTAAGTATTCAAGTCAAACCAAATTACTATTTAGGAAAGTCGATTCAACAACTCTACGGTCCGCTGGTACTTGACTTGATTATAGTTAAGTGTATTCCCGAATTCTTTAACTAGGTCTGTCTTTCTAGTTGATGAGTAAGTCGACCAATGTTAGATTTGACTAGATTTAGTTTTCTGTTTTGTCAAAACCGGTTCAAATCAAACATTGTCTGAACTCAGCTGATACACCACGTAAGGATGAAGCCACGCCCAACCTGATCAGTACCATATCAAGTCAAGTTTGAATTCATTCAGAAAAAATCTCAAAGTGTAGCCAAACCAACAGAACTTCTCACAGAAAACTGATCCACAAACATCTTACCGATCAAAATCAAAGGCTGATGAACATGGGTGATTCTCAACTTCAGAACACCAAAACTTCAGATCTTAATCACAAAAATACTCACTTATTAAAATCACAAGATGGTGAAAAAGGATCGTCCAAGCTCACTTCTCTTCTCTGAATTTTCTTGAATTGTTTCTCTGAACTTTCTATAAATTTTTCCGTTAAATTTTCTCTCTTCTCTCTCTCTGATTTTTCTGTATTTCTCTCTGGATTAATCACGACCAGAATGAAGGAGAAGGAGACAAATACATTGAGAGGAGTTTTTGATGAGTGTACAGCTTGTAAACCAAAGCAAGGATGAGAATAGACAGCTAGCATCCTACTTCATCATTTCTGTCCAATGAAGTAACCAAGCAGCTGAACCTTTCCTCCCAATGAAGTAATATCCAAGCAGGTGTGCAACTCACATGACTTTTAATGTAGCAAACAGGCAGGAAGGTGCATGGAACATGACTGGTCAAGCAAGCAAGCAGGTGAAAATCATGTGCATCATACATGACCGGCCAAGCAGCTGAACGGTCTTTTTGGGCAGTTTTCGACCAAACGTTTCCCATCCATTGGATCTCGTCTTTCTTTTAGATAAATTCTTTCAGCTTAATAAAACTTGACCATAATAATTAAAAATCAGTCATAACTATCAAGAGAAGGTCTTTCGACCACACGACAGTCTCATCGAGACATTAATTCATCAAGTCAATTTTATTTTAATTTTGATGGACAAACTCGAAAATGGTCGAGCGGAATTTTTCTCGACCAAAAATTCATTGGTTTGTGAGGGTTATTACATTCTTCCCTCCTCAAAAGAATTTGTCCCCGAATTCTCATAATATAGTTTTACACACTTTACTGAACACTGGAGGCTCTGCAAAGACTTCATAATAATCAACTCTAAACTTATCCTCATCTTCCCATGTCAAAACAACTGATGGTTGGTTCCCCAAATACTTGATTTTACCAAGTTTTCTGATCTCAAATCTTCTGATATGGTGCTCACCTATCCGCAAAGGACCTTTAGGCTAGGCGAGTTGAGGTTGAAATTTTCTGGTCTCAACAGTTCTATCATATTGGATCTGATATATGATTACGCAACATTGGCTCACAAATTTTCAAATGCATAACTGAAATATTCTCTAGTCAATGGATAACCTTTCCAACTCTGATAACCAGTCAGTACTCGGTACAAATCAGTGTACCAGATTTCCGATTTTCCAACTTTTCCAAACCGATCATTTCTTTTCCGATCAAACATTTTCAAGATTACCAATTCTTTACAACACATAACTCTCATATACTGCAATCTGCATACTTCTTTTGACAGTTTTGAGTCTCTGAATACCATCACTTCTAAAATATTTTTATCTGTCTTTCTCCCATACCAACAACATGAAATGTGGAATGTTAAGTGATGTGCCATACATGAAGGTAGCATCTTTGGTCGGGTCAATGTCAACTTGATTAACCGTGCAACAATCAAACAAGAACATGCACGATCAATCACGCTAACATGGGTGCTACTCTCAAATACACACACTCACCCATTCCAAGAATGATTTTCCTTACAGTATTCTATACACTTCTGATATACCTGAGACCCTCTTCATAATCTTCTGAACAATTCAATTTCTCTGATGTTTCCCATATCCAAGTATGGTTCTATTGCTTTCTGATTTCTTCTTCTGTCTAGCAGCTAAGGATTCAACAAGTTCGTCTATACCAAGCTTAATTCACCAACTGAGTACTCTTGTATGATGAATTCGTACTTTCTGTACTGATACATCCTTGGCATTCCCATATGCCTTACGGTCATACCTCTTCTTGCACTCATCAATCTTCTTCAGCATTCACTTAACATCTCTTTTCTAATTATCCATTTTAATCTTCTGGTAGAACTTGAGTTCCTTCTCTCACGTCTTTTACTGACTAACCTTGTCTACAGAACAATCCTCATATCTTCGACTGAAATTATCTTTATTATGTTCCTCCTAAGTTTTCTTTAAGTTTTAATTCTCTAACTGAGTTCCTTATATATGAATAGATATGCCATCTTGATTTACTACTTGCAATCTTGAAAACTCTTCATTCCTTCCTTATAAAGCAGCCTAATAAATTGCTTCAATTTCTGCTTCATGATTCTTGAGATCCTTCTCAATATCGACCCCGAATTTCGACTCCTCAAAGCATAAGCAACAACATTTTCTTTCCCTAAGGCTTCTTTGATCAGTGGACAGTTTGATTCCTTCTCCATATTGAAATGGTTACCAAATTTGATGTAAAACAAAACTGTCGCCAACTCCATCTCTTGCATCGGATAATTTAGCTATTCTTCTTTAGTTCCCTTGATGCATAAGCGATTACCTTATCGTCTTGCATTAGCATTTACGTAAACCAATACACGATGCCTCCATGCAACAGTATATGACTGGTTAGGCTCAGCAAAGCTAAGATGTACATAGACGTTGAGATTTCCTCTAACTGTTTGCGTACTTCATCAATACTTTTACTCCATTCGAAGTTAACACCATTATCAGTCAATCAGCTCAGTGGTTGAAATGGTTTCTAACTCTTGAACAAACTTCTGATGGTTACCGGCCAATCCAAAGAACTTTAAATCTCGATAATAGAGATTGGACACAACCATTATGCAATAGTAGCGACCAATTCTAAATCCGCAACAGCTCCTTGTTCCAACTTGCTGACTAAGGGATCCAACTTCTCATTTCCCTACAGAAGAACTTACTACAACGTGAAGCGTCCATCAATTTTCCTTGAAAAACAAACAGCACCGTGCAACCGATCTTTAATAACTCACCAATTCTAGAAAGTTGATACTTGACCCTTATGGTCACATCCTCAGTTCAACTTTAGTTGAACATAAACACAAACTCTGGTTCTTCTTCTTTACCACTGACATGGGTACACTACATGGCAAAGAACTAAATCAAACGGAACCTTTCTCCAATAAATTCCTCTAACTACTACTTGAACTCGACTAGAACCACTTGTCAAGATGCCTAGGCTATTCCAACGAATCAAGGTTCAAGAAGAATACTGAACGGGTCACTTCTAAATGTCGATAATCCTTCCAATTCCTTAAACACATCTCCATGCTCCTTAGTTTTAAATGGTCCTCGATACTCTACTACTTGTTATTTTCTATTTCCCAATGATCAGGATAATGGAAAACACCATCACCTTTTCCCAAAAGGTTTTCAACTCTCCAAACTGATATGAGCGATGCTCCAACACTTGCTAGAATACCATGGAAGGCAAACGGTGACTGGTCATCTTTCAAGGAATTCTTTCCTCAACAACATCCTAATTGAGCTCGGTAACTATATAGCCAATCTCACTCTAGATAGAAACAAACCGCTCTAATGGAAATATTAAGGAACAGGGAAAGCATACCATAACTCAAAATGGCAGACAATACTTCCACGAATAAGAACGGTATACTTGAATTCACTAAAGTGAATCCTCTCTAAAACTACAACACTACTTGGGAACTACAACTATGTGTTTGTTCCCAAAACAAATACAATATGGGTGGAAAATTCCATCCATAGACAAGGTCTCTTACAAAACCTTGATCACACATTTACTTCTTTATTAAATCATTCATATTTTTTTTTAAATGCACACAACACACAATGGGATAAGAAGCAAACCTGTGATTGGACCTTTAAGAGGTTTTGACGGTCCAGGAAAATCTAAAGCGTAGGCTCTACCCAAATAGCCAAACACTTGGTTAGAGACTAATGGTAAGGAAAAGTGAAACAGTTCAACAAGTGGTACCCTAGGTATAGGTAATGGAATCGGGTAACTTCATGGGCAAGGGTAGAATAAATTCCTTATTCTTCAGAGGAACGACCAAAGTGTGAATGATGTACACGATCCAAGATTTTATCCACTTGAAGAAACACAACCATAACAGAATCATCATAACAACTTGGGGTCCTCGATCTTGATTTAATTAAACGTCCAACCAAAATAATCTCCGTGACTTTCTTGATTCATTACCTGAAACTGACCTTTTATCTGAACGGGTAGCCTTTAAACGGTCTGAATGGCACAAAGAAACTTCCTTAAACAGTAACAACTCCCTTAACATTCACATCATACGTTACTATCTCCTCAAAGCTCTTAAGCACTTTAATCCTTTGTTTGCTCCAAAATTATTGGCTAAGTCCCCATAGCACATTTCCATGATCTTTGTCACATCATCCAAACAATAATGGATGAATCAGATTCACTCGACTTCCGCCCTCTGACAGAAACATCTCATTGTACCAACTCCATAAGTTTAATCTCCAATTGATCCCATACTTTGAGTAGAAAACACTCCATCTTGAACTCTTGAAAGAAATATGTCTAACTTGGACTAACATTCCCAAAATGATGCTTGACACTTGACGCTTAACGACCAACTCAATGCATCCTTCTTGATGTTGTATGCTTCAATATCCTTCTTGCCATCCTCGGAACAATGGGCCTCATCAGTCGTTCTTCTCCCAGTATTGCCTTCAAAATCTTCCTCAATCTAAAGTCTGCATCGAATGGTTTAGTCCTTCTTCAGTATCTTGTGGTCCCAACTTCCTGATCCTCTTCAGAAATGTTAAGATGTCTTGTTGCAACAGAATGGTGCTGGTGTGTCCATCGTCTTGTACTACAGTCAAACTATCTCCGCCACCAACGCTAAGCTTGGAACATTTGCTGACTCATTCAGGCTTGTACGACTCTGGTTGTGGAACGTCTGAGCATAATCTTGATAAACTTGAGCATCTGGAAGCACATATGCATCTGGGTGATCATGTGCAGAAGAATCTCCCAAAACTGAATCATCAAAAACAACGTCCGCTTTGACATCGATAACAAATATGTCCATATATGTGTTCGATGTGTCGACTATGCCCGTATATCTCTCTGAAATATATCCCTAGTAAAACCCAACAGCACGGCAGGAAAAGTAGGACGATAGCAAACTGAAGCATGACAGAATCAAAATCGGTTAGTACGCTCCACCCCATTGAGCTTGTTTAGGTACGTCTGCTATGAAAGTTAACGGTAAGGTAACTACCCATGACTATCTATCCTAAGATGAAGGAACCAGCCAGCATATCCTAGTTATCCTTGCGACTCATTTTGACTCGAAATACGTTTGAAACAAGTCCCATTCAAGCATCGTATAACCATGCTCTGATATTACCTTTGTGAAACCCCCGATAGTAGATTACCGGAAATGACACGGTCGATGCTCCTCGAAAGCCGACCCAAGGTTCTCAAATATTTCCAAGTTCCTTGGACTAGCAATCTGAGAACATCGACGCTCCTATCAGATATCACTTAAGGCTTTTCAACCCAACCAAGCAATACCCGATAGTTAGTTCGTCACGGACAAGGACTAATGTCATATGGAACCTGTACTTTAAAAACAATCTTTATACATTATATAATTATTCTTTCAAAAGAACCTTACAAAAATTTATCGGTCGACTTTGAAGTTATCGGAAAACAAAATTTATACAAACGATAAATTAAAACGTCTTTGCAAGGATAATAAATCTACCGCTGGCTAATGATGTTCCTTCCCATCCTAGAGTAAGGTCTCCCACCTACTGGTAACCTGCATCACAAATAAGTCATGAGTAACTAGTTTACTCAGTTAGTCTAATCGCACACCCCAACATATATCAATAATATCCCGAGCAATGAACTCCATTTGTATGCAATGGAAATATATTCCGTAACTAATAGAAAAATATATAAGGCCTATCATTCCATCAATGTGAATCTTATATTAAACATCACCTCTACGATATCCGCCATTCACTCATACTTATAATATATAGATATATCCTACACCCGGAAAACCACCAAGGCTAACCGAGCCTAGCGGGAAAATAAATTTAACCATCATCTCCATCAAATATTCCAGGATCGAACATCTAACGCTGCATGCAGTTATATACTTAATAATATACTTATATATTAGTACTTGAGAACAAGTACTAAGGCTCCAGGGAGCGACCCCATCATCGTGTCTTCGTGACCTTGTTCCATATCGCAGGACCAATTAACGGTAATGCGTGACTTTCGGGAGAGTGAGTATACAATAAGACTTCACATGATTTATACTTATATACTTAATAATATACTTATATATTAGTACTTGAGAACAAGTACTAAGGCTCGGGATAAACTTCAATTAATAATTTATAATATTTCTGAAGTGCTTACATAAGTAAACACCTCACATTCAATTATAGATTAATTTACTTTACTTATCAATCAACCATATTCAGTATGCAATCATGCATACTCATTCATAACTTATTCATCATTTATCTAGACTCACCATTAAATCCATGAGATTGGCTAAAGAAGACTAGACTCGAGCTCAAGCTAATCACACTCCACTTGAATCCTGATTTAAGACAACCAGAAGAATCCGGCTGATCCCACCACTGACCTCGACCATCTGAAACAGAGCATTTCGGCGCAGACAATCATTAATCCAACAGTTCTGTTCTGAAGAAGCAATTTAAATCAGACTAGTTCAGTTCAGGACAACCTTTAATATTTCAGTTCAAGGATAGCTCAGCTTGGTTAAGTTAAGATCAAACCAATATCAATTCAGTTTAGAATAAAAATAATTTAGTTTGGATTAAATCGAATCAGCTCATATCTGATTAGTTAACAGTTGCATGAGACTGATTTAATCCAAAACTAACTAAACTGAACTGTACAATAGCTTAGATAACTGATCCAGACAGTAGCTTAACATATTATCAACTGGTTCTAATCAGTTCACAACAGCTTAGCTTGGTTCTACTCAGACCATATCAGTTGAAGACAAGTTCAGATCCTAGACAGAATGGCTCAGATCAGTAGTAGACAAGATCACATCTATTTGGTTAAACTTAGCTAAGTATTCAAGTCAAACCAAATTACTATTTAGGAAAGTCGATTCAACAACTCTACGGTCCGCTGGTACTTGACTTGATTATAGTTAAGTGTATTCCCGAATTCTTTAACTAGGTCTGTCTTTCTAGTTGATGAGTAAGTCGACCAATGTTAGATTTGACTAGATTTAGTTTTCTGTTTTGTCAAAACCGGTTCAAATCAAACACTGTCTGAACTCAGCTGATACACCACGTAAGGATGAAGCCACGCCCAACCTTATCAGTACCATATCAAGTCAAGTTTGAATTCATTCAGAAAAAATCTCAAAGTGTAGCCAAACCAACAGAACTTCTCACAAAAAACTGATCCACAAACATCTTACCGATCAAAATCAAAGGCTGATGAACATGGGTGATTCTCAACTTCAGAACACCAAAACTTCAGATCGTAATCACACAAATACTCACTGGTTAAAATCCCAAGATGGTGAGAAAGGGTCGTCCAAGCTCACTTCTCTTCTCTGAATTTTCTTGAATTGTTTCTCTGAACTTTCTATAAATTTTTTCCGTTAAATTTTCTCTCTTCTCTCTCTCTGATTTTTCTGTGTTTCTCTCTGGATTAATCACGACTAGAATGAAGGATAAGGAGACAAATACATTGAGAGGAGTTTTTGATGAGTGTACACCTTGTAAACCAAAGCAAGGATGAGAATGGACAGCTAGCATCCTACTTCATCATTTCTGTCCAATGAAGTAACCAAGCAGCTGAACCTTTCCTCCCAATGAAGTAATCTCCAAGCAGGTGTGCAACTCACATGACTTTTAATGTAGCAAACAGGCAGGAAGGTGCATGGCACATGACTGGTCAAGCAAGCAAGTAGGTGAAAATCATGTGCATCGCACATGACCGGCCAAGCAACTGAACGGTCTTTTTGGGCAGTTTTCGACCAAACGTTTCCCATCCATTGGATCTCGTCTTTCTTTTAGATAAACTCTTTCAGCTTAATAAAACTTGACCATAATAATTAAAAATCAACCATAACTATCAAGGGAAGGTCTTTTGACCACATGAAAGTCTCATCGAGACATTAATTCATCAGTTCAATTTTATTTTAATTTTGATCGACAAACTCGAAACAGGTCGAGCGGAATTTTTCTCGACCAAAAATTCATTTGTCTGTGAGGGTTATTACAAAACGCGTCGATCGATTCTCTGGGTTGGATGTCGATCAATGCTCCATCTTCAGGCTCCTCGTTGAACTCATAATTGCAGAAGCATGTGGCCACAAGTTCTGCAGCATTAGACAACTTTGTGAGGGTAGGTTTATTCTTATAAATTTTATAACTTACATTAGGATCAATCAAGGAAATGCACAACATGTTAGTCTTCATGTCGTAGATAGCTCCCACGGTAGCCATGAATGCTCTCCTAAGTAGTAGTGAAGAGTTCTAATTGATCTGGATATCCATGACATGGAAGTCTATAGGTACTAGGACATTCTGAATCTGCAGTAGGACATCTCTACAAATATCCCCTGAATCCACTCTGGAGCAATCCACAAAAATGAATGAATCACTGAAAGGCTCCACTCTCAAGTTCAACTTTTCTGCCATAGCTTTGGGTATGATGCTCACTGATGATCTAGTGTCGCAGAGGGCATTGGGAAACTCGTTACATTTGATCATGCATGGAAACACAAACTTCCCAGGATCACTTTTCTTTTCAGAATGATCCTCCGCTCTGGAGCTGTCATATTCGTGAATTTTGGTAGATGAACTCGTTTCATTGTTGGAAACCATCGATCAATTCTACAGTCTCTCTGTTGATTGATGGTTGAGGGTTTTCCTGATTCTACTAACTCCATGGGTACCGTCGATCGATGCTCCTTGACCTGCGTTGATCGATGCATGCGCGATCTGTCGAACAAACTCAATTTTTCCACACGGGAATCCCCCTCTTGTAGTCTCTCTCTCTTGTCTTCTACCCAAAATTTGTTATCAGTCAATGCATTGACATGGTGACTCTGTCCAGCCTCTATTTTCTCCTTGATCAGGCTCTCATGTCTCCTAATAGTTTCACTTGTCTGAATCACCTGATTCTCCAGCTTCTTTACATGGGTGTTGAGATTTCCGAACTTGGTGTTGAGGTTGAGGTACAAACCATCTATCTTTCCATTGAAATCCACGGTCATCTTCTGTTGGCCCTCTAAATCTCTGTCAACCATTATTTCAATCTTGCTTCCTTGAGCTTCTGGAGGAGGGTTTTGGTAGTAAGAAGACTCATAAGCTCTGTTGTTGTTGAAGGGCCTTCGCTGTAAACTCTGAATAAAATTACTCCTTTGACCATTCCAATAGGAGTTCCTGTTGAAACCTTGATTCCCTTGTCTCTGGAAACCATTCCCATCAACTTATTTCACATCCTCTTCAATCTCATCATCTCTAGACTCTAGACTCTAGACTTTGTTGCTTCCACTTCTGCAAAAGTAACCTGCTTCCTGAAAAACTTCTGAACACTATCCAGTTTTGCCTTGACTTTTTCAATTTGCTCCTTGCTCATTGTTGGAGTTGATTTCTTTCTCTCAAAATCTGTGTTCTTGGTGCTGCTGCTGGATGCCAGATTCTCAATCAACCTTGAAGCCTCTTCAGGACTCCTGGTGCTAAAATTTCCTTCTCTGGCTGTTTCCAAAGCCATTTGGTACTATAATCCAATACCTTTAAAGAAAGTGCTGAGAAGTTGCACTTTGTTGAACCCATGATGTGGACAATCTCTCTGGTATATTTGAATCTGATCTAGAAGTTTCTGAAAGATTTTGAAGGGTCTTGTGAAAAGATAGCAATCTTGATCCTCAGGTATTCTGCTCTTGCATCATCAAAGAAGTTGCGCAAGAAAGCATTCTTGATGTCACTCCAGGATGTTAGGGATCCTGGTGGTAACTGTTTAAGCCAATATGAAGTTTCTCCAGCAAGTGCGTACTTGAAGAGCTTACAAAAAAGATAATCCTCAAGGACACCATTGGCTTTAATGGCAGTCACTAGATCCTCAAATCGCTCCAGATGATCCATAGGGTCCTCATGTCGCAGCCATGGTAGGGTGTATGTGCTACAAGTCCGAAGAAGGCGGGCTTGATTTCAAAATCGTGTATCTGAAAAGCTGGAGGACGAATGGCGGATATGTTGGCGTAGTACTGGTCTTGACGGTTATAGTCAGCCAGTGTTCTTTGAGCTGATTGGGCATTAGCTTCAGGTTAATATTCTGCAGCGTCTGCTTCTGTTTCTGCATCAAGGATTATGGTCCCATGATCGTTTACCTTCGATCGATGCGGGTCGGTTGATGTCGATTGATGCTAAGTGATCAATCTTGGTTGATGTGAGTAAGTTGTTGTCGATCGATGGGTGTAGGTTGATGTCGATCGATGCTAAGTGATCAATGTCGGTCAATGGTGGAGTTCATATGATGGTCGATACGGTCCATGAAGAAGTGTCAGTCGACGCGGTACTAGTGTTGTTGATCGATGCTTGTCGTCTTTCTTTGCGGATAGTGCGCTCAAGTTTGTCAGGGTCATAGGATAATGCTTGTTCTTGTCCTTTATTGCTCTTGGTGCTTTTTTGCATGTACCTGAAAACAAAGCAAAAGATAATTATTAGTAACTTAAAATTAGTAACAAACCTAGACTAAATCTTAGAAATTAAATTTAATGGCGATCTATGCTCCCCGACAACGGCACCAAATTTGACATGGTATGTTGTTTGTTGTTCTAGCAGGGTATAAATATCTTAAACAAACAACTATCAAATTAACCCTAATTTTAACACACACAATAATACTCTTGCCAAGAGACATCAGGTGTAGTACTTAGGGATCGAATCCACAGAGAGCAAAGGCACACAGTAGATTTCTTATTTCTAAAGACTAAGCTAGATAAATAAATATATTGGTGGTGAATAATCAAATTAAGGAAATATTCCTTGTCAAGAAGTAGAGTGCAATATGGAAATGTGGCTAATGCAAATATGGAAATATGCTATTAGTTAACTAGATGTAAATATGAATGTAAATATGCTAGATCTAGGGTCTCAAGCTAAATGAATTATAGGGGATAGGAAACACGAAAATGTAAATATACTAGAACTCAAATGTTAACTATTTTGACCTTTTTAACTCCAACTCTCGTATACGAACAAAATTAAAGACCATCGATCGACAGCAAAGGCCTGGTGTCGATCGATGGTGAAATCAGAAAAAGAGTGGGGCGAGATTTGATAATTCCACCAGACTTATTAGACCAATTCTCGCATGCGCCTAACAGCCTAGTTCAACAGAATCTATTCTGACACATAACCTACTCTCGTAGTTTTCCATGTCCTATCATTGAGATCCTAGTTAGCTACTCTAGAATGCAAGCGTTAAGCAGAATTCATTTGATGGATATTAACTTAACCTAGCAATCCTATTTTCGGGCTAGTCCATAATTCCTATCATTCAACCCTAAATCTAATTAGTAACTACTCAAACATGATCTTTGTCACAGAAATCATAGATAAAATAGATATGAAATATAAAATAGATAAAAACCAAAGGCGTTCCAGGAGGATTCTGAAGGAGTCTCTCTTTTCTCTCCTAACCCTAATACAAAATGAATAGAACTAAAATGTTGTAAAAACTCGTCCAGGGTATTTTCGTCATTCTGACTTGGGCTTTGATCATCGATCGATGGCATGTGTGATGCATCGATCGATCTTGGGCTTTAATCATCGGTCGACGCCACATGTATTCCATCGATCGATGGCTTTGTCGACTCCCTAGATGATCAGCTATGGATTTTTCTCCTCTAAATGCTCCAAAAGCTTCAAGTATCTCTTATATCTCCAAAACATTTACGGACCTGTAAATACTCTAAAACATAGCCTAGACACACATAATAGACTCTAAATAGAGCTTATAATATGGCTTAAGACTGGTAATAAATAGGCTATATCACTAGTACAAGATCTCCCTAAACAACTGTCACAAAGACTTTTATTCCATCAATGACTGCCTTAATGTCTGTCATTCTATTATTTGAAAATAAAACATAACTTGAAATTCATACATAAAAAACAAAGCTAAACCTTTGCTAAGTCAAGTGGCTCAACAAGAACCAAATGATCAAATCCTAAGTCGGCATGAAGGTTTTGCAACATCCTTATTTTCTTCATCTCAGAAAGGAACACAAGTCATGGGCAATGTTTCTGACACATCTTCGTGAGGTATCGAACTGTGAGGTCGTTCCCTATCCCTCAACAATTTCAATTGATTGTCCGTATTAATGATGTTTTGATGGGTTCTTGGAACCCATCAATCCCTCATCCTTAGTTGTACTAACACATACTTTCTTGGAACTATGGAGACGATACCTGGACTTCTCTACCTCACCTTGCAAAATTTTGTTAGTAGACATGACTGATCGCATTCGCGGAGAACCTCGACGAAGGAACTCAGTCTTTTTATTTTGAATACCCAAAGGAGCATTCATTCTACTGCCACTTCTCATACTCTTTGTGCTTTTTGTAGTTACATTAGCATTTGAAGATCCAGCCACCACTGAAGATTGCGCTTTATCTTCTATATCCATAAGCTCTTCTCCCAACAAATCATCTTCTTGAACATCACATTCCATCATGCCACCATCATTGGAGTCAAGTAACTCCATATCACTCAAGGCACCAATGATTTTCTCATTCTGTAACGCATCCGCTGAAGCCTGAGGTGAGAAAGTGAGGAAAAGAGCCAAGCTTTTAGTCCTGATCGTGACATTGTCTTCCATAGGTGGCGGCTGAATAGATGGAGTTACAATGGTACTGTTTAGTTGTTTCTTGTGTTGTTCCCCTCTACTCCTCTCTTCATCTCTGGTTTGGTGATATTGATCAGCTTGAATTAAAATATTACTATTGGTTGATGCTTGCTCATAAGGAACAACATCACGATACCCATCACTAGCATTCCTTGCTTGAACTGGAGAGCTTACCATTGCACCTGCCTTAGTCTTTGACTTCTCACGCCAAGTAGGCTCCATCTTGTGGTCGTACGGTCCAGAACCATATCGAGAGCCACAATATCAAACCCCTCTTGGCTTGTTATCACGTCCTCTGATAATCCTATCAGAGTGTGCTCCATATCTATTATTGTCTCTCCTGTTACCGACCTGAGAAGTCTCTGTCTCCTGATCATGTTATATCCCCTTGTAACCCCGATTATATCTCGAAACATCAAGATAACGAGACACAGTGTTTCTATTATTTTTCTGCAGTGCGTTGCGTGAGGACTGAAGCAAAGGCTGGCGGCCATCAATCTCGTTGTTCCTATGATCAATGGCGCGATGATCTCTCAGTAAAGGCTGATGACCAGGCTGATCTGGTGGGATTTGTACACGCGCAAAGACACCAGCTCTCTCCGGTTGAGAACACATATTAGCTTCCACTGTAGGACAATAACCTTTCTCTTGAGTCATTAACCCACACATGGTGCAATGCTTAAAGAGCATATCATATTTGATCTCAATGGTTACTTACTCACCTTCAGGAGATTCAACCTTTCTTTTAAATTTTTGTGGTCGCCTCGAGTCAATGTCAATGAGCATGCGACCTTCTGAAAGCTCAATAGTGTCACCACGAACAAGTCGGCGACCAATACTCTTCATGTTTGTAACCGTCCACAAGTGTAGCGGGATCCCAACTAACTCAACCAAAAGGGAATAATCCATGGGTAATCATCATGGACAATTGGTTCCCATCTCACCAATACAAACATGCAATAGTTGTAATGGAATGGACCCTTCCTAAAAACCGATTTAAGATCCTCCTTGGATGAAAAGTTAAGTAAAAACTTTCCATTACCCAAGTCGTTTGCTGTGATTTGGTCCTGCATTCCCACTGAGTTGGCATTGTCTGAAGTAGCTTCTCCACGTTTTGCTTCTTCGGGTTGAGGACCTTACCAATCAAACACATACGCTACTACTTGATGGCATGGGCATCATCCTTATCAGTGAGTTTAATCGGTTCATCATTATCCTCACAGAGGATCCCTTTTCCTTTGATATCAGCCATATGAGAAGACTTTGATCGATATGAAGACCCCATACAAAGGTATTATGGCGAGCGATGTAACTTCAACAAGAGTATTAAGACAAAACAGATACAGAGTTATATGCTCGTTTGAGATCAAAGGCGAGACTTGTATTTCCACTAGATAAAAGGTGAATGAAATCACCGATGAAAATAACACACAAATCTAGACTTTGTTTGACAGTATTCAATACGACGAAGGACGTATGGAACAAAGAGATCGATATTTTAACGGATATATACGATCGGTGGAGCCATCAGAAAATTGTTACGTGCTGAAGACTCCAAACGAATGGCTTGATAGATGCAGGATAGGATCGTGGATCACAATGAGTGTCTGGTAATCTCCCTTGTGATTATGATGAGGAGAACGCCGTAGGTGATGCTGAAGGAGGACGCAGTCGTCATAAATATGGATATTATATATATATATATATATGATTTACTCAAATTTAAATAGAAGTTAATAAAAAATTTGGATAGTAAATTGAAATAAAAGTTTAAAATATTCAGATCACTATGTCAAACTACTATTGTCAATTGTTTTATCGTCTGTGCTTATAGGAAGTAGAAGTTTTGAAGAACTAATGGTGAAAATTTTAAAGTAGTAATTCAAAATTACGAACAGAAGATTTAAAAATATACTCCAAACGGATCTTCCATAATTTTAACAAACACATAATATAACTTAATTTGGTAACATAGTTAATATAATCATCTGCCATAACAAGAAGTACATTAAAGACGTTAATTTTACCAGCGCCATTTTGACGTTTATGCCAATAAAATAGAACAAGTTGGCGTAAGACAGAAGAATCTTTTTCTTGATGTTTTCTCCTTGGTTACTGAAACTATTAAATTAGTAACATTATGAATAACCATATGCTCTGTACATTTCTACACCTATTAGACTGATATATTTTTTTCACACATAAAATATTGGCTTTTATTATACCAATCTAAGAGTTTGACGGTGCCTTCGTTTTCATGAATCTGAAATGGTTGAACCCAAAATACATCAGACTTTTGTAGACAACAGACCATAAGTAATTTACATACATATATTAGTATATCAGTTGCTAGATTAATTTTCGTAACCATAATTGAGCGAATGAATTTCTATACGTGTATTTAATTTAAAAAAATATCTGAGGAATGTAAAGATTGCAACGTCTTTTCTGAACAAAGAGATTGCAATACAAAGATATATTTGGTTCATTATATTTTTAGTTAATTAGCCCAAGTAGGTGGCATATATTCTATTTTGAACACTACTTATTGTAATATTTTTCTCTAGGCAATAATTTGACTAGTCAAACAATATTTAATGTATGTTTTGATACATTATTCTTTAAATTTAAGAATCTCTAACATTATATGCATATGTATCATGCCTATCGAACTATATAGAGAGAAACACAACATATATTCAATTCGGTATGCTTGGACTGATGATAGTTCATTGTAGTTTTGTTTGTTCGTCGATTAACTAACGATCATCAAAAATCAGTCCTATAATTAACATATAATTGGAGAGTTCATCCACTTCTATCCTCTATTTGTAAAATCTTAATTGTATATAAGATAAGAATGGTTATTTAAAAATTGAAAGGAGAGCAGCTTCTTCAAGGAGGGTTTAACCTAATTGAGCTCTTAATCCAAGGAGATGGCCAAATAAATATATGTTAAAAGTAGGAGACACGGAAACAGCTCTCACGTTCCCCTCTTCTCTCATCTTACCCGCACTAATGAACAACAAACCAAATTTATATGAAAATTAAAATGTCTAAAAGAGTTATATCTTCGAGGAATAATTAAACATATACTTTTCGTGTTCTCTCCTGTGATCCTCCTCCATAAATCCTATCATCTCTAATCACACTTACCTTTCTCTCTTCATAATATTGCTCTTCGTAGTGAGTAGTGGCCAAATTCCCATCTCCCAAAGCTTACTTTCAGTTGTGTTCTCATGGTAGGTTAACTTTTCTACTCTTGTTTCGTCAATTATTTACCAGCTTAAGTAGTGAATCTCTCACTTTCATTTCGTTGATTCATTATACGTTCATACCCAATTCTTTTTACTTGTGGCTTTAACTTAATTCATCTTGGCTCCTTGTACATGTTTACAATCACTGGTACTTCCTATAGATATTAATGATGGATGAAGAAAATAATTGAATTATGGTCTGAAATTGTGTTATTTTCTTCATATCTGGGTTAATTAAATATATATTTTTTTTTTTGTAAATGGTGTCTGTTGCGGAATTCAGAAACCGGCATGGTTAGATGCGCTTTATGCAGAGAAATTCTTCGTGGGATGTCCGTACCATGAGACGGCAAAGAAAAACGAGAAGAACGTGTGTTGTCTTGATTGTTGCATAAGTCTATGTCCTCACTGTGTACCCTCACATAGATATCACAGACTCCTTCAGGTTCGCCGCTATGTGTATCACGACGTTATTCGGCTTGAAGATCTTCAGAAACTCATCGACTGCTCTAACGTTCAAGTAAGCGATGTATTCTTAATCTTAGTACACATATATGTGTATTTTCCTCTCATATTATCGGTTATAAGAATTCGATTGGGGATGAACTGGACAGGCTTATACAATAAACAGTGCCAAAGTGGTGTTCATCAAGAAGAGACCACAGAATCGACAATTCAAAGGAGCTGGTAACTACTGCACTTCATGTGACCGAAGTCTTCAAGAACCTTTTATCCATTGCTCATTGGGCTGTAAGGTTATTTCATATAACCTTTAATCCTATTTATTATTCGACTCAATTGTGCTCATTTTATGATTCTCATCAGTTCTTATTTCGCAAAACTATTTATTTCTCATCACATACATAAGTATGTTAGTCTGACTTTATAGTTTTGGTTTTCTGATATTTTTTGAAAAAGTGAGTTGATTCATTTCTATGTATGAAATGAAAATTGGTTCGAGCTTTCCCTAAATCAAGTTTTTTTTTTTTCAGATGTAATTAAGCTAAAGTACGAACCATCATCGGTTAATTTAGTATTTTCAATCCGCCAATTTTGTTAGTTTCCAGAGATGATGCTCTATTTTTTTAATAAAAAGATTGTGAAAGGACTAAAAATATATATAGGACAACTATAATAACCTAAGTAGCAAAATATTAAATTTAAATATATAAATATTTTTTGGATTTCGAAACCTTTCTTTGAAATATGTATGTTTAAAAGCATCAAGAAAATCCGTAATTAGTTGGCTATAATTTATTTAAAACATCTTAATATTTTTTTAAATTTGTTCACTCACATCCTACCGTTAGAACTTATGTTTGGCACAAAGATTTTTAGGAAACAACACACTTCAAATCCCTGTTATGTTCCACTTTGTAATGTATCATGTTATAAAAAAATTACCGTGAATGCACAAGCACACCCATACATTCATATATATAGTACACATATAAGATTTGCGAGCATGCATAAAATTTAAAAGGTAGGAAAAGTTCAAAAGATGTATTTATTTATAATAAAAGGTCTTGTTTAATATACATGTAGGTGGAGTTCGCGATGAAACGTTACAGGGATATAACTCCATTCATAAAGCCATGTCACACTCTTACCCTTGGTCCTGACTACATTATCCCACAAGACTTACACGCAGATGATCATATGGCTGCCTACGAGACTCCACGATCCACGGTCGTAGACGGTGATGATTCAGTGAGCTGGTCGTCGACTTCCTCCGAACTAGGAGATGCTGCGACCACCACCCATGTCGTTAGGAAAAAGCGAACCGGTTTCTGCTTCTGTGCCAAATCGGCTAATAGTTATAAAGTAGTTTCGGAGGATCCTGACGATATTTCCAATAGCATCAATCGGCGCAAAGGCATTCCTCAACGATCTCCTCTCTGTTAAAGTTCTCATCTTAATTTTTTAAAAATCTTATTTTTAGTTTATTATCACCACTTAGTCTTGGGTTACATGTATGGATTGTTGTCTCTCAATCTAATAAAGTTTATAATCATTTATTGTTACCTAAATAAGTCTGATTACCTATAGGGTACTTTAGTGAAGTTTCAAGATTGAAGTTTATAAGAACTCTTTTCTTATTGCCTTAGAAAAATAACTTAAAAACTAAGACTCTCAATTACTCACACAAATCATAAGTTATGCAACATCATATGTATCTCTTTATATATCAATTCTAATATCCTAAAACTCATTAGGACTACACACAATTTATTTCTCCTAATCCTAAGTTCATTAGGATAAGTTAGATAGCTTCAAGCTCAAGTCAACATTCTCCCCTTAAGCTTGAACTTATCTTCTCCAACATTTTGAACTCCAATAAGACTCATCATCTCCTTGAGTTTGAGTCTTCCAAGTGACTTTGTCAATATATCAGCTCGCTGCTCATTACCCAGAACATTTTCGACTTCAACTTGTTCATTAATTCTCTACACACTCTTGTATGAAGTGAAATCTTCTATAAATATGTTTACTCCGACCATGAAATACATGGTTTTCGGTAAGTGCAATTGCCGACTTGTTATCAACCCGTATTGTAACTTTCTCACAAGTTATGCCGATCACTTCACTAAGTAACTCTTGCAGCCAAATTGCTTGCTTGGCAGCCTCCGTAGCAGCCAAGAAGTCTGCTTCACAAGATGACAATGCGACGATCTCTTGCTTTTGAGAATACCACGTTATTGGACTCTCATCGAGATAAAACACATGACTTGTGGTACTTTTCCCATCAGCGACATCAACATTGTGTGAACTATCACTATAACCCATTAGCTCTCATCGTGTTGATCTGTTGAACTCAAGGCCGAGTGAAGTTGTTCTGCGAAGATACCGTAATACCTGTTTTAAGGCTGATCTATGATATTCTCTAGGTTCCTGCATATATCTACTAAGAACTCCCATGCTGAATGACAGATCAGGACGTGTATGAAGCAGATAGCAAAGACAGCCTATACTCCTTTGAGACTTTCTCTCGTCAATGCTTGGTTCTTGAGGTGCCTTGGATAGTCTTCCGTTTATATCCATTGGTATATGCGAAAGGTCGCAAGTGTCCGTACCAGTTTCTTCGAGAATCTTGAGAGCATATCGATCTTGTACCAATGTAATCCCTCCTTCATGCTGATGGACTTCAATACCCAAGTAATATGTTAGTTTTCCCAAGTCACTCATCTCAAACTTGCTTCCCATTCTTTGTTTGAACTCAGAGATCAATCGCATGTTAGAGCCGGTGACAGGAAGGTCATCTAGATAGACGCATACAAGAAGTAGACCTGCTTTGTCATCTCTTCTGTATAGATAAGGTTCCTTCGAACACCTGTAGAACTCGAGTTCATGCAAGATATGATTGAGCTTGACGTTCCAAGCTCTCAGAGCTTGTTTCAGTCCGTAAAGGGCCTTTCTCAGTTTGTACACTTTGCCTTCTTCTCCTTTAACTTCAAAACCTTCAGGTTGGGTAATGTACACTTCCTCCTTTAAATCTCCGTGTAGGAAGGCAGTTTTTACATCAAGATGATGTATCTCCCAGCTATGTGAAGCTGCAAGTGCAATTACCAACCTGATAGTTTCCACATGGGCAACAGGAGCGAAGACTTCATCATAATCAATTCCGTGCCTTTGAACATATCCTTTTGCTACTAGTCTAGCTTTGTATTTGTTTCCATCAGCATTCCTTTTTATCTTGAATACCCACTTCAAACCGATAGCTTTAACTCCTTTAGGCAGCTCGACAAGGGTCCAACTATTTTTTTTTTCGATCGAAAATATTTCTTCCTTACAAGCATCAACTGATACTTTCATCTCCTTTGCTTCGTTGTAGTCACATGGTTCATTATTTATAACCATTTACAGTTTTTCACACTCGATCTCAGCCATAAGAACGTAATCGTTGAGATATGTCGGCTTCGTACTTATTCTAGTTGATCTTCTTGTTGGCTGAGACTGTGTTTCTTCATCTTCATCAATGTCTTCTTCTTCCTTATTACTGTCCTGGTCTTCGGTATTTTCCTCGATCTCTCTTACTGCTAGAGTTGTATTATTTGGCTCATCTTCTCTTATGTCAACCAAGAAACTTTCAGAATCTTGCTCCGTATCAATTTTGCCCCAGCTCCATTCTTTGTCTTCGGTAAAGACCACATCACGGCTCACTATTATCTTCATGTTAGAAGGATAAACCAACCGATAAGCCTTGGAGCCGGGCTCTGTTCCTAGATGCACAAAGATCCTTGATCGATCATAAAGCTTCTTTCTTCCTGCAGCTTTCGTTCTCGCATAACAAACACAGACAGAGATTTTAAGATTCTGAAGGTTTGGTTTCTTCTTGCGCAAGACTTCATAAGTTGTCTTCCCGAACAGAGTTCTTGTCCCAATTCGGTTATGTATTGTTCATTTGATCAACAACTAATGAGTCGAGTCTTACTCCCTCCTACTACTTTTTTTCTTTTTGTTTTTATTGTAGAATAATAGTAATTAAAAGTTTTTCTCCTTTTAAGGATATAAACGACTTACTTACATTTTCTAACAAATTTGTCTTTCTATCATAAATGTTATATTAAATAATATACAAATAAACCATTTAATTAAGCAAACATTAGGTATTTATTTAAAATAGATGTTCTTCTTGATATATTTGTTTTCTGTTTTTTATTTATTTATCAAGCAGATGTGTAAATAAGAGATACTATAACAATTATCAGTTGCTCATATTCTACATTTCACTTTTATTCAACCTCCACCAAAATTAATGTGACTCTCAGTATCTTGTATTTTTTTATTTTATTTTTTTGCTTTTATTCACTTTTTCTTCTATAAGTTTTTTACTTTTTAGAAATAAATGAAATTTGGATAAATAAATTATCATAAATTAGGTTGTGAGATATTTCACAAAGGGACCATGATGTTGATATTAATAGTTTTTTTATTGAAATATTGACATAGTTTTTTTTATGAGTAATTTACGCCTAGAGACACTTTTTGACTTAAGATTTATACCTAGAGAGACATCTCACATTTGGCACACATTTTGTATGTGGTTTGTCCTTTCTGCCCTCAGAGAATAAAAAATTGGTCATTCTAAAGACTTTCTATTTTTTCTTCTATTTTGAATCTAAACCACTTTCCCAAATACAAAAAACTCTAATTTTTCATTTGGGATTATATCTTGGTTTTAATCTGATATGTTCTACAAGAACCCAAATCAAAGAGTATCAATTACGATCATAAACAGTTAACAGATTCGCCGGAGTAACAGTGTGGACACAAGGAGAGATCGAAGAGGAAGAGGAGAGATGGAGGAGGAGGTGGTTGGAAGAGGAAGAAAGGAGCAAAAGCTGTAGCTTTTATGACACAAGGAGAGATGAAAGAGGAGATGGTGGTAAGAGGAGGAAAGGACCCAAAGTTGTAGCTTCTGAGATTTGTTTTTTTTCTGGGAGAGTAATGGTGATGGAGAAGAAGAAGATGGAGTTTGCTAAAGACTTTCCGTGTGACTAACAATTTTCTATGGCCGGATCTGAGTTTCTTCGATCTTAACGACGAGTTTGACGGTGAACACCGGAGTCGGATCGAGACTTGTCGACCACTGGTGCTGAATCTACTGAGACGGACGTACCTGCTTTTGGTATTTCGTCATAAGCTGTACCAGATTAGGGAGGACATAGACATGAAGCCTAAAATTTTAGCCAGTCTCTTCTCTGGTATTTTTTTTTGGCTGGGAGAATATGACAATCCCTTCATCTGCATTATGGATTCCATTAGAGCCAAGTAAGCGCATATCCTATTGTATGTCAGGCTCAGTTAAGTCATAGCCTAGGATTAAGTTTGTAAAGTTGATATCTTTAGTCAGTGTTTAAAGTTGTATACTAATTGTGACAGCAATTAGTTAGTTTATGAAACCTCATATATTCTAATTGTGACAGCAATTAGGAATACAAGAACGTTGTCTAAGAAAACACATCCATGAAACTTAGTTTATGAAACCTCATCCATAAAATTTCTTAAGAGATTTTCTACATTATTTGTCCATCCATATCCATATTTTTTTATGTTCATGTATTTTTTTTACTTATCCACAATTTTCCGTCCACACTTCTGATGTCCATGTATTTTTATATAATTGTTAAAATATATAAAAATATATATATGAAAATGGATGTTAAAAGATAGAGAAAAAACAAATTACAGTTTATTATAATAATTATATTTTCATCAAATATCTTAAACTTTGAGAACAAACAAATAAAAACATAAGAACTTTGAAAGAAAAAAAAAATTTGAGACAAAATAAATAAATAAAAATGTGGAAGCTAAGTCCAAACTAAAAAAGACTAACTATTCTGCATCTTAACTAAACTGAAAAAAACAAATATAATTTTCTTTACACTTTGGTTAGACAAAGGGCATTTCTGTCCAACATCTCCTTTGACTTTTCAGAAAGTATATCTCTAGCGGATTGTGTCTTAAAGTGTCAAAAAGATAAAAAAAGTGTCCAAAAGAGTAATGCACTCTTTTTTTATTGGGATGTTGACATAGTTTTATCATATGTATTTTTATATCATATATTTATGTTTTTTCTTAAAGAAAACGCCACAAAAGAACGGTCAATGATATTTGAATGAAGTTGGTTTAAAATTTGGGAAAATTGCCAAAACCAACCTAAAACTTGAATTCAAATGCAAAAGTATACCCAAACATCAATCAAATGCAAAAGTAACCTAAAAGAGTAGTGAAATTACAACATGCCCTTTATGACCAAAAAAAAAACTATATGCGTTTTTACCTTTATAGCCTATTTAAGTCTTCCGTCTTTTTAAGTCTTCTGTGATTTTGTAAGTCTTCTAAGAAGAATTACATGTAAGTCTTCTCATTTAGTAAATCTTAAAAATAATTTATAAATTATATAAAAAATATTTTTATGGGCAAAAATCTAAATCATGTAATAATAAACATTTGTAAATGATATAAATTAAAATCTAGTAAAATTGAATTGTTCTCAACATAGATGAGTGAATGTATCATCTTATGATATTCTTTGATCTAGGGTTTGGAAACATATGTCATAGTATTGTATGTATTTTTAGGGTTAGATTTTGGAAGCTTAACCAATTTTTTTGAAAAATCATTTTTTACATATATTTGTTTAGTTTTGTGTATATTAAATAGTTTTGGAGTTGATTTTAAGTTTAGTGAAGTGTTTATTGATATTTAGTTTGTTATTTAGTTTCAGGTATTAGAAGACTTAAATCTACTAAAAGATATTACGCTAGAAGACTTACATGTAAGTCTTCTGGGCGAATAGTAAATTCAAGGGGTAGAAGACTTTCAGAGAAGTCTTCTGAGACTTCCCTGAAAGTCTTCTGTCTTCTCAGAAGACTTACCTGAAAGTCTTCTCAAAAGACTTACCTGAAAGTCTTCTCAGAAGACTTACCTGAAAGTCTTCTCAGAAGACGTACCTGAAAGTCTTCTGAATCGAAAATATTTGACCTAATTACAATTTTTGTCTCCCCCTATATAAAGAAAATTTACACATTCTCTATCTTCCTCTCAAATTGCTGCAAGAAAATATAATGTTTCTCACTCTAAAACTCTCAAACCTCTCTCTAATCTCTTTTAACTTGAAAATACCAAATTTTATATCAATTTCTCATTTTTATCTCATGCTTTCTCACTGATTTATCTTGTTTTTTGCAAGTTTTTATTATATAGTTCTCATCTTCTACTCTTTGGATTTGCAGGTTTTTAGATCTGGAAGACTTTCTGATTGTCTTCTGATGAAATCTTCTCCCATGTCTCCTCTTTCATAACATATTTGAGTGTTTTAATAAGTTTTCATGTCTGATTTACATCATTTGTAACTTCTTATTGCTTAAAACTCTTACCTTTTTCCCAAACTAAAACTCTCTAACCTCTTTCTAATATTTTTGAACTTGAAAAATAACAAACTTTATATAAATTTCTTATTTTTATCTCATGTCTTCTCACTAATTTATCATGTTTTGCAGATTTTTTGGTTCTCATCTTTAACTTTTTTAAAGGTATATATATATATATATATATATATATATATGATGGATATGTATTTTTGTATATTCTATAAAAGTAGATATATCTCATATTCTACTATTTTTCTTTGTTTTGAGGATATTTGAATATTTTTGGATATGCAGGTTTTTCAGATCTGGGTCAGATCTTAGAAGACTTTTGAGAAGACTTTGTTCTCTGTGGGAAAACTTCCAGAAAGTCTTCCAGTGCATTATATGTTAGAAGACTTTGTCAGAAGACTTTCTGAAAGTCTTCTAACATAATGTACAAGAAGACTTTCTGAAAGTCTTCTAACATAATGTACATGTGTAATAATTTTGTTTATGATTTATTTTGTGATTTATATGTGTAATCTTTTATTTGTGGATTGTTTTATAAATTTGAACAGATGTCAATGAATTTTTTTTGGTAAATATGTTCATGTGTACAACATTATCTTGCCAAAAAAAAGAAGATAAATATGCTTAATGATTTTTTTTTGGTAAATATGTTCATGTCTACAACATAATGTCTACAACATTATCTAACACTTATAACATAACACAACAACACAAAAACGTAGTTAAATTTACTAAAATTAAAAGAAAAAGAATTTTAAGAAAACTTAATCAAATTCACAAAATATAAACTTTCACTTGAAGTTTTCTGAGAATTTTCGGAAGAATTTTTTAAATTTTTTTTGAAAATCTTTTATAAGTTTTTGGAAAGTCTTCTAGCTTAATAGAAGACTTTATGGAAGTCTTCTAGTATATAATGTACTAGAAGACTTTCATATAAGTCTTCCCTGAGAAGACTTCCACGAAAGTCTTCTTCTGGTAGAAGACTTCTAGGAAGTCTTCCGGAAAGGTCATTTTTGCAATTATAAATTTACAAAGGAAGACTTCCAGAGAAGGCTTCCATGTAAATCTTCTCGAGAAAAATGAGAAGACTTCCATGTAAGTCTTCTTGAAAAATAGGTTAGTTTTGCAATTGACCAAATTGTGTCAGAAATTTGGCTTTCTGTGGAAGACTTCCAGGAAGTCTTCTCGACAGAGGACTTCCGACAGAAGACCAAAATCACAAAAAAATAAAGCTAGAAGACTTCCCTGTAAGTCTTCTCGGTGGAGAAGACTTTCAGTTTAGTCTTCTCCACGAACCAGATCTGAAAAAAATAAAAATTCTTCTTAAATTTGGTGAGATTCATGTTTAACTTCTTCAAGTACATATCATTTATTAGTGAAAGTTACATACTTGTTCTTGACCAAAAATCATGAACTTTAGTAACATTAATAAGTTTAAAAAAATTTTAATCAAAAAGTTAGGATTTTGGAAAGGAATAAGAGAGAAAGTGAAAGGAAAATAGTTTGTGTGTATAAGAAATAAGAATATAAAGATGTAGATGTTGATTTTAGAAGCATTAAAAGCTTCAAATTGGTTGTTCATGGTAGTTGGTGTATTGAAGTCAATGGCAATATTATAAATACTTGATGAAGATGAGGATGATATGGTAATACAATCATTTTCAAAAAAAAAAAGTAATGGCATTTTCGTGAATTATCCAAACTTCTAGGATGAAAATGGAAAGTGAAAGTGTCAAAAAAATTATTAGTTGGTTTTGCAACCGACTTTGAGTCACTTTTGAAAAAACCCTTAAAATGTTTAGTTATTGGAAGTCAATAAAAAATATTTTCAAGAATAATATAATTTTTTCTTTTTAAGTTAAATAAAAAACATATCATTTTATTTATATAATTATAATACAGTAAAAATAGTTATAATTAAGGGCATCCGTTTTTAGTTCACTTTAGGCGTCATATAAGTCTTGACCGGCCCTGCATGGAGGAGACGGTGGCAGAGCGTAAATAAGCCTGTGATGGAGCATGGATAAGCCGGTGACATATCATGGATGAGCTGGTGATGAAGCTAGCATGGAGGAGACGGTGGTGGAGCATAGATGAGCCGGTGACGAAGCGTGTGACGGAGCGCGTGATATATGTATATATATGAAACATGTATATAAACCATATTTTGTATTATAATTTAAATAAATTAATTCAAAAATATTTTGTGATTTTTTATTTACATGATTGATTTCTTGTAGTGTCTCTTCATTTAACATTTTCTATTTAATATTTTGAAATCGAACCGAAATAAGCATTTTTGACTAAAAATCTGTCATAAACTTCTAATCAAAATACTGGTCAAAATTTTATAACCGATATATCCGTCAAAAATTTCTGACCGATATATTTGTCAAAAATTTCTGACCAAAATTTCCGTCAAAAATTCATGACGGATATTTTTGTCAAAAATTTCTGACGGATTCATCCGTCGGAAATTTCTGACCATAAAAGTTTTGTCAGTTATCGGTCAGAAAATTCCAACCATTTTTAACCGATAAGAGATTTCTGACCATAGAGATCTGACAGTCAAAAATTTCTAACGGATATATCCATCAAAAATTTATGATGGATTCATCCATCAAAAATTTCTGACCATAAAAATTTCATCAGTTATCGGTCAGAAAATTCCAACTGTTTCCAACCGATAAAAATTTTCCGACCATATAATTCTCACAGTCATATCCGTTGAAAATCTGTCAGAACAGTCTATTTCCAACCATTTTCTAACGGATTTGGCCGTCAGAAATTACTTATTTTCTTATTTTGTAACTTGGTTAGTCAACAATAGTTTAGGATTTAAATTGAAAGTCAAATACAATTTGTTGTTTAAAATTGTCTGTATTAAATGGTCTAATTGTGAAAGTTGAGGTTCTTATGACCATTTTTGTATTTAGTTTGGCTCGGTCAATATAATTTTATATATTTTGGGATTGAGAAAGTGTTTGGGTTTCTTCGAAAAATGGTGTAAGTTCAATATGTTTCTGCCCATTGAAAATTGGTTTTATTCTTGGTGGATGCACTTGGAATTTTCAGTTCCATGGCAATGGTGCTAAGCAATAAGAACCAGTTCAGGAATGTCTTCGCAGACTGAAATATGATGTATATTAGCCACTATTTTAAAAATTGGTATAGGCGTCGACTAAACTTTGTCGGACCTAAATAAAATGTTTTTTGATGGTTTATCTTTTCAAAACATTGGTATATGTATTAAATAAATTAATCTAGGCGTCTAAAAAATCAATAATCTTCTATAAAGTATCTAGCTACTACCTAACAATTTTTTGAAGATTGATATTATCTATTCAATTTTTAATTTAAATGGCGACACTCAAAATGTCATGACTGGTTGAGCATTCATTTAAAAAAGATAAAGGAATTTAATGATATAAATAGCTAAATAGTTTTTGAAATACTCTCTACATATGCCCTCATATACAAAACTACAGATAGGTCATGTTTGTTTACTTTTCACGCAACCGACAACTTGCAACTAAAATCATGTTTGTTTATGGGTCCCGCGACCTGCGATCTGCCCTGCAACCTGTGACCAAATGTTGTTCGTTTCATTGTTGCATATCTTGTGACTTGCGACATGCGGCACAAATTGTTTTTATTATTTAGTCACTATTTTTTCAATGACTTGAAATTGCGACCTGTAACTGGTTTCTCTATCAGTCGCACGACAGCGAAACGGACAACAACATATGACCTGAGACTTGCGATCGGATCAATTGCGCTACAACAGAACTAATAACAACACATGACTGATCACAGGTCGCATGTCACAGATCGTGTACCATGAAGTCATCACTTATCCCCTTTTAAGAAAAACTAATCCTACATCGGTTACTTATTATATTGATACTAGATACCTGTGGCTGACTCAAAAAATACAAAATATTTGAGTTATTTATCTCAAACAAGATCCATATCGGAACTCCAAAATAAACAATAACCCCCCGAATAACATAATCTGTAAACTATTTTAAAACTCTCAAAATCTAGACTTCTCTAAACCACCCAAAATTTCTAAAACTACCTCTAAAACTACCTTTTGAACCATCTTAAAATTTTGTTTTGTTTTTTTGTTAAACCATTTTAGGAAAAGAAAAATAATTATAAAGTTTTGGGGTGAAACGGTTTCTCTAATTGTTGTTCGTATAAAAAGACATTTGGAATTCATGTTTCTTTCTTAGATTAACACTATGTTATTATAATTTTGCAGGCCAAGTGTAAAGATACATGTTGTTGTGATGATGTCAATCGTACATCTTATGGAACTGGCATTAAATTACTTGCACTGCATGGGATGAAAGTACCACAGCTAACACCTTCTAGAGTTAGCTTGCTCTTTTGCAGCAGAACTTTTGATTCCTCGAAAGCAAAGGATTTTTTTAGACTACGCTCTTGTTGTGTCACTTTAGGTTTATACAACACTTCTATTTTCATTAGGGACATATAGATCGATATATACTTTATGTTTTCGGTACCAGCAACCTTTTCAATTTCATTAAACAGTAACTACATGAAGGTATAAAAAGGAAAGTAGACTTATTCTCACACTTGACAGCTCAAAACCAACCCAAGAAGAGTGTACGTATTGGTTAAACTATTGGTTTCCATTAGTTTTAAGTTATATATTGTAATAATACGAAGGAGGTGTGAAAATCTGCAAAGGTGTGATTGTAGTGTTGTCATGAAGTCTTATGTTCCTCTCACACCAGATGTTATAGATAGTGGTATGAGCTGCCAAGCGCTTGAGGAAGAGGAGCTTTGAGGACCTGCGGATACCCAGCCACTCAGTTAAAGATGTTCAAGTGTGGAATGAATGATGCCGAGAACCCAATCTGTGAAGAACACGAGCCCATACAGCCTCGCTGTAACCGCAACGGAGGAGTAGATGATCTCTGTTTTCAAAATCAGAGTTGCATAGACAACATGCTGTTGAGACGTTTAGTCCCCAGGCTGCTAGACTAGCTCGTGTTGGTAACCTGTCTTGCTGTGCAATCCACATGGTAAAAGCATGTTTAGGGATTCCATCCTTAAACCAAACATGTGAAGTCCACGGTTTGAGAGTGTCTCGTTGTCTGAGCTCGTTCCAAGTTCTGGAAGATGAGAAGTTGTCTAAGAAATAAGAATCCTCAGGAGACACTGAACTAGGTCTTTAACCAAATATTCCAGAGTTTCAAATCGCTGAAAGCTTTGCTATATCATATCCAGAATTGCACATACCAAAGAAGAGCAGAGAGATTTTTCCTTGATCATAAACAAAGTAGACAGTTTATTTCAGTTTTGCAAAGAAGAAACTTCATCTTGAAGACCTTTCCACATGAAGTATAGGAACAGGTGATGTATTGAGAGGTTTTGTTCTCTCTGTTACAATCAATTTCAATCCTTTTGTAAGTGTACTATAGCTATGATCAGACCAAACAAAAAACTCAGGCTTCTTCTTCCGTGTAAGGATAGAACGAAGAAGAATAAGGTTTTTGAATAATCTGACACGTCAATTATCTATTCTCTTCTCGTTGTTGTTTTTTTTAAAATACCTTCTACGTAGATGGTATTTTTTCTTATTGAATTTAAAGGGTAAATGATGGTTTCTAATAACCCAAAAGAACTTTTTATGAATCTCACTAATGAAATCCATATTTTCCAATAAGAGGTAATTTGATAGGATTTTTACAAATGCTATATCCAATAATCATAGATTTGTAAAGGTTTTATAAATACCATATTCAATAAGGGGGGATTTAACAAAAACTCATTTTTTAATGAAATCCCTAATCCAATAAGCCCCACTNTAAAGGGTAAATGATGGTTTCTAATAACCCAAAAGAACTTTTTATGAATCTCACTAATGAAATCCATATTTTCCAATAAGAGGTAATTTGATAGGATTTTTACAAATGCTATATCCAATAATCATAGATTTGTAAAGGTTTTATAAATACCATATTCAATAAGGGGGGATTTAACAAAAACTCATTTTTTAATGAAATCCCTAATCCAATAAGCCCCACTAAGTGTTTCATTAAGTGTTTAAATAAACAGAAGACTGTGCTATAATATTTATGTTTGTATTTAGTTAGTATAATTATTATTTACATAAGATACTAAATAATATAAGTAAGTAATAAATAAAATTTTAATCTAACACAATTTTGATAATTCTTACATAAATTATAATAATATATATATATATATTTTATAGGGCAATTCTCTTAAATAGCCTTTTTTAAGTTTTTGTCACAAAAATAGCCCTCAAAAAAAAAATGACCAAAATAGACTTTTTTTTTTTTTGAAATTTTGATTTTTTTTATTTTTTTTTTGAAATTTGAAACCCTAACCCCAAACCCACCCCTTTACTCTAAACCCTAAAGTCCAAATTAGTTAACCCTAAGGGTATAAATGCATATAAATGAATTTTTTAGCTTCTAAAAAAAACATTTTGGTCATTTTCTTCCTTAAAAGCTATTTTTGTGACAAACAACCTAAAAGGGGCTATCTAAGGGAATTTCTCTATTTTATATTTGTTACATTTTATATAATTTATTTTTCATTTGTACAATATTTTGAATCATTTTTGATCCATTGTCACTATTTACATTTATTTTGGACTACTAGATCTGTTTGATTCACACTTGTACCGCTTGATCCGCTTGATAAATTTTTGTTTCACTCAATTCAATTAATCCACTAAATCCGCTAAGTTTGATATGCTTTTTCTTATTCGAAACCTATGAAGTTTTGAAATTTTAGACGGACTCTATCTGAAAATAATAATATAAACATAAAGAAAAAGATCACAATAATTTTTCAAGTGACGAGATTAAAATGTAAAGAATATTGTGGCAGAATACAAAGAAGAAGATGATGACATTGGATCCTCTGTGTTGCTCGTGAGGCAGTGATCCATTGATTTTTTCCCTCTTTCATTTTACATTGTCCTACATTTCCTTTTTTTTTTTTTTTAAGATTCTTGTATTGAAAGTAGAGAAATTCCCTCAGATATCTCCATTTAGTTTGTTCATTCACAAAAATAGTTTTTAAGAAAGAAAATGATTAAAATAGTTTTTTTTAGAAGCTAATTTTTTAAGAAAAATTTCCTTAGATAGCCCCTTTTAGTTTCTTCTTCACAAAAATAGTTTTTAAGGAAGAAAATGACTAAAATAAGTTTTTTTAGATAGCTAATTTTTTTATTTATATGCATTTATACCCCTAGGGTTAACTAATTTAGACTTTAGGGTTTAGAGTAAAATGGTGGGTTTGGGATAGGATTTTAAATTTCAAAAAATAAAAATAAAAAATGATTTTTTTTTTAAATGCTATTTTGGTCATTTTATTTTTTTAGGGCTATTTTTTTGACAAAAAACTTAAAAGGACTATTTAATTACCCATTTTTTTTATTAATATGCATTTACATTCATAGGGTTAACTAATTTAGACTTTAGGGTTTAGAGTAAAGGGGTGGGTTTGGGGATAGAGTTTCAAATTTCAAAAGAAAATTAAAAAAATTGAAAATTTCAAAAAAAAAAATGCTATTTTGGTCATTTTATTTTTCTATAACTATTTTGTAACAAAAACTTAAAAAGAGCTATTTAAGAGAATTGCCCTTGAAAAAAGTATGAAAGATAAAAAGAAAAAGTATCGGGCCAAGTCAAGTTTTTTTTTGCCATACATTTGTTATTTTATTTTAATTGTTTATCTCCATTTTGGGATTCGTTAAATTGTATGGTTATATTTTTATTCAATGTGCCTTGTACTTTTACCGAATTGGTCGGTTCTGACTTTTGTGAGTTTACACTGAATTAACAAATATTCTGATTCTGTTTTGAGTTGAGTGTTTTTAGTATTAAAAGAACAATGATTTGTTAGGTTGAACAGTATTTATGTGGTTATAAAATTACCGTTCATTAATTATTTGTTATTAAAAACTAGGAACCAAACAGGCTGAACGTTTTGGCACGGATATGTAAATAGAAGAATGTTTTCCTACGAACAAAGCAAAACCGCATTTCCAACCTTTACAGCGGTCAAAAATATTTCTGGTCTTCATTTAATTATTTTACGTGATTATGAAAAATTGTCAAAACATTTTCTATCAAAATATGATTAAAATGTGGTAGGATATTCAATGAAATGATTAGATAATTTGCAAAAATCAATTTTCTCTTGTTAAAAAATTCTATAGACAAATAATTAGTTATAGCTATATTATATTTGCTTTAAGTTTAGTGATTATGTGTACAGTAAAATATAGACCTGTTAAAAATGACTTAACTACTATTAATAAATATTAACATTATAATATAATTTTTATTTTTATTTATTAAATCAATGCAAAAATATATGGTTTGTGTGTATTTAAATCTCTCAAATAAAATAGTATCTCATCATTACTATTATTATTTTAATTTGTTATAAACGATTTTCCTATTAAAAAAACAGAATGAGTATTACAAGGAACATTTTAAATATAGAGTTAGGAAAAGAGCCACTTCGAAACAATAACATGGGAAGTAACAACGGAAAAAGATAAAAAGATAAAATAAACAAACATAGAGTTACTACAATCAAAAACCATAACATAATTGCACTAGATGTTCACCAAAAGTTCTAAATACAAAAGGTTTCTCCTTGAGCACCAAAATGTTTTTTCAAACCAAAACATCCTCCAAAATAGTAACACCATTGGGGAAACACTATTATGCTCCTTCCAAATTTCATAAATTATTGCTTTAAAATCCTTAAAATAGCAAGAGAAGTGATGCTCTTATAATTTGAAGAGATCAGCCATTAAAGCACACCATACCATGACCTTGGGATTCCATCAAAGGCGAGCTTTTGAAATAATAAAAACTAACATTTCCAAAAGAAAGGACAATCGAAAAACAAACGATAAGTGAAAATATTGAATGTTGGTTTGTGAAATATTTCAGGCAAAGATCAATTCTACAATAGATATCCTTTATTAGAAATCTCTTGAACAATATTGCAAGGTTTGCTCTCAAGTTTATATGACAACACACACTTGTGTTTCACCACTGATCCATTCCAAACTACTCAAGGATCTCTCACACAACAAACATTGCATCTCCCACCAGATATATCTCACAAAACCTAAAGATAGTCTTCTTGCAAATTCTCTTGCTCTCTTTTTATTTTTGTCTAACCTAATTTTTGTTAG